>JAMFTM010000049.1:0-372633 GCA_023522825.1 Diaporthe ampelina
AATCAGTGGGAACGTGCGTGCCCAAAAGGGAAGTATGCAGGGGCCTGACCCCTCAGCTAGGAGCTCGCTCCCTGCTCCACCTGGCCGCCCTACCTGCCTCGGTCTGCTGGACATCTTTCTCCCTTGCCCGAGTAGACGAACAGTGTGATAGTCTGGGCGGTCCAACGTCATCCGCAGTCGTTGCTCCACGACGCTCCAGCAACACCCCGCTTCCTTGAATATGTTCACGCCTCAGGATGCGGACGTCATCTTCTCGTGCTGTGAACGAGCAGGTCGACATGGCCCTCGCCCTCTGCAGACATGAAAGACTACCTCCTTGTCAGCTCCAGAACGCCAGATCCAACGTGCCGTGGTCTGGCAGCCGCCAACGCTACTAGGCAGTGGCCCCCGTCCTGTGGACTACCATCCTAGGCCTAAGCTGATTTTGCTTGAGACATGTTATGTTGTCAGACCAGTCTCACCCCAGCAGTGCCATGGATATCCGCTTACCTAGGTACTACGGGCTGCCGCTGCATCCAGGTGTGCCACTCTCGACAAGCCTACTCCAACCGGCCCTTATCATGATGTCTCGAAAGATCTTTTATACATTTCAATTTGACTACAGCAGGTAAAATTTAGCACGTGTCGATAGATGAGACAACAAAGATGACCAGTAATTTCCTGCCTTAACAGCTGACGGCCATGTTCTTGGGGTGGAATTCGTAGCAGAACAGCAAGACCCCCGTTCCACACCAAGACACAGGTGTCTGACCAAGTCACAGAGGAACGTGGACATTTTCCATATCAGATAACATCTTATAGGAAATGTTTCATAGATCATATTTATATAATAAGACGTATCTATGACAGGCTAGGCTTAAGTACATGTATGAGTCAATGGTAGGGTACAAACCTACTCCCTAGTATAGGTACATTCACAAATAGGAGAACACCACTCTATATAGAAGTACAGCATAGGAGAAGAAGTAGTAGATTTAAAAATAATATATTATCTTATATAATTATAAAATATAACTAACATTTTATTAAAGTATTAAATAAGTCTTAAGTTTTAAATACTTTTAATATATAGGAATTTATCTCCTTATTAAAACCTTCACCTTTAGAGAATACTAGTTTTCCTTTGTTCTCAGTTTAGAGAGCCCGTTTCCAGTTGCCCTCCAACGATCCAAGCGTCTTAACAGACGCCCGGCTAGCTCAATCGGTAGAGCGTGAGACTCTGTGGCATTAGTTCTGTAATTATTATTGCTAGTCAAACATGTTTCATTCAAAGAGCAGTGGGGTAGAATTGAACATCTGGCGGTGCTGATGATAATGCTGTCCTCCCTTTCATTGTTGTTCGAACTTGACAGTGAAACCTGGAATACGAATGGCGTACCTCAACTTCTAGGCCAGAAAGTACACTGCAATTAGCCCAGCTTTATCTGGACCGAGATCAGTCTTGTGATGGACACGTTCTCCACGGTGATGATCCCAGCCGGCTGCTCTGCCTGACCGATTATTATGCACACTCGGAAAAAGAAACAGAAGGAAAAAAAAGCGAGGGTTCCACTTTGGAAGACAACGAATTCAGTACCCTGTAAAACACATCAAACATGGGAGTGTCATTATGATGATGCCACGGACTGAATATGTGTTGTCAGTTTGATAGAAGGGGTGTTTGGCAGAAAAGGATTCGAAGGTCAGTAAGACGCGCTCACACCCAAATCCCAAAGCCAGACCTTGTAGACACAAGACGGGGGACCATTAATGCCCAGGTGGGCTAATTGGTCCGCACCACCCGCTGCTTCGTCCTTCCCTTTTAACCTAAACCACTTTCTTGGCTTGCACAAAATGCCGTGCTCCGGGTAATGGATATGCCGGGAGTCTCATTGTGGGTTCCTAGCCTCTACTCAAGATGTATTTAATCGACCTCGTCATCCACGTTGGCGACCACGACCTTGAGACCCGCTCAGTACTCTTGCCAGCTGCTTTGGGCAACTTCTTCCTATCTTCATGTTAGTTGCGACTCGGAGGATCGAAGCTGGCAAGCGGAAATTTCTGCTGGGGTGTGCCGTGCTTCTTGAAATCAGTATATCATGACCGCAAATGAAGCTGATCATAGCGCAAATGCATGGTCACTGCGATCAAAAGAAGAGAAAATTGTACTCCATTAACAAATCTAAAAATTGACCCGCGAGGGCCACCCTCGTCCTCATCTTCATCCTCGTCGTCTTCATCCTCGTCCTCGTCGTCCTCACCCTGAAGGAATGTTAGCAATGCATTGAAAAGGCAATGGGCAAGGGTCACTTACAGGTATCTACCATGGCGGTGTCGGCAGCACCGCCGACATCGCCGCCGAAAGGCGGGCCGCCGAAGTCGTCCTTGTCCTTGTCCTTGTCCTTATCCTTCTTGCCCTTCTTCTTGGGCTATGTTAAGTGTCAGCACTTGAGCAATCTTCCATGCGGGACTGAGTTCTTGAATTATGAACCGTTCAAGGACATACCCGGCACTTCTTCTTGGTCTTGCCCTTCTTCTTCTTCTCCTCCTCGTCGGGCTCCTCCTTCTCCTCGCGCTTCTGTTGTATATTAGCGATCTGACCGACCGTATCAGGATGTTCTTCCTCGACTATGACAACTTACCCTCTTCCCCCCCTGGGGCTGGGGTGCCGGGGCCCAGGCACCCAGGAAGGCACGGGTGAGGTTGAGGGCCTCGCCCCGTGGCATGCCCGGCGGCACAGCCATGGTGGCGCCATCCTGGCGCGTGAAGACAGCTAATTAGTCAGCAGCCGCTCCAAAAAAACATCCGATGTATGTATCGAGGGCTATACACGTACTGGGGGCGCCGGAGGGGGCCGGGGCGGGGAGCCAGGGGACCGGGGCGGCCGGGGCGCGGGCAGGAGCGGCGGCGGCGGCAGGCGCGGCGGGGCCAGGCAGGGCAGGCGCGGCGACGGCAGGCGCAGCGGGGGCAGGCGGCGCGAGGGCGGGCGGCGCAGGGGCGGGCGCGGCCGGGGCAGGAGGCAGGCGCACCACCGGGCGCCCGGGGGAGGCAGGCGGCGCCTCCTCCATGGTGGTGGGGGAGGGGGAGCGGGGGTGGATCTATAATTGCACGGTCAGCATGTCTTTATATCCACAGGCACGGCTGCAAAGTCTTGAAAGTGTGCTTCGGCAGGCGGAAGGGTGGCCATGGGCGTGTTGGCAGCCCAGCCTAGACGCACGCAAACTTGTGGTTGAAGGTCTGGGTAGGAAGTGGAACGTACGATGGGGTCAGACATCTTTGTCTAGCACAAATTAGCATAAGTCCATACAAGTGGATTGATGAGTGACTTACATTCTCTCAATGATTTTTTTTTGTATCTGCTAAAAAAAATCATGTTAGCAAAGCCTGGCTGCATTGTTGGGGAGGAGGAAGGCTGTGCGAATTGGGGATTTGTGCTGGAGTTGGAACAAGCCACTTGGCTTGAACTTGCTGTTGGACGGTAGTGCTGAATTATGGGCAGTTGATGCGAATCTGAGTCTTGGACGCAAGTGTGCTGGGTGTACGTACGTCGATGTCTGGTGGTGGTGAAATCGAGCAAAGGAAATCGCGCCTGGACGCAGCGATTCACTTACCCAGTACACGACACGCGCTGTGCCGATTACGTCAGCAATATCCTGAGCATCAGATACTGAACCTGATGATTTCCCATTCTTTTGACATCTCGTTTCTCTCCTAATGATCACTATAGCGTCATCTACTTTGTTGCATTATACGCACGCAACAACCTGCTTGCTCGTTGCTCTCGAGACTGTCACAGCTTGCTGTCCCTTATCCATCTACACGCCTGGTCACTTGCCTAGCAGCTCAGCATCTGCTTTCGCGTTGCCAGGTACTCAGCCTGTAACCACCCTAGCCAGCGCCCTGAAACAGACCAGGATCCCTGACTTCGAGGCCAACAGCAGCGGGTCATCCACAACGCTAATGCCCTGTAGAACAAGTTCGAGTTCCCTGGCCACAAGCTTGGGTTGGTCAAACAACACGGATGCATTTGATGCGTGCACATAGCATGATGGATACACCAAAAACATTGAATGATCATTCTACAGATAAGAATCCCTGCCTGTCTATACCATTATTTTCCCTCCTTTGCCCCGTCACGAGAGTCATCCTCCCACACAAGAAGCGATGCTTGATAGAGTCTGACAGCTATTCCATCATCTCGACAGATTGAAACGACCAGCAGCCACCATCGTACTTCCGAGATACATGCGTGCAATGGAGACAGAAGAGGAGGGAAATGAAGCCTCGAGAAACGCTACTCTGTTCTGAGATGTGCGACTGCATGATGTTCAAACATCCTAAGCAACTCCTTGTCATGTTGTGATGTCCTCGAAGTTCTTGCCCGATCGTGCAATGTTCGAAGACCCAAGCTGGCGCCAAGACCAGCAGAGCATTGATTATTGGACCAAAAGAGGACGAACAATCTGGTGGACTAGTGTTCCGATTACTTCTTTGCCGAAGACTTCGCAGGAGGGCACCGCCCCGGGGCCAGTCTTAGATGAGGTCATCCAAGTGACCCGGCCGGCCTGTTGGTGAACAAACTGTTGGTGGACAAATTGTGTTGAGGTACATTGCTGGGTCCATAGGGTGGTAATTCGCTCATCCCTCTCTTTCTACGAGCAGTTGCGTGGTGTCGACAATGCTCGAGTCCATGTTTCTGACCACCGATGGATTGCTGTCGAAATATTTTTGTGACAGATGGGTGCAGGGGATGACATCTCCAAAGCCAAATTGGCCACGAGGGGCGTCTAGACTTCCAAAAGCAGAGACATGTTTGAGGTTGTTTGTAAACCCTCGCGGGAACTGAATGGTCCCTATTCGTGTGTATTTGGGATTTGGGTGTGTTTCGAGGCACGGCAGCTTTCAAACCCGCCGGACTGGCCGTAAGTTTTCGTCAAACATGGAAGTCCTTCCTTCGCCCAGTTGTAGGTCTTCATCGCGTTATGTCCTGGACTGTCTCCAACCTCATCGATGCATGTTCCGAGACCGATGCTGCCCAGGAGAGATGTGCCTGCTAGGTGGTGGCGCCATACCGAATCTGCATCTAGAACCCGGTGAAGAACCTTAGACGGTTGTTGGATCTTGGTGGCGAGCCCGTACAGGTAACATTCGAGAGTCGCAGTAATGCTGAGAAAGGTTTTGCGCTGGCTGCCGCGGGACGCAAATATTTCGGGTTGGAAGCATTGTTAGAATGATTTGTCTGGCTTCTGAGGGGGCGTGATCCAAAAGCTGAGCACGCCTGACCAGGCAATCTCGATTGCAATGGCAATGGAGAGAGGTAATTGTCTAGAAATGCCTCGGGCGGTGACTTCTGCCTCCCTTTCGCACATGTGTCGTATTATGTTTCTGATGTGTGGTCGAGGGTTGCCTCAGGGACTAGTGCACCCTGTGGACACAGGTAGGGGGAATAGCGACGCATCGTGGCGTTGATGTTGATGCTTTTCGCGGCCTGGGTCCTGTGTGCTCATGGTGATAACAGTGCACCCGTGCGAGTTGTAGAGGTTGTGCTGCGTGTGCCTTGCGGGCCCCCTACCGATGACGCGAAGCCTATGACGAGCGGAGGTGGGTCACACGGTGAGGATCTGAAAGTATAAGATGGGCCCCAATTTCGTCTCCTTGACGCCCAGGCAGCTGCCAGGCCCGGAAATGTGTGACTGCAGGCCTAGAGCCGAGATCAGCAGCAGGTACCTGTTGACAGGGGCGCCCGGTGAGCCATGACGAGGTGAGCATTACTGGCTGGACATCCATTGCTTCAAGTCGAACTGCAAGCCACTGGCAGTGGCTGGCTTGTGGTCGTGTTCAAGACGACCGTGCAACAAGGCGGCTCGCGAGATCTGAATGTGGCAGCACTGGTCGTCTTTCTCTTATGACTCGTGGCCGGTTCTCATGGCAGCCAATCGAAAAGGCTGCCTCCGCTGTATCAAGGTCAGAGAGCTTGTCCAAGGCAGGGTCTGCTTTACCAGGTGCTTGGACTTACCGACGTTGCGAACCAGTAACCACCCTTTGACCACCGTACCAATGTGTGGTTCTCGACCGTCCCGACGTCAATCAAGCTGTTCTCTGCCCGCCATGTGTGCTTCCCTCTCAACCCGCCTCACATTCACCAACTGGCCCACCTCCCAATCTTCAAATCGTCTTTCTCTGCCTCTGTCCCCCCTTCCTTGCCCCGCCACCCTTCTCTTCGACACCGCTTTCCTCTCCCAGCTCTTCTTCGTCTTTTTTTTTTCGTTGCGCCTCCGTAATCCTCCACATCTTCATCATTGCTTCGTACTTGATGTGCCCTTGGTTTCCTCCTCTGGCGTGGTTGCTTCGTGGTTGATCGTTCCCCCGCTGCCATCCTCCTCCTTGGCTGCGCCTCCAACAACCCCTTCTGCGACTCTCCAACTCTCAGGGTCTCCTACTCCTTTTCTACACCTGCCCAACTCCATCCTCCTTTTTTTTTTTTTTTTTCGTTTTCATCTTTCTCCTTTTCTTTCCCACGTTGTGCCGTCGCCCATGTTACTCCTTTCCCCCCCTTTGCCCTTCTGGGTCGCCCCTTTCCCTTGCCTAATGGTTTGTGGCCTGTGAGGATTTCGTTTGTCATGTCCCCCTCTCCCTCCCCTCCCTCTTTCCTTTTTTTTCTTTTTTCTTCTTCCTTTTCCCCCTTTTTCTCCCCCCACCCCCCGTTTTTTTCCCTTCTTCTTTCACTCTTTTTTCTTTCTTTTTGGCCAAAGCCGTGCCTCAGGCTAGGGCCCCCTCTTTTCATCCAACCACTCCTTCCATTTCCTCCAGGCTGTTCACGTACGATCACATTCGATCCATCACGAAACATCCCTCCTGCCCATTCTCTCCTCCCTATGCTCCTTCTTGTCCTGCCCCTCGGGATTCGCATCGGCTCTTGTTCAGTGTGAATCGGCTCCAAATCGTGCCGTTCCCGTTTTTTGTAGCATGCCAGCCCTTTGTTCCAAAGCTGACATGCCCAGATTAAAAAGAGTTTCGAATCCAACGGTGTCCTGTTCGTATGTCAAGCATCAATTCAGTCGAAACAAACACCTGGACTCGCCAGTGCCCGAACATTCAGGAGCTGCACAAACTGGCGCTGGGGATCGGCCAATCCATTCTAAACCCCATTGTGCATCAAACCAGCCAGAACTGTTCCGCAGATTGGGAAATCGTGGGGTGGCTCTCGATATGACATCTCCCGTGACTCAAGCGAGGATTTGTGTCCGTGTACGTGCAAAATGCGACAGCTGGTGTTCAAGTATGGTTGTGGTTTATGGTTGTGGATGATTCGGCTTAGTAGAGGAACTCAAAGAACACAAATAGTCCATGGTATGTGGATAAAAGAGAGTGGATCGGGATGAAGTAGTTCGAGTCAAGGAAGCCGCACGGTTGTAGAAGTAGCAGGGTCAACACCAATGCCCCGACGCTTGTTGACGCAAAGCTCCAAGACTTCGGTAGGAACAAAAGTCAAAAAGGAGGCTTTCAGCCGGGAATTGAGCCCGACGTGGGGGTCGAACCCACAACCTTGAGATGCTGCCAGAATCGTGAAGTCCTCTACGAAGCATTGTTAGTAGTGAAATGTGATGGAGTGGAGTAGGTGAAGTCGTACAAGAGTCTCACGCTCTACCGATTGAGCTAGCCGGGCGGGCTTTGTTGGGGCGAAGGGCAGAATTAGACATTATGAATGCTGCGCAAAATGGCGGTGAGATGCTGCGGGTCGTGTGCTCCACTCGGTCTCCAAAATTGCCGGCCGGAGAACGAATGGTGATGAGAGCGGAACGCGGGTTGCATCAAGCGTATTGACCAGGATTGACGATTGCATTTCCAGGACGAGAAAGTCGGAGACCCGGACGTGCAACCCAGTTGCCGGGCGAGAGAAAACCCAGGTCGTACGGCTAAGGTGGCCGAGGTCAGCCAAGGTCAGCCAAGGTGACGAGAACATCAACGCTTCGGATCGGCTGGGTGCGTGCGGCCATCAATTTCTAGGACGAGCTTCCCCAGTTCTGGGGAGGGCAGAGTCCGGCACCAAACCCTGAGACCGCGATTCCGGGCGAAGGCCATACCTTCCAAGGAGAAACATTCCGCCTCAAGCAGATGCCTCAGATGGGCGTTCGCGAGAGTTGGCAAGAAGACGTTAGGGCTGCCACAGTCGTGTGCTTCCAGCGCCAAAGCGCCAATATTATGTTCCAGGGTGCCGCCTACGAAGAACTGATCCGTTCCTAATGTTATTCTGCGACTGAGCTTGCTCGCAGGGGGCCGGTAGCAATGAAGGTGGTTCCACGCTGAGTATAGGCCGAAACCGGGACGCTGTTGACGCTGTTGACGCTGTTGACGCTGTGAAATGATGCTGTTGTTGATGTCGGTAACTGATGTGGGTTGACAATGCTGGTAAATGATGCTGTCGTCGATGCTGTTGTCAATACTGTTGTTGATGCTGATACTGATAATTGATGCTGATAACTGATGAGGTTGTCGATGCTGCTGTTTTTTATGCTTCTAAGTGATGCTGGTAATTGATGCTGTTGTTTGTGCCAATCAGGGCACCTCTGGGCAGCTGTAGCAGATAGAACGATACCGATGCCCGTGAGCCAAAATTGCGCTCCGGGCGAAGCTATTCGCGGCGGAATTAAATAGGAACAAAGGTTGTGTCCGCACATGATGATTCCTGTCCCAGGCTGTGGTATCAAGGGGGAGGCATGAAGTTTTGCATTGGTCTGTTGTTCACTCCAGGTCTGCGTCTAAGGACGGGACGCACGCTGTCTTTCGGTCTTGACGATGTCGGAACGAGCAGAGCTTCAGGTGGCACTTCAGGCGATATGGCTTCGATGCTCCGCGCATGGTCCAACCTGGAAGGCATTGCTGGTGGTATTGTTTGCCGAAACGAGGGTGCGGCCGGTTCGGGCGAACCTTCGTTCAACAACGAGACAGCCGCTGCAGAACATTGTCGTGGGTTGGAACCGAGGTTGTCATCCGCATCGCACTTGCGAAATCCTGGCAGGCTCTCCATTTGCCCATGGTTCGGTAAGTGTCTTCGCAAAAGGCTCGATGACAAATAAAGAGGCGCACGGCATGCGTCGAGCCGAGCTGGGCCGTGGGTTTCTGGGTCAAACGCGACCGATTGCTTTCAAGGCCCCATGTAGATTGCTTCGGTGACGAGAAACAGACGGTTGCTAAGGATTTGAATCCGCGGGAATCCGTGACATCTTCGCGCACGATTGGATTGGTTGCCGTTGCTCTTGGGGGCGAGGCGCTGACGACACGAGGCGTGGGAATGTTCGGACACAACTCGTTCAGAGTCTCGAGACAGGGGACCTGATCTTCAGTACCCGTCTTCCCTGGAGGTACAGTCTTAGTCTTGGAAGTATGGCAGAGAACGTTGCGGCCGGCTTCGGAGGGTGCGAGTCTATCGGTTTGGGCTGGCTGAGCTCGTCGGATGTCTGTCGGCGGCTGTGGCTTTCTGCTGGGGCTTCTGCTAGTGAGTGGTGCACCACAGGTTGCATGGACGCCAGATCACGTACTGATAATCTCACTCCAGCTCTTGCACACCTCGCGTGATGTCCCACCTGGTTCGCAGTCGTTGGACGTCATTCGCAATTGTGTCTCCGGGAGGCGGCGCGCAGGAGGCGTCGTGGGCGAGGCGTCGCGGGCGAGGCGTCAGGGGTGGGGCGGGCGGGGAATTCCGACTTGCAGTGTTGAATACCATCGCAGTGGAAGAAATCTTCTGAAAGTGCAGCCACAAGCTTGTCAGTTGTTGTCTAATCTCGATGCTGGCTGGCCAGCGTGTCGAAGATGGCGCACATGGAGGCGTTGCTGGACGTCCACGCACTGCCAAGCGTTGTTTGCTGGGCGCTGAGCTTCAATCTATAGGCCACGCGCTACTCTCGTTCAATGCTGAGCTGGGCGGCGCACGTCGGAAGAAGGTGCAGAATAGGTGACTCTGCGCCCCTTTTCCAACATCGGGCTTTGTTTGCCGGGCGAAGGTTAGTGTTTCCAGACAGGCGCTGGGGTGGCGGTTGTATCCCTTCCTCGCGAACAACAGTGACTCTCCTTGGGAAAACCGAAGACGAAACTCTTCGAAAAGCCGAGTAGAACGATGAGCATGTTTCAAAACTGCCCTGCCCGCCCTTTGCTGATGGTACCCTCACCACACATCTAGTCCTATCAACACAAGGCGGGAAGAGCGTACACCGAAGCAACGCCTTCGACCGCCCCATGCGAACAAGATCACCACCCATCCATCCTGTCAACACAAGGCGGGAAGAGCGTACACCGAAGCAACGCCTTCAACCACCCCATGCGAACAAGATCACCACCCATCCATCCTGTCAACACAAGGCGGGAAGAGCGTATACAGAAGCAACGCCTTCGACCGCCCCATGTGAACAAGATCACCACACATCCATCCTGTCCACACAAGGCGGGAAGAGCGTACACAGAAGCAACGCCTTCGACCGCCCCATGCGAGCAAGACCACCTTTCCACCACCTATGCCTTTTCTTTTGCTTTTAGCGGTTCTGTCACTCAGAAAACAAACGATGGGAAGAGCGTACGCCGTAGCAACACCTTCGACCACGTAACAGAGAAGCAACGCCATCTACCACTGGGAAGAGCGTACGACGATGGCAACGCCTTCGACCAGTGGGATGAGAGTTTGCGAACCTCAGCCGTTGAATACACACCGCTGACACGCACTTAGTCCGTGCCATCGTCATCAACAGACCTCTTCCTCTTCTTGCCCCTGGTGTATACCTCTGAACCAGGTATCCACCGAGGGGTGCTTTCGCCGGGTGGCAGCAACAAAGACTCGTGCTCCTTCAGATCTCGCAACGATGTACGGTCTGGCCCCGAACTTCTTTTGTCTTTTACATACCCTTTCCAAAAGTCGTCATGAATGACGTATTGGACATTGCCAAGAGGAGCAAAAACGCTCGTGCTCTGGCACTTTGGGCATGTGGCGTCTGCAGCAAGATAGACGCGGCCATCAATACTATCAACCCCCCTCGGGCGGGAGGCGAGGTAAACGGCCGGATCCAAAAATTTTGGATATACGTCGAGACGTGGAAACCCGCAACTGGTGCAAGCAACATTTACATGCGCTTCACCAATCACAAGCTCCAGTCTGTTGTACTCTTTCCGCTTCAAGACGTCCCATCTATCTTCCGTGAGTTCCGCGACATCTGCAGAATCCACGGAGTTTTCTTGGTACTTGGCCTGTTCTTCCGTCTGCACAATACCTGCAAGCCGAGCCGCGAGGCCCAGTTGCCGGTCGTACTTCCGGGCCAGCTCAGTACTCCTTTCTGCGAATTCCCTGTCAGAGCCGACTGTCATATGTGGATGAGGGACGAACTTACTATGACCAATATGTTCGGGATGGCAAAGGAACAGAACAAGCCGCTCCACCCGATCATATGTATCTTCTTCAGGGGCGAGAAGCCAGAGAGAGATGTCCTTGTAGTCGCCCCACAAGTCCATCTTCTCAAGACGACCACCCCATCGCTGTCTGAAGTAGGTCTCATTCTCTTTTCCGAAGATGACAAGAATCTTCGCAGTGGCAGTGCGAAGACAGAGCTCCAACCATTCTTGATGGTGGGCAAGAAGAGCAGGCTCAGCGTGCTTGCCAGGCACGAACCGCTCCGTCTTGTTCTTCATGCTTGTTTTATGACGCCGAGAGAAGTGGTCTAGCCACAAGGCGTTCTTGTCGTTGAAGCCGGAACCTGCGACACGTTCAATTGACTTGTTCGACAGGTCATAAACCGACGAGTCGAATAAGTTCTTGGTGGAGAAGCTTGGGTAGTGCAAAACCAAGCACACCTTCGAACTTAACGGCCCTGCCGGTGAGACAAGTAGCTCAGGCTTCAAACCTGATATTGCACTCTTTTGTGGCTCAGTGGTTCGGAATTGCTGCCATTGGGTGGTCAGCGCCCCGTCATCAACCGAGCGGTCTTCAATGTCGAGCTGCCGGAGAATCTACAGCAACAGCATGGTCAGTGGGTAGTGCACAGCACACTCAGGGATCAGGAGAATTCATTGACGCAAATCAAGACGCAACAAGCGAGACGCATTCTAGAACCACTCAATATATCACCGACAACTAACAACCGAAGGTGACGCTGAGACGTGGAAGCGCTGGGCGGAGCAAGAAGCCCGGGGAACCTTGGAAGCAGCGACTCCAGTACCATGGTCACTAGACCACGTTCGCCATGGACCAGTGTCAGAGACTAAGCTCGACCGAATATAATAACGAGACAGAAGAGAAGACAAATGACAGTTGAGTAGACACAAGAATTGAAGACAAGGATCAAAGGCAAGAACTGGAGGCAAGAACTGGAGACAGTGGGTTTGGAACCGACGCAGTGGACACATTCAAGTGACAAGCTAGGCAACTAGAGAAGAGTGCATAGAACGGCGCTTGAAGGTAGCGAAATCTATTGCATGGTCCTATCTGATCCAGTGAAGAGCAGCATGCTTGACCAACTCACCCGGCACCAGCGATTCAGCCTGGCGAGCTGAAGTCGGCCCATCTCGACAAGCATATCTGGAGGGCAGGCGAGGCGGAAGGTACCGAATTCGAGTGTGGAAGGCATGATGAATGTGATTAATGACAACTTGGTATTCGTACAAATAGAAGATCTGGCTGTGGTCATGAAATCATCACGGGTGGCTTGCAGGTCCAGTTCTCAGGTCTTGCCCGAGTCTCAGTCACGGAAGTCTTGCACCTGGGTGTACCTTCCTCGACATTGGGAAGGCACTCACCCAGAGTGCACACACCACCCAAATCTAGAAGGCACCTTCCTTTGCATGCACGAGAGGCGCACCTCCGAATTTTTGCAGTGTACAGAGCCATCTGCAAGCTCCATTCATCTTCGGTTTCATACAATTCAATTGTGATGACCGCTCAGACGTTCATGCATCGACATTTCGGGCTCGGTCGGGCCTTTGGTGGAAGAAAGACTCCTGCCTCTTCGGAACTGACACATCCTGCCATTAGGGAATCGGTTCTCTGACTGTGCAGCTGTCTCTGTGTGTGCCCTGGCCCATTAGTGCAGTGCAGTGCAGTGTCTGTTGCACTAATTGCATTAAAGTGACCTTGCCATGCGCGATTCTTCCTCGCATCATCCCAACCATGAAATTGTAAATTGACTGCCTTGGACAAAATCTTAAATTCAATATTTGCAGAGACAGAGAAACCAATGTATGCTGTCAATCAGTCCCTAGACGAGACACTTTCGAGCACCTGGGCATGGGAGGGACCAGCATATGATGGCCGGGAGTTTCTCCTATTATGCCCAGGTACTCCACGCCGTGTGTCCAGGCGAACAAGGACGCATTACGAAGTTTCAATATAGCTCGAAATAATCCTGCTGTTCTCGGATTCTTGGAATTCTATACCTAGTTACTATCTCACGCTGAGCTTTTACCTTTCACCACAATGGAAAGTGCACGTCTGCAGCTCTACAAGACCTTGTAAATGAATTCAAGAAAAGCCTATCCAAGTGCATATTACTCAGGGCGCAGGACTCTATACCCCCACGAGTGCCGCTCCACAGATCTACTACTGTTGGATGCCCATGTACTCATAACTGATGAAGTCGTGGCATGTTGCCATAAATTGATGCGCAAAACCGCTCGGCTCGTGGTACCAACCTTGGAAGTTTTCCCGGACGTAGCTCGGTCTCTACACCTGGTCAGGTAGCTCAATAAATTCGCTGTGAGATGATTCAGTTCTCGCTTCTAGCTTCTTCGATCGTATATAAAGAGCTTGGAAAGATGGATTTTGTGACCTGAGAACGTTTGTGCAGGTGGCTGCTTTCTTCCTATCAGTGTCAGATCCGACTTCAGAACGAACCCCAGCCAAAGCTACGGCTCTTCTGTGTGCATAAATTGGCACCAGGGAAAAGAACTCATGAAATATTCAATATGTGTCCGGAGAAACCTTTTACTTGTACATTGGGATACTGAAATGCCGCCCTTGTCGACTGTCATGCTAATTCTAGTGATTTGGGAGGTGGATGAAGAAAGTCCTCCTTTCAATGTTGCTGCGCGCTTTCTAGGCTGTCTATTCCAGTGTACTCCGTGGTCATTTCGCTAATCACACTGGCCAATTTGGTACTGAAGCCTCTTGCATGGCTGTCCTCTTGAAATATTTCCATTTTCTGTGTAGGCTAGGGTATCTCTATATGCTGCGAGGCGTCTCCAGGTCCGGGAGCCATATCATATAGATATGATCATGTACCAAGAGCCATTTGTCCATGTGTTGTTTGGTAAAGAGACTTGGCAACTACAATTCCAAGACATCATGGCCGTATAATTATAACAAGCATTCGCTATCCGACGCAAACAATCCCAGCGGTCAGGTCTTTGCCGCCGTCGCTAACCTTCGCCACCTGGGCATAGAAGGAACAAAAGTTACCCTCTTAAATAGAAATTCATACTAAATCCACGCCCGGATCCAAGTTTAATATCAGGCTGGGAGGACCTGATTCCGATCATTATCTGGGTAGCGGCTGCCAGATCACCAACTCGCTTCGGCCCGCAAAGAGTCCCTGTCGGTACAACACAACACAACACAACACAGGTGAAGCTGCCGCCTCTGAACAAATAATCAATAATAAGGCCCACACTTTTACTTGTGAGACTCTAAGAACCTCACGATTCTGACGTCATCTCAAGGTTGTGGGTTCGACCCCCACGTCGGGCTCAATTCCCGGCGAAAATCGCCTCTTCTTTTGCCTTTTTTTGGTACCGTTAAATTCTGATTTCTCAGAGGTACCTTTATGCCGAATTTCGTAACGTTTGGACAGTATGTGGCTGTGCTGTGGTGTTTTGAACCTTGAGCAGATTGATGACTCTGGGCTCCAGGGAGGTTGGGATAACTTACTCAGATTTCACTGAATCATGCCACAACCAAGTCTTGACTTTGGTCGTCAGCCGAAAGTTCCGTTGCTTCGGAAAAACATCCAATAGCATTTTTCTAGCCAGACTGTCAAAGGAGTGGGCCTGCATGACAGACCTGTTCTGAGGTGGTCAATGGGTAGATACACTTAGAGTACACTCCCCTAGGGCGAGTAATGCGGTGTAAGAAGGCTTTATTGCTAGCAATGCCCAAATTAATATACATCACCAGCTATAGCAATATTGTTTTCAATATAATAGGCTGTTTTCAATTCATCAAATCTGTTGAGTTTTTCTGCGTGAGTATTGTGGTTCAATACGTTTAGCCTCCGTCATGTCAACTGCAGTGTTCCAGCCTGTGTCTGCCTCCGGGACTGAGGGAGGCTATGATGTCCTTGCTACTTTCAATTGCCTTGATACGTCTCTTGGAGTCAAGGCAATGAAAGTGACTGAGGATCTGTATGAAGAGTAAGCAGTATTGTTTTCCTCATGCTTCCGTACCTAGCTAAGTACAAAGTAGCCCGGAATCAAAAGACATGCTTGACGTACCCGAGAACCAGACGAAGATGATTCAACAGCAACATGTTGTCAAAGATGTCACCAGCAGCATGCATGAATACTCCTTGGATGTGAATGGATTTCAGTATGTCAAGCATCAGAGCCGACTCAAGCCTGTTGACTTCGGGAATCCGAAAAAGGTCAAGTCTGAGTACGAGCCAGAGTCTATCGACCTGATCAGAAATATGTACGTGGAAACAAGCCATGAGTATATGTAGAAGCACACTAACCACATCGCTGTTCAAACAGCACAGGAGCTTCGTATGTCCTCCCATACGACCATGGTACCCGGACCAGTTCAGACGACCCAGCTGGCAACCCAATCTTCACGCCTGCTTTCTATGTGCACTGTGACCAGTACGTGAAATCGAAATCAAGTTGAAAATCTCATGAGGAGACTTTTGCTTATTTTTTCGAACGCACAGAGGACCGGCTGGAGGGCCATTCATTGTCAAGAACCGAGCCCCCAAAGAGCTTGTTGACACAATACTGAGGAAGCGGTTTCAAATAATCAACGTGAGCCCTTGCCTCCCACACTCGCCTGTAATTTATATTTCATGCTCCAGCAGCCTGCTGACTCCTTTTCCTAGATCTGGCGGCCCCTGAAGCCAATCTACAAAGACCCTTTTGCTGTTGCAGATGCCACCACAGTGTCAGACAAGGACGTTTCTTCCTTCTCAATCGAGGGACCTTACGGTTATGAAGAGGCAGGATCGGCCTATGTGAGACCTGAACAGAGCTGGGTGTATAAGTTTGGTCAGAAGTCTGATGAGGTCTTGTTGTTCAAATGCTACGACTCGCTTAATGACGGGAAGACAGCCAGGCAGGTGTTCCATTCAGCATTCGCAGATCCGTCACAGGCGCACATGCCACCTCGTGAGAGCTCAGAGCTGCGTTGCCTGGTGGTTTATGATATGTAGATGGATGTATATGGAGATAGAGAAGCTCGAGATATATATGATACAACAGAATGAGTACGTTCTTGTCTTTCAAAGGAACTCAGCTTACAGGCTCCGTGCAAGTAGGTCACTATTTGATGTGTTGCAAAGTTAGGTCACTATTTGATTTGTTGCAAAGTGACCGCCTCATCCAAACTAGATGAACTACGCTCAAAGCGGGCCGATATAGATGGAGTCAAAATTTACAATCAGCTCTAAAAGCTGTCCACACCTGTGGGGAGAACTATCGATCGTTGCGGGTCCGGAAGGAACCCAACATGCATTCAGAGGTACATGTAACCTGAGTCGAAGAAACTTTAGCAGGACCTGGAGTTTGGAAACTAAGCTCAAATAACGCCGTATATCCTAAATGTAGCTTTGAATGCTGTCTGCTTAAGCGGGGGTCTGGGACACCACCAGGACGATGATCAAATGTTACATACTCTTAGCTCCGAAACAAGTATGCCTTCTTTGTGTACAATACTCCTATGAATGAGACTTCCTAGGTAGAGCAGTAGGAGACGCCGTTCCGTTTCATGCATGCTAGATCATGTATCTTAGCACTTGTAGCTCCACTGGACATGTTCCCAAGCAGGCCGTCGCAATATCTTCACTGGTCCTCCTTCCTCACCTGGGCCAGGCCGACTCAGAGCATCATTCACCTTTCCAGATCCTACGCGCACGTTCTCTTCCTTCAACCCTTCCAGTCGGAATCCCAAGACGACAGCAGCTAGGAAGCCGAGGTTTTCAGCAAAAGCAAAGTGTTGTCCTGGGCAAAGATGCTTCCCGCCTCCAAACGGGATATACGCTTGTTTTCGCTTCCGAGCCATCTTCCCGTCTGCTTCTCTTTCCGGCATGAATCTCTCGGGGTCGAATTCGTTTGAATTGCCGCCCCAGACGTCAGTGCTCCTGTGAGTCGTTTTGCCAGACCAGATTACTGCGCGGATAGCGGGTTAGCGTACAATCGTCATGCTCTGGGACACAGAGGCCACACGTACCATAGTTGCCCTTCTTGAGTAAATAAGGAGTCCCGTCTTCGTCAGTAACCGTGAGATCTTTATTTACCATACGTAGTCCCATATTCTGGTTGCCAAACCGCATTGCTTCTCTGTAGCAGCTCACTAGTAATGGACATTTCGTCTCGAGTTGTGTGATGTCGATGACTGCACCCGTTCTTTTCCCACTCTTGTCGAATGTGACTTTCAGCACCGGCGTGTCGGATTCGTCGGCTCCAAGTTCCCGGCACACACGCTCCATCAATTCAGGACGGAGCATCAGGTTGACGAAGAACCAGAATATCGTCGGAGGCGTGTTAGAAGTCGCGCCCCATATCAGAGGCAATGAGAACCTCGCCATCTGGTTCTCGTCCAACCCCATAGCTCGCCATCCTCCCGCAGTAAGCTTTATCATCGCTGCTACATCATCATTCTGGTCGTGCTTTGCCGCAAAGTAATCCATCATAGTCTTATGGATTCTCTCGCGTGCTTCGAATGCTTTAGTCGATCCCAACGTTCCACCACCAGGAAGCAGTTTCAGGATGTAACGTCCGAGGATCAGCGGAGCTCTCTTCTCCTCAAAATAGATCTGAGTGTCCATAAGGGATGCGTCCGATCGAAAAGGGTTCCTGGCGCCGAAGAGAGCGTCCGTTGTCGCCATGATAATGTTGCCGCGCAGCCAAGGGTAAAGGTTCGGAATTTGATGACCTCCATCCGGAGGGACATCGTTGAGAACCCTACTGATTGTGTTCAAAGCCCTCACATTCATCTCGAAAAGTGGCGGGCCATTGAGAAATGCATCGAGTGCATGATCTTCTGCGTTCGGGGCATCATCTCCATCTGGAACTTCCATGTCCTCCGTGCTGGCATGAGCGTTGATCTGTTCTTCGGAGACATACATGCCAAACAAGCGCATTGCCAGCCCTATCGCCATGCCATTATCAACGGACATGAACCTCGAACGCATGCATGTCTGGATTATGGACGGCGACCATGCTAAGTAGACTTTGGTGTTGAGGAGTTGCACTGCAGCCATGCCCGGCTTCGTGGTCGGCCTTGGATGACAGTCAACAAATTTGCCTGAAGATTGATAAGCCATCGAGGCCATATTCTCACCTTATCATGTCAAAATAGTCCATGCCTTTCCTGTACAAGCCAAGAAGGAAGCCATAATATGGGAGCCATGTCCTCACAAGCCTTGGCTCACGCGGGTCCAGGGAAAGAGTCGACAGCCGCCGCAGTAAAAATGTGCAGGCAACTACCACCCCAGCAATAATGCAATTGATGCTGTTCTCATGAATGGAGGGCGCGGCCTGGATGGCTCGCTTCACCAGATTGCTCGCATCAGCACTTGTTTCGTTAGTCATCGTGCTGCTTAGTGTTGAGAGAAGGGCCACTGATGCAGACACGACGGGGTGGGCAGAGAGAGCGATGTTTTAGACCATATGCTGTGTTGGCCTATGCCTCCCTTCCCGGCTAAGTCCCTTCATGTAAATCTCACCATCGGGAGTCTGGACTTCATGCGGACTGCTCTCCTGGTATCGCACCACGATAAATTTATTCCGCGGTCCTGATGTTCAAATGATCGACCGACAATCATAGCTGAGCCTGGCTGCTTTCCGCTGTTAGCCGGAAATCTAGATTTTGTGGAGCACTTGCTGACTCTGAACGACGCATGTTCGGAACTCTGTCAATTGTATCGGATCCGCACCTGATTCTCAGTGGCCTGCTCTCCGAAACCTACTTTCGGTGGAGAACTCCGGACTCTCAGCCAAACGTATTCAAAGGTTGGCCAGTCCTATTACTCGTATTCCCGATTGGCTAGGATGGTGATAGTTTTCGCATTGATCTATACATCTGCATCTCACTTACCGCAGTGGTAGACTCAGTGACCCTGGGAGCAGTCATAGAAAAACACGGAAATACGTGAGGTTCTCATAACGAGACCGGTAGGCATGATTTTATAGTTGCTCCTAGGTGAATCTTTCCGCAGGATACCCGGCCAAGAGGCCTTCACTCCGCGTTGTGTGTATCACAGCGTAAGACACAAAGCAGGAAACCATGCGAACACGTCTCTGTGAAGAAGAGCTTGCGAAATGAATGAAGATTGCAAGTGGTCTGCAGTGTCGTCTTGTTTGTTTTGTAGCGGTGTCCCTCCGCTTCTCGGGTTTGCGAATTGTGCTACCTAGGTAAGTAACAAATCTGGCGAACTTGATGGGAGAGGGCGTTCCCTCCACCAGAGGAGCCCATGGTATGTGATGCCAGTGTTGATTATCTCTGTCACTGTTCTTGCTAGTCTACGAACCAATAGAAACAAGTTGATATAGAATGGGTAGATGCAACTCGACTATCCAGTAGGGTGTCATTGATAGAGGCGCAGTCGTCAAATTCCGGGCCAGTCAGTATGGGGACTTAATTAGAACTTGCGAGGATGCCGGATAACAAAGTCATTTTTTCGAGCATTCCATGAGGACGCCTTTCTGTTGATGATGCCGAACTTTGTCACGTCTTTTGGTTGACAACGTTGACATCACACCTTCCCATTTATGCAAGAAAAGCTCGAGACATGCGCAAAACAAATACTTCAGCGGCTGTGTTGACTCTTATTTCCGCTATATATTACCCACCTGGCCCTGAGGTCGCGTTCCGCCAAGCCTGCTCCAAGTCGCATCCGCCAATATTTAACCACCATTGCTGCCAGAGCTGCAGCAGTTGTCGGTGTTCGCGTCGCATGCTGGATCGCCGTTACATTCCTGGCGCTTGAAGCCTCTGCGGCCGAATCCGCCCTCCACAATGCCCTGCTCCGGGAAGCCCGCAGCCTTTCGCGACGCAGGGGCTGCGCTGTCCACAGGACCGGCCGTGAGCTCAGTTACGACCTGGCCGACGGCTGGCTGTGCCTTGGATTTGACGAGAAAGAAACTGCCGCCGCTCTGGGTGCCATCACACTTGACGTCTTCGACTCGTACATTTTGCTTGTCGACACAGCTGACAGCGTCGTTCGATGCTTGGGCCTGCGCTGTTGTGGCGAAGAAGGTGGCCGCGGCCATCTGAAGCGCAGGCATTGTGAAGTATTGCGTCCTCATCTTGGAGTTTCGGTACTAGATTGACGAATCCTGTAAATTTGGTAACGAGAGTGAGTAGATTTGAATGAGAGGCTGTTAATGATGACCACCTGAGTGAGAGATCGCGACAATTGGGGATGGGACTGTGAACACTTTATAATCTGCTGAAAACCCACCACCTAATATGGATTAAGAGGGATCATGCTACCTCTTCTCCACGTCTAAAGAATATTCCAAGACATAGTGAGGCTATAAAAAGAAGTGCTGGGCACCTTGATCCACTACGGGCCCTGTGGAGCACAAGGCTATGGTAGTTACCCATGATAGTTAAACGCACTCAGCCCTAAGTACCTTAAGATTCTATAACAGGCTGCTCGCCTTGCTGACTCGGCAAAATGCCTCGGTACTTACCATGGCAGGTTACCGTATGGCGGAGCTCCGAAGACAATGCACATCACAGTGAGCGGCGAGCCCTACCGACCACGGGGCTTGCAAGAGCGCCAGATCACTAATCGGAAAAGTCGCTGACCAAGGATAATGTAACAAAATAGTAAGCATCCTGGGCCACAAGGTAATGACTTTGGGGAAAATGAGTCAATGGGTGATATTTCTGGAAAATTTGAGAAAGGAGGACTCATAGCCAATGTAGCTGGTCTTGAATTCCCGATTTGGGAGTTGCAGTTGATTCGACGATAGCTTCTATCCCAAGAGAAGGTTTCAGACGTCGTCGATCTAAGGTTTAAAGAGTGGAGGGTGTGCGAGCCCGCTCCACTGTGAATAAAGCGAGTCAATGCGATGAGTTGATGTGGCCCATTGCAAACACGCATTCTCAAAAGTCTGAGTCAAGAGGCGATATTTTTGTAAATGCAGCGCAAGGAGGTTGTCGCAGTACGCTGAGGCTCTGACTAAGGTTATGGCAGAGTTGTTCAGGTAAAGATCATCAGCTTCGATGTGACAGAACGACTTGGCACAGGAAAAGGCGCTGACTTGAAGACATATCTCATTTTGGCTCCTTAACTGTGGCAATTCCAGGATCGACCTTTAAAGCGCTTCTCTTCTGTTCTGAACGAGTTCACACCTGGTTGTGCGTAGTACAGTGATCGTCTCCTCATTGCGAATCTTCGAAATAACATCAGAATCCAAAGCCTACTTTCTTCCTCTCTCGCTACCTTTTGTTCTTGCGAATTCTTTTTCCATTCCAAAATTCAAAATGCGCCGTGTGAACGTAACTCCACGCCCGAATGTGATAAGGCTTGTCGAGAGCCAAGGCCTTGTTCATACAAACATAACTACCGATGGCTATGAATCAGATGATGATAACCTCTATGTAAGCCCCCACCATACCAAAGGTTGCTTCCATGTCGCAAGCATCGAATAAAATTTCTGACTGGTGGGAAATGAACCAGTGGCCTGATAATGCTTATTACAGCTTCGAAACGGAAGAAACCAAGCTTCTCGAAAAGGCCTCAGCAGATGTCTTCGAGATGCTATGCGAAGTTGTCGACTACCTTTTAGAGCATCCTGATATCACCGAGAAGATGGCTGTGCCACCTTGGTGCTTGAAGGCCATTAAGGAATCATGGGATCGCGAGCCAGCGTTTGGCTCAGTATATGGGCGCTTTGACGTCTGCTTCGGTGGTCTTGACCACCCGGATCCCCGTCTCCGCGTTCCCAAGTTCTATGAATTCAATTCGGACACACCCACAACACTCATCGAGGCTTCTACTATTCAATGGCTCTGGCTTGAGCAGACTGGGTAAGTTCGTATTTAGCCGTGGCTGGTTTAAAGTTATGTGGTGTTTTCCCTCTTTATGACAGTCCCTTTTCATGAAACATCCCTTAGCTCACGCATAGACCATTCTTGCTAATTTAACACTCTGTCCCCCTTGACAATAGACATGGATCGGACCAGTTCAACTCGATAACAGAAGAGCTTGTCGACGCATGGAAACGAAATCTCACTGAAATCGAAGGGGTCCTTGGCCACCGCCCCACCGTCCATTTCACGTGCACAAACGGCGATTCGTCCGGAGAGGAGCCAATGACCACTACACTGCTCATGGAGACCTGTCGACAAGCTGGGTGGAATACTAAGCCCATCTATATCGAGAAGATCAGGCTCAATACTGCGGATGGAAGATTCTATGATACCGACGGAGATCATATCGATGTCATCTTCAAGCTCTACCCTTGGGAGTTCATGGTGGAGCAGCACTTCGGCGAGGCCTGTTTTGCAGATATGGAAAATATTGGGCTCCGGAACGCTGAAGGGGAGTACGTCGGAGGCACGATATGGATCGAGGCCCCGTACCGAATGCTTTGGGCTAATAAAGCAGTGTGGGCGGTAATGTGGGACATGTTCAAGGATGACCCGAGGTCAAAATGGCTATTGCCGACCTACTTTGATGGCGAGCAGCCAGGTACTTTCACGAAGTTTTGTCGCAAGCCCATTTTCGCTCGGGAGGGTTGTGATACAACCTTGCAGGCCGACGGGAAGGTGATTGCAGATGAGAAGAACGGATGGTACGGCCGGGAGGGTTTTGTCGTGCAGGAGCTTGCGCTTCTCCCAGAGTTCAAGAATAAGGACGGCAAAACCAGGTTCCCCGTGTTGGGGATCTGGATGATCGATGGTGACCCCGCCGGTCTGGGCATCAGGGAAGATGAGAACCCCATTACGACAAACTCGTCCTGCTTCATACCCCATTCGATTTCGGACCTGCCGATGGGTTATGAGAAGTGCCCTGTCCCAGATCTAGACGAGATCGAGGCCGTGCTCAGAATTGACGCGCACCATCAGGTCACACCGAAGACGGAGGTGCTGGACTACATTCAAGATGCTGTCACTGGACTCAGAATCGAGCGGTGAGGATTGGAGTTGGTCCCATAATTCGACACTCTTGGATGAATGCAACATATTTCGGACCATTACCAATAAGGAATACCACCATCGAATTTAAAGAAAGTGTGTTTTATTTATAGTAAAGGAGCGAACTTGAGCAAGCTAGGCTCATAACTATCGCACATCAGCAACCGCCTGTATGCACCAATCCAATGACCGATCCAGTCCACGCAAAATGTTTGAACCCCATAAAAGGAATGTGTTCGTAGCATTGGTCCAGCAACGCCACAATTTTGTCTGTAGACGATGAGTGAGGTAGCTCTGCCCACCTGGGTACAGCCAGTCCTACTCAAGTCCAGCCAAAACCAATACAAACGCCGACTTCGAATGTTTCCCTTCAGCTTGGAACCTGTTCCATCAGGGGCACAGTGGTCAAGAGTCTAGTTGGGGCGGTCGCGGTTGCGGCGCAGCATGTTCCTGAGTCTCTCAGAGGTGCGCTGACGGAAACCCTGCCGCTGCTGAGGCACAGCCAATGTCTGCTGCTGCTGCTGCGCAGGCCTCTGCTGCTGTTGCGGCTGCTGGTACTGCTGCTGCTGGCCGTAGCCCTGTCCCTGCGCCTGTTGACTCGAGGTGCGCGAGTGGTAGCTCGGAGGGTCCGAGACATTCGTGCCAGGGCGAGCGCTGCTGGAGCTGCCGGTAGGGCGGTGGCCTCCAGAGCTGCCCTGCGCCTGTTGGCTCGAGGTGCGCGAGTGGTAGGTTGGAGGACGCTCGGAGGTGTACGGCGGGATGCTCGACGAGGAAGGGTTACGGTTGACGCGGTCGGCGTTCTGGACGTCCGCCACCCCGCCGGGCTGGGAGTAAAACTGAGTGTTGCTCGTCTGCATGCGCGGGGCAGAGCTGGAGCCCGGGCGAACGATCTCCTGGATCGATGACATGTTGCTGTACCCGGACGAGGAGGAGCTGTGGCTTGGGCTGGGGCGGTGGCCACCGCTTCCGTTGCTGCGTCTTGAGGAGCTCATTTTGATGGCAAGTTCTTGGAAAGATGCAAGATGCTAAAATATGAAGTCGAGAGGCCTGCTGCTCGAGTCGAAGAGAAAGACAAGTGTGTGGCGAATGAGAGGAAGTGAGTTATGATGATTTAGGAACACTTGTTGACTTCAGGACCTGGCCGAGCTTGCCTTTATATCTGAGTGTTGCTGTTAAGCACCAAGATGTCAGGGCTATTCATATCCATGATACAAGGCCAACAACGGAGGCTGAAGCAGAAACGGCCCAGACAGAACGTCGTCCAAGACCATGGAGGATCTGGTCACGGCGAGACCAAGATGATACTATCTCAGGAGTCTGCTTACCCGCACACGTCCTCAAGCGCTCCCTGGAGGAGGTCTGAGATGAGAAGTGCGACGGCTGGGCAACGGCCTTAGGCAGCCCGACGGACCGTCCGGAGGGACGTCGCCTTGCAGCAATGTGGAATTCCCACGTAGTATGGCCCATAAATATGGTTGAAACATCATAGACTGGTTCCATCCCATCTATTTCCGAGATGTGGCTGCTCGTATACGCTGATACGCCCCTGCATGGTCGTAATCAGGGCAGGTCCGCTGCGACTCTACTGCCTACAAGAAAAGGCGGCCAATGGCCTTGATTCCTGATCCACAATAAGATGCATCAATGATGTGTGGCTTCTGGTCCGCAACGGGTCAGTGGCCGCCAGTTGTACGACAAGCTGAAGTCGAGCTGAAAGATGAGAGCAAGTTCAAGGATAATGGCGGTGGCGTGCTTACCTTGACCCGCGCGGCCCTCAGGACTGGAAGCCGGCACTTCATACTATGCGACAGCTATGAGGAAAGACTATTTGAGTCTCAATGCTTGCAGGGGGGCTTCCCGCGGTCATCTTTTGGGTAAATGCCCACCCTACACAGTTCTGACGGTATTATGGGTACAGTTCTGACAGTGTAACAGCCCCTCTGGCCCTCGCCTGACAGGAACTCTGTTTCCTTGTCTTCTTGAGCCTACTTATTATTAGGCCATCCTACCTGCATACATGGATGTATGCAAATTTCAAGTTCACATTTCGTGAGGACAAATGGCTTCTTCAGGAAGTTCAAAATAGTCGTGTACCGAGAATAGACAGAGTTATGACTAGCCCGTGTAAAGCCCCCGGGACTTTCGGAAGAGTGTCTTTGTGACGGACAGCAGACGCAAAAGACAACTCCAACGGCCGCCGGCTGACAGGCCTGGCTTGTTTCACCAAACTCCCTGGACTAACAGGGCCAAGCTACGCCCTCGGCCCTCAAGGCACAGGCCTATCCCCCGGAATTAGTAAGCTCTACAACATGCATGCGACCCAAGTGCAGGAACTGCATCATGGCCAGCATTGGAATCCTGCGTCAGCACCAACATCTTTTTTTGTGCATCTAAAGCAACCGTATAATTACACGGGCGCGCGTCTTTGCGCCCAGGGGCATTTGCCGAATTCGAGGCATATGAATGACCGCATATGAACGAGCATCACCAGAGGCACGAAAAGATTAGCAATGCCTGAGTTTATGGATGATGAGAGTCGCGATGCTACCATCGCTCCGCCAGGCAGCCACAGCCCGCTTCCTTCGCAGCCTTCCGGCTCAGTGTCCAACTCCGGAGGTTCTGCAGCGCCATCGAATTCTTCAGCACGGCACAGAAACCTACTGCGAGACACATGGCTAGATCAAATCCGAGAGCAGTTCGACGACCTTTCCACAGGTCTTCAAGACCGGGTCCTCAATCTTATCAAGAAACACCATCCAGGGACGCCCACTGGTGAGAATCGCTGGTACTATGGGTCATATAATCTTAGCATCGCATTCAACTTCTACGATGAGGCGGCCGGTCCAAGTGTGAGTTCATCTCCCCAGATGCAAGCCATCGTTGTGACATGCCATCCATCATATCAACGCCGTAGACATCAAGGCAAGCCGTATCAATGCACTGAAAACCACATACTGAGAATTGTAGATTGCGATGTTTCGCGTACCCATCCCTGGCCTGGTCGCATTCCCAGAGGAAAAGACCCGTGCAGAGGTAGCCACGATGCTCCATGTTGCAGAACACACCACCATACGTGTGCCTCGTGTATACCACTGGGGAACAGCCGCCGACAACCCAACAGGGCTTGATCTGCCCTTCATGGTCGTTGAGTTTATTCCCCATTCCTATGATATGGGCACTCTTTTGGCTGAGCCAGAGCTTGTCCAACGGCCGGAACTGGGGGGAGACATCAACCTGATCAAGGAACATTTGTTCCGTCAATTAGCAAAGGTGCACATCCAGCTATCTCAGCTGCATGCGCCGAGCATTTCTTCACTCGATGTCGTGAACGGCCGTGGCATTCCAGGCGGAGCACCCAAGTCGTTTCTCCTGAACAACCAGATCACTTCGTACCATGTCCCAGAACCTGTTTTTGCCCCGGATATCACTAGTGCAAAGACACTCTCGACATCTCGTCAATGGCACGTATCAATTGCGGAGACATATATCGCCGGGCTTCTCTACGACACAGACCTCGAGAAGAACGAGGAAGACATACGCGACAGCTTCGTGGCGCGATATCTCTTCCGTCAACTAGCCAAAACCCGCAAACTTCTTCAGCGTGCGGATGATGATAGAACTGGGGCAGAAGAAACGAAAGAGTCGTTTCGGCTCTGGTGCGATGACTTCAGGCCGCACAACGTCCTTTGCAATGAGCAGGGCGACGTCCAGGGCGTGATTGACTGGGAGTTTGTGTACTTTGCCCCCGAGTCCTACATATACGATCCCCCCTTTGGGTAATCATGGATCGGGACCCAGGGGCTGTGCTCGAAAATTTTGACATGAGGTTAGCCCCTGATGAAGACACGGCGGGGGACGAGAGAAAAGTCGAAGACATTGAGGCCCAGGTCCAAGATGAACAAGTCCAAGGTAAAGAGGACAATTCAAACAGCAGTCGCATGGACTTTGAGCTGGCTAAGGACATCGAAAATAACCGACTGATGTTCATGCGCGCCTTGCAGCAGCAGGAGCGGGAATTCTACAAGGAGCGGAGAAACTCGTCTCTGAATGGCAATTCGCAGTCTCACCACCACAGCGACGGCGTTGCAGAAGAGGTCTCCCGTCTCAGTATCCAGGACCAAGACTCCATACCCACTCCCTTGTATGATCGCATGACAAAGCGCTGGGAGGAACAGAGGAACGAGTTCGTATGGAATTTCACATACAGGTGGGACAGGGAAGAGTTCGATGGGTGGTACTGGGATGAACTCGACCGGGAATTCGGCGGCAAGTGGGGGGACTACCGTGATAGACTAGATATGCTGCCGCAGCAAGTGAAGGATCTCATGGAATGGTTCGTACACAAGAGGATGAAAGAGAGGGACCAGTGGGACCCCAAGGAGTTGATGGAGGCGGTTCTTGGGCAGATGGATGGAACGGGGCCGTTCGTAACGCCTGTCGAGCGTACCTCCGGTTCATAGCTGGAGCCGAACTTGTGCTCTCTGCTGCTTAAGGTAGATAGTGCTGCAAGAACCGTGCCTTTCCAATTGTTACGCGAAAGCAGTTCAAGAAATGATAAGAGGTTTCTATACGCGATATATATTAGTTTAGAGATGGAAACCCTCCCTTGTTTTTACGTTTACGTTTGCGACCCAGATACTTACCTAGGTAATCAAGTAAGGCAAGCCACAGGTATTCCCGGGCTTCATTGCACCTATCTTGCAGCAATGTCGTGCAACATTGACAGGGCTTTGGCCATCTTAGCTCGCAAAGGATTGGGAGAGTGATGGCATGAGTGTCTTCAAGGGGGTGCTTCGCCTCCTCATCGTCATCCAAGGTCTTGTGCGGGCTGGCCTTCTTGTTAGTCATTAACGATTTATATGGACGTCCCGTGAAGAGGGATTCTTCGTGACGGTTTGTTGTCGGTACACTCGAGTTGGAAGGACCTGTGGTGGTGCGGCTCGGATTCCGGCTCATGGTGCATGCTGCATCCCACGCGCTGGGCAAAGTCTCTCTCTTCCTTAATTTGGGTGAAGAAGTTTAACGAGATCCTATTCTGGTCGTCTACGTCGTCTTCGTAGTCATCTCCCATGGTTTCCTCTGAAAACAGCTCTCCTAGAACTTGAATCACAGGCCGCCCTTTTAGGAACACACCACATTAGGATGCGTGTATCTTCTTCAAGCCTACGGTTGAGACACTTAGTTTGTTTTTAGCGGTACTGAGCCTCCACCTTTGGTGATTTCATCGCTGAGTCTCGATGAAGGTTTGTAATAAGCGAGTTGTCTTCTCGGAAGTGAAACGTGCAATGATGCTGATCATGTCACCTCCGACTCCGTAATTTAAGTCTATGGTAGCCTTCTAAAATTCTTCGAAACTCGTCAACAGCGCCAGGGGAGAAATGGCCGCTGCCTGGAAGACTGTAAATGAAACACTCTCGTCATGCCTCGGATACTTCCCTGGCCGGGTCAGCGATCTATTCAACTTCCGAAGCCTGAACTAGAGCGGACTTCTGTGACGCTGTAGAACTCGACGAGCATTGTTGCACTCTAGATGCTTCAAGCTTTCATACCAGACCTCAGTATCCTCACCTTTTGTCCGCTGATGAATCTGACGATATAGTTGGTGGCTTGACTGGTCGTGGTGTTGATGGGGCGGCTGAGCTCAAAACTGCGGCCGTGGCTCGCCCACCCACCGCCAGCGGCTTCTCACGATGCATCAGGTCTAGTCGCTGCGCAATGTCAAGCACTACTACCGCATGGGCAGATTTCCATTCAAGCCCAGTATAAAAACACATGCTGGATCCATTCTGGATCCAATTGAAAGTCTAATGCTCGGCTTGTCTGTCAGTGTATGTGCTGACACAAGGCAGTCAGTCGAGGGGGCATTGAGCAGGTTAGACAAAGACCTTGGGCTTGCAAGGCATTCCAGGTTCACGATGATGCCTGTTGAAAGCATCCAAAGAAGCAGAGAGATAGGATTGACCCGCCCGTCCGTCTCTTCGGCCGAGGTCCTCGTATTGATCCGTGATGAGCCAGCCCAATTACCCGCTCGCGATTTCATGCGCTGATAACGGGTGACGTCGGGGCCTTGTCCACCTCTTCGCGGGCGAGACTCGACCGCTGGGGCGCCCGGGGCGGCTTGGGGCAGCTCGGGGCGGCTAGCACACGATTGGTGCGGGTAAATGGCAGGGTAAATTTGGGCCGTTCGGCTGAAGCAGTTTTCGAAGGGCACGGCTGCTGCTAGCGAGGGCTCTAGGGTGTCTGGGCGAGCCCTTGACCGCCGCGGGCTGGCCGTTGACACGCAGCTGCAACGGTGGGGACTCCCCCGGGAGCTGCCCCGCGCCAGAGCCAGGTGGGATGCGCGCAGTAGTACAATGACAGCTCCAACAGCTCGTCTCGTCCGTTGGGGTCTGGAGATGAGGGGTCACGATCCTCGAAAGGTTTACACATTACAACCGCGCGAGTCTCGAGGTCTTAGGTCTTGTCTCGCGCCTTTTATCTAATTTCTCCGAGTCCTTATCTGCCGTAGTGCTAGCATTGATATACTGACCGTGTGCCCATTTTTTGTCTCCCCGGTGGACTGTTGAATGCTTCCTTTCTGTCGTGTCGTCTTCATCATCTGATCTTCGTCACCATTGCATCACGCTCCAACTGTCTACTCTCTTCACATTCTTGACGTGTCTTGGCCTCTTTTCCCTTCGCCAACTTACTCATTGATACCCATACTTCCCGCAACACATATCCAGTTCAAAATGGAGGGCAAATCTGTAAGTACACCCTTCAATGCGACTCAATTCCCCCACAGGACGACAGCTCAGCTCACCCCTCGCATCAGAACAAGTCATTCGTCCTCAACAAGGTCAAGGACGTCTCCTTCGAAGACCGCCCCATCCCCAAGCTCACCTCCCCGAACGACGTCCTCGTCGCCATCGCATACACCGGCATCTGCGGCTCAGACGTCCACTACTGGCAACATGGCGGCATCGGCAAGTTCGCCCTGACCGAGCCCATGGTCCTGGGCCACGAGTCCGCCGGCGTCATCGCCCAGGTCGGCGACGCCGTCACCACCCTCAAGGTCGGCGACCGCGTCGCCGTCGAGCCCGGCTACCCCTGCCGCCGGTGCCCCAGCTGCCTGGCCGGCAGGTACAACCTGTGCCCCAAGATGCAGTTCGCCGCCACCCCGCCCGTCCACGGCACCCTGACCGGCTTCTGGGCCGCCCCCGAGGACTTCTGCTACAAGCTGCCCGACAACATGTCCCTGCAGGAGGGCGCCCTGATCGAGCCCCTCGCCGTCGGCGTCCACATCGCCCGCATGGCCCAGCTGTACCCGGGCCAGTCCGTCGTCGTCATGGGCGCCGGCCCCGTCGGCCTGCTCTGCGCCGCCGTCGCAAAGGCCTTTGGCGCCTCCACCGTCGTCAGCGTCGACATCGTCCCCTCCAAGCTCGAGTTCGCCAAGAACTTCGCCGCCACCCACACCTACCTGTCGCAGCGCATCTCGGCCGAGGAGAACGCCGAGAACATCAAGCGCGAGTCCGGCCTGCCCGACGGCGCCGACGTCGTCATCGACGCCACCGGTGCCGAGCCCAGCATCCAGGCCTCCGTCCACGTCCTCAAGAACGGCGGCCACTACGTCCAGGGCGGCATGGGCAAGTCCGACATCACATTCCCCATCATGGCCTTTGCCGTCAAGGAGGCCACCGCCCACGGCTGCTTCCGCTACGGCAGCGGCGACTACAAGCTCGCCGTCGAGCTGGTCGCGAGCGGCAAGATCGACGCCAAGAAGCTCATCTCACAGACTGTGCCATTTGAGAACGCGTTGGAGGCCTTTGAGAAGGCAAAGGAGGGCCAGGCTATCAAGATGCTGATTGCCGGGCCTAATGAGAAGATCTAGAGGTGGGTTGGATGTTGAGGGGCATGGAAGGGGTGGAGTGTTTTGGCAGTGGTGTTCCGGAAAAGTTATGGTTGGGGCATCTGGAAGCATCTAACATGCTGGTAGGCTAAGGTTAGCGGATTAGCGAAGTGGTTCCACCTGCTACTTGTATCAAAATGGTGTATTTCCACTTTGTGGTGAACTAGTATGGTGTTGGGCATCCGTAATAAATGGAGGTAAAGTAAGAAGGGCAAAAAGAATGTGTCCGACGCAGGGATCGAACCTGCGATCTTCTGTGCTCAGTTTATGAATTCACTATAAAGAATTCACTGTAAGACAGACGCCATAACCACTAGGCCAGCCAGACTTTGAATTCACTTAGCAGGGCCGACCTGCCTAGGGACTATGACACCTGTCTTACACCCCACCTCACTTTCCGGTTTCACAGACCAGTAAGTTACTTCAGTTTACAAGATAGCTACGTTATCTGCTAGGAGACATCACTACTCAAGTGATTACTAACTTTGCAGAACCTAATGTTTGTCCCATTTGTAATGTCAGTTATCCTTGTCCTATTACAAATATTTACACCTGATGCAGTGAAGGGTGACCCTTGCACCACCTAGTATTGTCTTCGAGGCAACAAGGCCTAGCCTCACAAAGACCAGGACAAATATAAGTATTTTACGGGTTTCCCTGAAACCAGGCCGTCATCACTCATACACAGTAACTTCCATCATACACCTTCTTAGGATCAACTTCCAAGGATCCCAAGCTACAGTATCGGGACTCGACCTTTCCTTGGTCCAATGCATTGGAATCCCTAACTCACGGAGCACTGGCTGTCATCATTTCCACGTGTATGTCGCCGCAGGATGGTCCGCTCTGACACGCGGGCCTTGTCCATCAGCCAAGAATGTCTCGCGCATGCTCCCTCCCGGAACAGGGTAGTGCTCCTGGAGCACTCCCCGCGCTCTGAGCTCTGGCCAGAGGTACTTGATCATGTCCTCGAACGTTCCCGGAGTAGTCGCATAACTCAGATTGAACCCGTCGATTCCAGCCTCGGTGATCCAGCGCTGCAGGATATCCGCGACCGTCTTGGGACTCCCGACCGCCTTCGCGTGGGCACCGGATATCGCGAGCTGCTCGAGGACTCTGCGCTTGGTCCACTTCAGCCCTTCCGTGCCGGGGACGGTGTCTGTCCATGCCTTGATCATGGACTGGATCGCGCCGGGTCCGGTGAATGCGAAGTCCTCGTCGTCGGTGAAGTTTGCCAGGTCTGTTCCTGACCAACCCCCAAATAGCGCCGCGGTGCCTTCCAGGTCTGCGTACTGGAGCAGGTCTTGGAACTTGGCCTGGGCCTTCTCGTCTGTCTCGTCCACCACGATGAAGATGCCCGTGAGGAAACGCACGCTGTCGGGCTTCCGCCCTTGTTGGACGAGAATCGCCCTACAGAGCCGATCAGCTGCTGCTCATGTGCATACACACAGAGTATCCATCATGCTCACCTGGTATCGTCAACAATCTTGCGTGTCTTCTCTGGAATTAAGCCCGGCAGGAACATTGCCTCGCTATGAGTTGCGGCAAATTTCTGCCCGGACCTATGTCCTATTCAGCAATGTCCTTCTAGAGGTTATAAGTCAGGCCACCTACGCTGATGCTCCAGCTTGCAGCAGGAATGGTGTGCGTTGTGGAGATGGGTCTAGCAGACTAGGACCAGCACATTGGTAGTATTTTCTGTCATCATGTCAGTATTCACTCCGGAATTCCATATATGGGGTCCCACGCACCCCTTGTGGTTGATGCGCTTGACTGCATCCGGCTTGACATAAATGCCGGTCTTCTTGTCCGCAACCACGGCTCCCTCTTGCCAGGAACCCTCGAGAAGCTTATAAACTACCTGCATAAACTCATCCGCTCTCGCGTATCGCTCGTCATGCGGTATTTGCTCTTCCAGTCCGTAACTCTTTGCAGCGCTGTCCAGGTAGGAAGTCACAATGTTCCATCCCACGCGTCCTTGGCTGATGTGATCCAGTGTCGCGAACTTTCTTGCGAGGGCATAAGGATTCTCATATGTCGTCGAGGCTGTCACGCCGAACGAGAGCGATTTCGTTGCGTGTGCCATGGCTGAGATGAGAAGGCTGAGGAGAGTTTAGCAAGGTCTTTCACGCGGAGCGGTCCGTCATCTGTGTGTACCTAGGATCTCCAATTGGGATCTGCGCAGCACTCTGCAATGCCGGGGCATTGTTCGATGGCCCCTTATACACATCATATATACCCAGAACGTCTGCGAAGAATACGCCGTGGAACTTGGCGTCCTCCAGCAACTTCGCCAGCTTCACCCAGTGCTCTATGGTGAGCTCACCCTGATCGGGATGCCGCCATAAACCTTTGAGTCTGTCAGTGAGTATCATGCAGGTGTCATGGTTTGAGGCTTGGCTTACCAGGTGCCAGGTGACCTGGTGCACTCATGACGAATGCATTCATGATCCATGGTCGCGAAGAGTTGTTGGCGTTGGACTCCGTCATCTTGGTTCTGCACCTTCCGGTTCTTCTTGAGAAGTAGCTCAAATGATACTGCGACGGTGCAATGAAGATATTTTTGGGGTCTTTCACAACCTTAGCATCGAGATCGGAGTAGTCCCCGCGGTTTATTCATGTACTGGGAGGGGTTTCACGTGACATGAAATGGCCAGCGACTGGGCGACGACGGGGCCGCAATCGCACGTTGACTAAGTTGGAATAAGGCGGGAATTACCGAATGAAATGCGAGGAATTGCATCAAAACCTTGCGGTTGGCCTAGCATTCCTTGTGTTGTGTCCAGCCGAGGGCTGCTAACGGGTTAGAAGTGGATAGATGGCGAGAGATTGCGTGCTCGAGGGCCCGGCGAGTACCGGAGTTTGATGCCGCTATTCATCAGTCTACACCACGTACTCTGCTCGCAGACAATGTGTATCGGGGCGAATTCCAAGCTTCATTTTCTTGGAAGGAACATGTAATTGATGCATGTGCTCAGTTTAACATGAAGGGAGGTTCATGCACAATTCAAGCAGTACCAGCTTAGCTGGCAGACGGTATTCTTCTTGGCCAACAGTTTACTTCGCCGTCCGAGCGAGTATTTGCTTGCCTGTTTAGCTTGAAACAGAATCACGTAATTTAAGCGGCTACACTAGTTCCTTTTCTCACCGCTGTGTGTGCCTGACATAGACCAGAATCATCGTAGAATCGAAGTGTTCTTCTCCATGAAGCATGGCTCGAAGTTCTGCATCGGACAGGGACTGATTCTGGTGCGTTCCACCTCGTCGTTGCTCTAGACGATCAGATATCGAGAGAAGTCCAATATCGAAAGGATGCTAGAGCCAGTATCCTTAGCTGTACCAGAAGTCTCAACACTGCTTCGACCTGTGGTGGAATGAGCAATTTGCCTTGTTCAACGCAGTCATCATTACCGAGGTCCATGTTCGCGTATCCCCCAATCTTTTGTTGAAGATTTGACTGTATCACCGCGCTTAGTCTTTGATGCATGTATGCGCGTACGGTAAAGGGATACGGCACTCTAGAACCCAGTCACACACGTGGAGAATACGCAAAAGAAGGTTATCCCGATGCATGCAGGACAATGATAAGGCAGGCATTTCCCTTGCATGTCCCACTCAAATATAACCATGAAGATCTTCGTCCACCCTAATCCATGCATTATTTTTGGCATTGTGAAGAAATGATTTGTTCCAGAGCCCTGGGCTGATCCACAAGAGATGGTTCAAGTGATCCACAGCAACTTTCACGAGCTTTGAGCCTCCCATGATGCCATCGCCGCCGGAAAGCTTGATAACTCTCCCATCTCCTCGTTCCGTATAACCAAGTTCCCGTTCCAAAAATGCCCCCTTTTCCCTAAGTACTTGGTTCTTGAAGCTTCGCAAGAACTTCACCAGCCGTTGGTGATAATGGCTTCCGAAGAAATAGGAGTATATCAAGGCGGCGCGGCCGAGAGGCTTCGCCGTTTCTACCGCGGGATCACGTTCCAAGCCATCATACTCGGGCTGGTGAGCTTCACACAACCCGGTATCTGGGTCGCTCTGAACAGTGAGTGCCACCTGTCTGAGTGTCATAATGGACAATTACTGACAAGAGGCAGACCTTGGAGCCGGTGGTCAAGCAGAACCATATGTGGTTAATGCCGGTGAGTAGCGTCAAATTCCGTCCTGTGAAAGCTCTGCTGACGATGTGTCAGCCAATGTAGTGACGTTCGCTATCATGGTCGTCTTCTCGCCATTTTGCGCTGTCTTCGGCAATCGCTACAGTCTCAAATGGGTGCTCGTGTTCGGAACGATTGGCTACGTGCCATATTGCGCTGCCTTGTATACAAATACTGTCTACGGAACACAGTGGTTTCTGATCTTTGGAGCAGCTACGTGTGGTTTCTCGGCTGCGGCCCTTTGGACGGCTGAGGGAGCCATCGCCGTTGGCTATCCAGAAGCCTCCCGCCGAGGGTGGTGCGTGGCTATCTGGCTCGCCCTGAACAAGATCGGCTCGCTCATCGCTAGCTGCATCCAGCTTGCCCTAAATACGAGCAATGATGAGGCGGGAAGCATCAGTCCCACGACGTATCTTGTTCTCGTTGGACTGACCTGTGCCGGTCTTCCCTTGTCGCTGCTCTTGTCCTCTCCCGAAAAGCTCATTCGGAGGGATGGAACCAAGCCCACAGCTCGCTCAAGCAAGACCACATTCAAGCAAGGATTCAAGGATTTCTGGGCAGTTTGCAAGACAAAGCACATCTACATGCTGGTGCCGATATTCATCACGGCACAATGGGGACAAACTTACAACGGCAACTACCTCGCAGCATACTTCTCGGTCCGAGGGCGTACACTTGCAGGCTTCATCGTCACCATTGTCGGCATCGTTGTCAACTTCGTTGTCGGCTGGTTCCTTGATTCGAAATACCTTCGCCGCTCTACACGCTCGAGGGCCATGTGGATTATAATCGCGGTTATCTACGTCGCCGGATGGATCTACCAATTCATCAACCAAGCCGACTACCAGAAAGAAGACACCGTGTTTGACTGGTCATCCCCAGGCTATGCCAGAGGACTTTGCGCATACTTGCTCTACAGGTGAGTCTCATCTTGCAGCATCTATTATTAGTAGCCCACTAACAGCATGGGTAGAGTCGGTTACGAAGCAGTCGGGACATGGATGTATTGGCTTCTTGGCACTTACGACACACACTTCGACACGCTGGCCTTGACATCCTCTCTCTTGCGCAGCGGGGAATCACTGGGGTCAACCTTCAGCTACGCTGTGGGTGCCTCGAAGTCGGCGTCTCTCATGACAAATCTTATCGTTGCTGCTGTTGTGTGGTTTGTGTCCGCGCCGATGGCCACCTGGAGTGCGTGGAAGGTCACAGACTCTCAGGAAGAGGAAACACTTTCTGTGAAGGGTTCTGCGTCGATTTCGGTCAATGAGGAACATTTCGATGGCAAAGCTTTTGATTCATCCTCAAACGCAACGCCTCATGTGTAATGGGTGTACAGGTTGCCTACGACGGCCATTTTGGATGGAGTGAACTCGCTTCAAAATGTGTTGTGGAATGACAAGGTATCTTATGAAAATTGTTTAGATAAAGACGGCTCCCTATTTAAAGCAGTTCTACTTATAGAGAAGCCTTTTCTTTACATCCATTATTGTTACTGTCCTCATCCTCATTGGCATTCTGCTCCTCCGCAGATGAGCGCAGCAGCGAGGAGTTCATCAGTCTTACCTCGCCGCTATACGAACCAGCCGCTCATACGGACGCAGGAGATGATAATGGGCGTGAGAGCGCCGTAGACATTTGTACCTTTTTTGAGACGCCCGGGTAATCCAAGAAATTCCATTGCTTGGGGGCGCCTGGGTGCCCTGCGCGGGGATCAGAATGGTGGAATAGGGCATTCAACAGCCTTGTCGGCATCGATTGACTCCCTCCAAAGATGGATGCGGAAGTCGACCAGGCTGCCCAGGTGCTCATTATGGATGGAGTCCTTGACGATGACGGGCCAGTTACCAATACCAGATTCGGGAGTAAAATGTGGGAATGACCGCGCCCATTATTGAAGTCTAAGCTATTGAATTTTCTCAGATCGTATACTCATACGGTCAATCAAGAAGCACCTGATGAAATTTGCCTATATCACGCCAAGGTGAGGGTAGATCCCAAAACAACTGCCATTTTGAGCCTCATTGCTGGCTTGCGGAACTGGCCTCGGAATTGGTGTCCGCTCGAGTCATAGGGATCGCCTCTGAGGACAAACTTGGGCAAAGCGCGCGTTTACGATGATTATTAATATGACTGACTCCGGTCCATAGCGCCTAGCCCCATCGCTTTAGACCCACAATATCGTGATGCGAGGAGCTCTATATCACCAAAGATGTCCAATCCTGAACAATATTGGCCAGGGGGCAAGGTCAAGACCCTTCTCAGTCTACAGGACGAACCCCTGAAGAACACAAGCTAGTCATTTCCCCGAATGGAATGAAGTTCAGGTCTTTCAGATGACTGAGCAAGATCACTGACCCAAAACCACATAGGAAGAGCATGGAGCTAGCCTAATTCCATATCCCGCGCGGCGGCAAGCTCAAAACAAGCTTCTTGCCTTACCCTAGTGCATAATCCTCATTGATCGTGACCCACTTGCAAGTTGAAAGCGAAAGCCGACTACAAGGTAGTGTCCGCAGCCGGGTTGTTCATTGCTGCGAACACCCGTTTATCTCTAGATCTAGATGGCGAGAACGTTACATAGAGACTTCGTCCTATTCGCAGCCCGGAAGGGAAAATCTCAGGGGTTTCTATTGCACAGATTGTACCTTATTTGCCGGAATATATATAAGTCAGAAGCGACGCTGTCATCATAAAGACCAGTCTCGTTCACATAGTACATCGCCACATCTTTCCTGCACGACGTGTTAGCCCCCTCAATCACCCATAGTCGTTCCTTAGAGGCTGTCACTTCACAAAAGTCTAAAGATGCCCTTGGTCGCCAGAACAACTCTGTTCGGTCTCTTGGCCGCGGCACATGCTGCGCCTTATGCTTCCAAACCTCCAGGAACAGCTTCAAAGTGCCCGGACTTCAACGGGACGTTCTCGATCGAAAATTACAGGTTGTATCCTGAGAATCTGGACTGGGATCCCGTACACTGCAAGCTATACCTCAGGTAAGAAACACCCTCGGTAATCACATAAGATTATCAACTAAAGACGCTTGTAGTGCCAATTTCAACGCCTCGGTGCTGGTATATGACCCATATACCGCAACCTACGACATCTTGACTTTCGATGGCATCACAGACACAGACCCATTCCATGTGTCCGGAATTGACTACGATGCCTCGACGAAGTCAATTATAATTCAGGCAAACAGCGGCAATCCTTTTGTAACCAATGGGGCCGACCTAGCTGGCCCTAACAAAGTCATTCGATACGATACGATTTCCAACAAGGTCGCTTGTACGTGGATAAAGGTTTCTTCCTGTCAATTTTTCTTTTGCTTTTCACTTGTGAGGAACTGCTATGCAAAGGTGGTTTTACTGTAATCGATTGCGTGTCTAAATCCACCGGGTATCCGGGGATAAATCTTCTCAACAAATCTAGAGCATACTAACCGAATAATTCATTAGATACCGCCGACCTTGCCAATTTTGTGGCTCAGACTCGAGTTGGCAATTTGACCGGTGGCGGCTTCCAAGACTCGGCCGAGGACACCGAAGGCAACGCCTATGTCACCACCACCTTCAACGTCGGGGCCATCGCCAAGATCTCGAGCTCCGGCGAGGTGACGCCCTGGTACATTGGCGAAGCGACACCGATACCGTACATTTACGGCGGTATCGTCTTCGACGAGGCGACCAACAAATTGATCGTGACCGCCGGAAGCCGCGGGATCTTCCAGTCCTTCGACACCGCCTCCGATTCCCCCACACCGACTGACATCGTCATGACTGGCCGACCCGCTGACGGGTCCTACCCTGGCCTCGGCTGCGACGGCCTCATCAGCCCAGCACGATACGACCGCAAGGTGCTCCTCTGCTCCGATAATGCCCAGGCCGCCACCACGCTATGGGCCACCGAGGACGACTTTGTCTCTGTGCGATATATCGGCAAAGTCGCGAACAACGGCACTGAGGAGGTCGCAAAGTCTGGGACGGTGGTAGCTACGGTGGAGATGGGGAACTCGCTCTACGTCGACAGCATGTTCTTCAATGATACTGGGGTTTTTGATGTGGTCGGAGACCGGGCGAGTTTCCCCCTTGTCGACTCCACGGCCGACTTTGACGCCCTGGTGAGCGCGGCTGGATTCGACATTGTCACTTGCTAGTCATGATTAAACATCACTGTCATAGTAGTAGGACTCCATTTACAAGAGAGGAAAATAGACAAAGCCTTCATTGATAGGCATCTGTCGCTCATATACCTACCTTGGATCAGTGATCTCATAAGATGTCAATCCAGAAGTATTGCTGCCCACATAATATATTCGTAAATATCGCTCTCTGTACAAGTTCTCCCAATGAGAGTGTAAACTTGTAGGTCGTTGTATTTGATGAATGCTCTCCTATGTGGTATCAATGCAACCTGTTGTTGTGGGCGCTTCATAATTCCACTGGAACTCCAGCACTGAGCACGAGGTTATTTAATGCATTATTGATACGCTCCGGATGTTGTGGCAACCACTCGAGCAAAGCTCGTGTTGATTACCAACTCAAAACTAAGACTTGGAGCAAGGCCTCGAACGTCGGCTCAAAACGTCCTTCCTTCCAATTGCATCGGTAAGTATCCCGTGACACATGCTATTACTCGCCCACACTGCATTGTCAATGGCTCGAGGTATCACGGTTCAGCTCAGAAAGGGGCGTCATCGGGCTGGCAGGTGGACTTCGAGAAGGAAGAGGACAAAGAAACGGAAATAGCCTGAGGAGAATGGATGAGCTGATGCGCTCCCGAGATCATATTAGCAGATCGATACGAAAGCGAGGCTCTTGACCAGGATACGCGTATTGTTGGCTTGTCTTCAAGGAGGCTCGCTTTTCGAGACCAGACCCAGTCAATGCCAGTGATGATTGGTCGGATGACGTTCAATCTGACATCGGTAAGGCAATAGTCATGGACTTTGGCCGACAGGCACCAATACGATCCATTTCGTCTCCATGTGCAAGGACTAGGTGTATTGTTTCTCAGGAGACCTCGACTTGAATTCGTGTTCGGCGTCGAGGTTCGGATGGGTACCACATCCCGGCGGAAAAGGGGCAGAATAACTACCTAAAGAGGTATTGAAAGAGCGCGAGGCTGACGTCCTGCCCCGGGATTCGTCGGATAATTTTGTCATGATGCAGCCATCAACTGGCGGCTGTAGGTGATTTCTCCGTGGCCCGGCTATCACCGTTTGTTTCGCCCGGCCCGTTGGTGGAGATGCAGCGACTAAAAATTGAAGGAGACCTCAGGGGAGGTCTGTTTCAATCAGAGTGTAGCCCCACAAACGTTTCGGGCGGATTGCTCGCCAAGGAGTCGACGGAAATGAATGAAACACCACATCGGGAATAGGACCGGCTGATCGACCCCCACAATGAGGCTCCGAAGCTAATGAGCTTGTTTAATACAAGTCCCGGTGGAGGCAATTCGTGGCCCCATGGACCGGGCTTTAGTCAAGTCTCATCATGGGGCATCGCTTACGATTCGAGCACTCGGTCGTATATGGTGAAGACTGACGTAGTGGGGTCTATCAATTCGAGATATAAGTAGAATGTGCAAGTCGGCTTGGTCTTCACAATATTGTTCTTGTGTCAGCAAGCCTCTCATCCAAACACATAAGTCTTTCGTTTCACTTTATTGTCTCTCATTCACTGCCGGCAGTACCAGCAATACCAAACTTTACAACACACATCAATATGTCTTCCACCCTCCGAACCGTCTCTGCCATCGCGGCTGCCGCTGTGTCGGTCAACGCTGCTATGGGCCCTGCCCTGTCCACCGGCCCCGTCGCCGACTCTACCTTCATCCGGGAGTCTACTGCCACCCTCGTCCTGCCCGACGTTCCCTCCAACAACCAGGGAGATGCTTCCCTCTGGGTCGGTATGGGCACCTCCAACGGCGACCTGATCCAGTCCATCTCGGACAACTACCAGTCCGACACCTGGTCCATCTACGCCTACACCCTTGTCTCCCTCGGTGAGGGCAACGGCCAGACCGTCGTCCAGGACGACACCCCCACTCAGGCCAACCCCGGTGACGAGGTCACCATGCACTGTAAGCAAGCCCACGTCCAGTCAGAAAAAACATGTAAATACGGATACTAATCATGCTCTCCTCAACAGACAAGTTCGACGACGCCAGCGGCAACTACACCCAGACCGTCAGCGTCAACGGTGAGGTCGTCTCGACCCTCTCCACCAGCAGCGGCCGGGCTCAGGGCTGGGGCTCCTCCGTCGAGTGTGCCGAGGAGAACTGCGGCACCGTGCCCGCCCACAAGTGGACCGACGCCAAGATCATCCTGGACTCTGCTGATGCCAGCTACGACAAGACCCTTGGTCTGGGCGAGGGCGTCACCGGCTCCATGACCACCAGCGACGGTGGCAAGACCTGGGAGATCGGCACCTTCGAGATCCCCGAGTTCACCTTCGGCTCCTAAGCGGGCTCGGCGCGGATGAGTTCGATGTAATATCTCGGGCTGCTATATTGTATAGTGCCTGATGTTATGGCTACTTCACTGTATAAATATTGTTATCAGCGCTTGCATTACAAGACTAGCGTTTGAGTTGAAATACATAACATCACCTGGATATTCCGGGGTGTAAAGTCACATCACTTTTGGTTTCATCCTGATCACCTTGATTTACTTGACACGCGTGAAGGTGCATTACCCCAAGCCATTTGATCCCGGCCACAATCTATTTTTATGCGCAATGGTAACTACAATCTTTTGGACCTCTCGACTTATTATTCAATGACAATCAATTGGGCGTAGTGTTCTAACTAGTTCACATTATTTATGAGTCCTCCAGTGGGTCGATCTTCTCTTCCTGTCACCGAGGTCTCCAAATGAAGCAACCACTTGACCAATGCGAGAACGCTGTGCATCTTGATTAGAACTGACTAGGATAGGAGTTAGTGCAAATTTCTCATTAATAGAACTACAACTGCAAATATTTGAGATGCGGACTCAAGGCCGCCCCGAATTAGAGTTTAGTGTTGCCGGAACAGGCCGCTCGTCAGTTGACGACATACCTAGGTACATAGCCCACATCTCGACAGCCAGTCAGCAAACCAGTGAATGTTCATCATACCGGACTCGAATGGAATGGTCTGAATCCTTTATGGGGCTTATCTATGCGGTATATCTCCAAGACAATACCATTGGTAATCATGTTGGTGAGATGCAGCTTGCAGTCGTGGAGACACGTGATACCGAGATGTCGACATCGCGTGCTAAATGACGAGCGCGTGAGGGTGTGTGGCTCAACGGCTTCTCCATCTCCGCAGGCGCGACAAATGGTTAAGATGATGATCTGCCTTCTCACTAAACAACACGACACGGACACACAGGGTGCTGAATCGTTACGACTGTGAATCATGGGCGCCGAGAAATCAATCAAGTCAGTAGCGATCATCGGAGCTGGCGCCTCGGGTACGTAATACCAAGCTCGCTCTCCTAAAGAGCTCCGACCTTGTTTTTCGTGGTTCACGAGCTGATAGCAAGATATAGGGACTATCACGGCGGCTGCTCTCAAGGCAGAGAATTATTTTGACCGGATTCAAATTTTTGAGCGTCGAGAAACTGCAGGCGGAACATGGTGAGTCTCCGATGTTGCCAGAATTATTTCTCACGAATGCACTCTGATTATTATCAAATAGGATATTCGATGCCTCACCGGGGTCGGAACTGCCCATAAATCCAGGAAAGCTGCCTCCGCAGATCGATCCGCCTCTGCAGATTCCGAGCCAGCTTCCCACTGTCACGGCGCCAGTTGCGCAGGAGCGGTATTCCAAGACGCCGGTCTATAACTCCTTGACGTAAGCAATGAGAGAAACCATAGCTTCACATGTTCAAGGGCTCACGTAAAGGACAGAACGAATGTACCTGATATAGCGATGTGCTTCTCTGATGCACGATTCGCATATGGGCCATTTCCACCGCACCATGTCCCTCGGCAGTATTTGGAGAATTATGTTGCAACCCATGAGCTGGACGAAAATCTAGTACTAAGTACCACTGTCGAGGATGTATCCCGTATTTCACCGTCAGCTTCAGAACCCTTATACAGCCTCGACAGGTGGAAGTTGACGCTGCGGAAACACGATGCGCTGCGGCGAGTCGATGTGTGGTGGACAGAAGAGTTCGATGCACTTGTAATCGCCAACGGGCACTACTCGGTACCATATGTGAGCCACTGATCCAATGCCTGCAGCTGCGTGTCTGTGGGCCAGAGCTGACAGAACGTAGATTCCACACGTTGACGGACTAGAGGAGTATATCAAGAAGTATCCAGACCGTGTGGTCCACTCGAAATACTACCGCTCGCCAACAGTGTACTCAGGCCAGAGGGTCCTGACAATCGGCAACTCAGCCTCAGGATCAGACATATTCAACGAGCTGACCAAGACCGCGCAGCTACCAGTGTACAGCTCCCGGCGGCACAAGAGCCCCTTCGAGGGCGACAAGCCCCGGCCGGGCGTCGTGTGGAAGCCCATCATAACGCGGTACCACCCCGACGGGACGATCGAGTTCGAGGACGGGACGACGCTGGGCGCGAACGACGTGGACAAGATCATCTACGCAACGGGGTACAGACCCTCGTTCCCGTTCTGGAACGAGGAGGCTAACGGGCGGCCCATCTACGACTACGAGGTGGGCAAGCTGGTCAACACCTACTGGCACACCTTCTTCCACGACCTGCCGACGCTCGCGGTCGTGGGCATCGAGAAGGGCCTCACGTTCCGCAGCTTCGAGTACCAGGCGGTGGCGCTGGCGCGGCTCTTCAGCGGGCGTAACGCCATCCCGCTGCCGCCCGCGCGTGAGCAGCGCCGGTGGGAGGAGGAGAGGACTGAGTGGGTCAAGGCCACGGGGAAGAAGTTCCACGACATCGAGAGCGAGCCGGGCCGGCTGGGCGAGGACTCGTTCAAGTGGCTGGGGTACCTGTACAGGCTGGCTGGGCTGGGGACACTGACAGGTGACGGGAGGGTGCCTCCTGTGTTGAGCAAGGAGCTGCTCCACGCCGTGAGGACGATACACAAGTATCCGCGATATGATGACGATACGGCTGGTGTGGCTAACGACCACAACACCGGGTCGTCAAATGGTGGCAAGCATGCTGCTGCCAAGGAGTGGGTGGTGGTCGACGGGCTGTAGAAATGGGCGAGAGATAACGATCTTGATGGTGAGCATCTCGAAGAGACGTATAGAATGCTTGGTGTAATTACTTCAGTTAGAAGGGGGCGAGAATGCTGGCTGGGATAACGTCGAAGAGCCTTTCTTAATGTGTTTCTCCTTGAGACGCTCATTGCGTTGGCGCTTCACCAGCGAGGAATAGACGAATGCAATGCACAGATTGCCAGCGCTCGATTATCAGTCAAATTTAAACATGAATACCTCAAGAAATAAGTCACCAGTGATGCTCAATGGAGCTGACGTCGACCGGCATAGCGTGCAAGGAACTGAATGTCGCAAGCTTCAGGTGAGCTACAGCGGGAGGATCCCGTCGCAGCTGTCCCATGTTATTTGCTGATCCATGATACACAAAAGATTGGGTTTCAGTGATCGCGTCAAATCCCATGGTGTTTTATCGAGATATCCGAGAGCTGGTACGGTGAAGGTCAGGGATCATACTCTGCAGGGTTGGGTGTGGTCCCCGCGGGGCCGGCCAAGCAACGCGGAGAGGTGCTCAAGATCTTTCGACTGAGGGGGCTGCATAGCAACAGGGCCTCCCAAAACAAATAAATGCAGCAGCCATGAGAGGGCTTAACAGAGCCCAGATCGCACTGCGACAGTGCACACACGACGGCGTTGTCCTGTGCTCGAGGTACGATGCCCCTGCCCAGCCAATTGGCACATCCCAAGCTAACAAAGCCCACCCACAGGACAACCGTCTCGACCAGAGTCGCCGCCGTGACCACAAGCTCCCCGGCCCGTCCACGAGCATCACTACAGAGCCTTACCCACCCCACGATCCTTCCACGCGCACAAATTTCCTCGAGATGCTTCTCCCAGACCGCCGTGCTGGACGGCAAGAAGAGCAAGGAAAAGAGAGCCAGCAAGCGATCAGCAGTACGGGAAGAGGAGAGGGAGGATGAAGAGGAGGAGATAGCAGCGCCGTCCAAGGGCCGGGCCAAGGAGAAGGCGGCCCAGCAGGCCGAGAACGCCTTCGACCGCGACGCGGCCTTCGACCTGGGCGACGTGGAGGCCGACTACGCGCGCATCGACGAGCGGTTCGACAAGCGGCTGCAGGAGTTCAAGGTGGGTGGGCGCTTCAACCCGGAGATGCTGGGCCAGCTGCGCGTCAAGCCCGACCGCGAGTCGGCGCAGACCTGGCCGCTGCGCGAGCTGGCGCAGGTGGTCCACCGCGGCGGGCGCAGCGTGTCGATCCTCGTCAGCGACGCCGAGTACGTCAAGCCCATCATGTCGGCCGTGCAGAACAGCGACGACTTCAACCAGCAGCCCCAGCGCGACCCGGACAACGAGCTCGAGCTCACGCTGCGCATCGAGCCCGAGAACCCGGACGAGCAGCTGAGGAGGCTCAGGGCCGAGATCACCGCCTGGAGGGATGCCATCCGCGGCGTCATGTCTGCTAGGAAGCTCAAGCACGCTGCGTGGCGCAAGGAGAACCACATCACCAAGGATGATGTCAAGGCGCTGGAGAAGAAGGTCAAGGAGATGCAGGACAAGAAGATCGAGCAGATCGACCGGAGCCAGAAGCAGATCGTGCAGCAGATGGAGAAGAGGCAGACACGGCTGTAGCATGGCTGGTCGTCCGAGTCTACAGCGACAGGCATAGCTTGTGCTACAATTGATAGACACCTGAGGAACAAAATCTCTGTATTCTACTGTATTTGTACAATCCCTTGCCTCTTCACTCTACTGTTCATGCTGTAGATTTTGCCTATGGAGCCGCCGATTTGGGGGCAGACTGTCCGACCGGGGGCGCCACTTTGATCAGCTTCCTGATCTTCTCGTCGAACTTGGCGCCGTCCGCGATGGTGTATGTAGAGCCCTGGGCGTGGTATGTTGCCAGCTTGCCGTACACGTCCTCGGCGTACTTGACCTCGGGGTGCTCTCCCTTGAGGACGAACTTGCGAATCGCCTCCCTCGTGTTCATCGTGTTCTGCGTCTTGAAGCTTCTGGCATGGTCGTCCAGCTGATCAGCGGCCTTGGACTCAGCCACCGCCTTGAGCCACTCCTCAGGTCGCGCATCGCTCTTGATGAGCCCTTCGTCCTGCATCTTCCTGCCCCTCTCGCTTGAAGCAAACTCGGTGGCCCATTCCTTGAGAGACTTCACGAACGCTCCCCAGTTGTTGCCACTGCCCACAATCTTCCTCCTGACGATGTCATCCATGTTGTCCTGGACTAGCCTATTCCTCTTCTCGTGCGACAGGGTCTCGATGACCGCCTTCTTCTGCTCGACGTTGGAGAAGTAGATGGGCTTGTTCGCCACGAGCCACTTCTTCACATCGTCAATCTTGAACGACTGCTCCTCCTCGCCAGCTCCCCGTCCGCCGCCGAGGGTCTTGATGCTCCGGGCAGCCATGTCGGCCTGGCCCAGCGCCGTGTTGGTGGCCACCGCCGGTCCCCACCCGACGAGCGACTCGAGGGTGACGGACGGTGTGTAGAGCCTCTCTGGGCCGCCGACCTGCTGTTCGCGCACATATGCCTGGACCTCCTCGGACAAGCTCTTCAGGCCCGTCTGTTTCGCCGCCTCCCTCTCCTTCTCCTTCTTGTCGTCCCTGGCCTTCCTCGCACCGCCCTTTCCCTTCATAGGTGACCGCTTGCCGCCGCCCGGTCCGAAGCGAGGCCCTGGACCGCCTGCTTGTTGTCCTCTGAAGGCTGGGGGGCGTGCGGCGAAGCGAGGGCCGTTGGGCCCCGGTGTGAAGCGGCCGCGCACAGCATTGGAGCCCTGTGGCCCCGCCTGAGGACGCTGGAAGCCCTGCGGGCCTCCGGCACCGTCTCGGCCGAAGTCTACTCTGCGCACCATCAAGGGTTTGGAGTCACCTCCTTCTCGTCGCTTGGGCAGGCTTCGGACGCTGACGACGTTTGCACCCAGTCGCGCGCCCAGAGCAGCCGCTTGAGGGGTGGCCCCCGGGTTTCGAGATAGGAGAGGCTTCCTCTGGGGCGCGGGAGAGGAGCCTTCGGTGCGCTGGGAGGGTTGTGAGGGCCGGCTCAGGGCACCGATGGCTGAGGCTGCTGCGGCAGAGCGGTCGCGGCGGGTCGGTGGCTTGCTTGCATCATCGTCGCGGCGCCTCGGGGTGGTCGAGAAGGGGCGCAGTCTGGTTGTCGAGGGTGCCTTTGCGCTGCGTCCGAGGACGACGCGCACTGCTTGACGAGGCATTGCGGGACCCGGGTTGGATGGCCAGTCTGGGGCCAATGGATGCTGGTGGGCATTGGCTATTTGAAGCTGTCTGGAGAAATGCACGTCCGTCACGAAAATCGAACTGACCGGAGTGGTCCGAGCTTCACATCCCTGCTAAGCTTGGCCCATACAATTCTCCCGCCCCAACGTCAGTCAAGCTTATGGCTCCTATGAGCTTCAATCTGACCCTGAAATGATCTGAACCTGCACAAGAGCAACAAAAACCAGCGTTGAATTCTGCAAGCTGGCACATGAAATTTTCCTCGTAGATATATATTCTCTGGGGTACATCGTATTTCGGGTCAAGATTCACAGATCGCGGCATGTGGGATGTTCTCCTGTAGGAAAGCTGAATCACCAGCCGAGACAACGTCTCACTAGGAGACGTGAAAAGGTCGGTGAGTTATGAGATCCCATGACGTTTAGGATTTTTGGACCATGTGGCACTGTCACTGTAATGATATATGTGATGGCCTTGCACCACCGCATTGCATCTCACTCACATGCCCATTTGCCCTTCCCTTTTGCCGCCAGTCGAATCTATAACAAGCTGCTTCACGGCCATACTGGGCGTTTACCAGGCTCAGCATCCAGTGACAGCATCGACCAGAATCGGTCAGTCAGCACGAGAAATCCTTTTGATAAGTAAATCCATCGCTTTAATTTCTGCTATCCTCCATGGATCAAGTCACGAAGCGCCTAGGTAGCCCTATCTACAGGACCCCCGCCCAAAAAAGAAAAAGTCTCCAGGTCGTTTCTGACCGAACAGACTGTCACGAGCTGCTCTGGCTCCAGCACTCCAAAAATTGTCCCATCTCCTGCTCTCCTCAGAATTGGCCCACCATCCTGTCAGTCCGGCCATTGGGGAACTTCTGGATCACTTCAAGGGGGACGGCATGGCGGTAGTAGACCAAGCGCAAGATGTCCCGCTGGGTGTCGTCGTGAGTCGGGAGGCGGTCACACTGGTGCCTCTTCTGGATGGCCAGATCCTGGACGTTGAGTCCCGTGTATCCACGGATGTCCATCTTGCGGGCGTGGTTCATCATCTTCCTGATTTGGGGGACGTTGACAGCGAGCAGCCACTCAAAGTCGCTCAGCCGCTTGATGCGCGACTTGCCCTGCGCATCACGGAGGACGCTAAAGTCGATGTTGGTCTTCTCCAGCGGCACCATCGGATCCTTCTCGTGGTAGCAGCCGAGGTACTTGGTGGCCTCCCACTTCAGCTTCTTCCAGTGGTAGTCGTCGCGAACCGCGGCCCCGGTCATCTGGCAGCCGTCACAGGTGTATCCGGTCGTGCAGTACATCAGCGCCAGGTTAGTCTTGCAGTCGGTACAGTTTGCAGTGTCTCCCCACAGGCCGTAGCGGAACGGGGTGCCCTTCTCTGTCGTCGAACGGATGCCGTCCTCGTACAGCTGGATGTGGCCCTCCTCTCCGAAGATGGCGTTCCGCTCCGCGAAGGCACAGCGGATCTGCAGCCTGGCTTTCTCGTCCTCGCTGATCTTTCCCTTGGCGAAGAGGCGCTTGAGGTGCTCCTTGTGCTCGGCGACGGCTTCCATGCGAGGAACTGCCTTGCTGTGGAGCGGGAGCTTCTCGAGGAAACGTCGGAAAAGCGCGTTGCTCTCCATCATGTGCATCTGGCCGGACTCTGTGATGAGACATCAAAGATTAGTGATATGCAGAGCCAATCTTCACCTGAATCGGATCACTTACTCTTCATGCGTGGAGCAATATCGTAGATGTAGAGCTTGACCACAGCCGGCGGGATCCTGACGCCCGGGTTGCTGAAAGTCAAACCGTAGGTACCCTGCCTGTCCTCTTGGAAACCATCGAATCCATCCTGCCGCTTGCCGTTCTCCCACAGGGGGCCGATGTTGTACCTCGGGGCAACATCGAACAGCAACTTGTTTCCGTGCCGCTTGTTGTGGGCCTCGACGATGTCAAGCAGGAAAGGGACGTGGTGGTAGCGAATCAGATCGCAGTTCGTGATATCGGCCCGCTCAAGGTTCGGCATCAAGTCGAGATAGGTAGCAAAGACTCCGGGGTCGAAGAAGCTCACTCGGTTGAAGCACACGCGCTTGATGGTGTGGCCCCTGAGCTGAAGGCCGCGGCCCATGATCAGCACACTCTGGACCTGGGCCACGTTGGTGGGATAGATCTGGAGGCATGCTCGCTCGTCATAGCCCATGTGCGTCGGGCTGATCATGAGAAACTATATTGGGCCAGCGTCAGTGCCATTTTTTGAAGCCTTATATTCCGACTGCTTGTGCCCTGCCTCATGGAGTTAAAGCATCCTTACCTCGCTGTTGCCCTGTCGGGCATCCTTCTCGGCATCTCCACACTTCTTCAACACCTCGAACTCTTCCGCTGTAAACTCGCTGTAGTTGCATCGGCCGCGGGACATATCCCAGAGTGCCTGAGCCATATTAGCACAGTAAATCATGGTTGTGGCCAGACAACTTACAGGAGTATCCATGACTCGGTTTGCCACGTAGGTGCAGGTGCCCTGGAGGCTTCCGATGTCGTGGTAAGACAGGTGCTTCATGATACGGAATCGGAGCTCGCTGATGCCCAGAGCCTGGCAAACCAGTAGGTCCTGGTTCGGATCAGACGTAGCGGACTCGGAGCCGAAGCTCCTCTCGCCCTTGCAAAACGGAGCCTAGAGAATTCAATATGATCAGCTGTCATATACGTTCGCATTGTAATTCATCGGAAACCCCAAATAGTGCAGATTTTGGGGATGTCCAGGTTACACGGCCAACACTTACCGAGCAGAACAGTCCTCCGGCCTGGTGAGGGTAGAATGTGTTCAGTTTCTTCGCCTCAGCCGCATCCCTCGGCACGGCGCCGGAAGGGTCCAGCTTCTTCTGGAGGTGAGAAAAGTTCAGGCGGTTTCCATCTTTATCGCGAGGCCACAAGGGCACTTCGGTTTCGAATCGAGCCTTGTCAAGAGCGTCAAACGCCTCCTTGTTCTCGGTGTAGTTCTTGGTGTAAGGGACGCCAGTCTCATCGAATAGGAGGACTCGATCCCTGTCTCTGAGCTCAACGGAGTACTCCGGCAACGAAAGCTCCTTCTCTTCGGCCGCGCTGAGGTCTCTGGTCCACTGGCCGCCACGGTATTCGTGCTTGCGGCGGTTGGCGCGAGTTCCGTTCATGGTTGCTGTGCTGATGTCAGAAAGAAGAAGATTCAGACGCTTCGCAAACAGTTCGCTACAGCGTCAGAGACTGGTGGACACATGGGCTGAAAAACACCACCGCCGTGGCAAGGAGCTTGCCGGACTGCAGGAACACTTATTATGTGTGGGCAGAGGAGCCAAGATATGAAAAATGAGGCTCGCATGAATAAACGCCACCGCTGACTTCAAATTACTCGAGAGTTTAAGAGATGGGTAAGGCAACGTATGTGTCTGAACTGCTCCCAAGAACCTGTTGGTCAGGGGCGCCTTCTGGCCGTGACTCCGGGGGAAAGGGAAGGAGGAACGACAGCATGTGGAAACTTACCTGCTTCTTTGAGCAACGGGAAATTATCTCTGAGGCAAGATGGAGGGCCAGTCCTCGGGAAATGTCAACTGTTTACCAAAGCAAGAGTGTCTCAGGTAACTGTGAGAACGGAGGCTCCCACTGCTTGTATCCTGGTTATTCAATTTCAATTTCGAGACCATAAAGCCGTTGCTTGTCAGGGGTGAGATGGGGAATCAAGAGAGGAAAATTGTGCGGCTTGTGTATACGAGGGCTCCAAAGAGAGAGAAAAAATGAAAAAGAAAAGGGGGGGGGGTTCCAAAGTACTTGCCTCTACGGAAGCAGGCTCGAGGCTATGCAGGTGGAAATTTGACTCCGGACTAACGGATGGTCGGAATGACCAACAGCTGCTCGCAAGATTTTCAGCTGCCGCATACCACCATGCCTTGAGTTCATTAAAGTGCAAACGAGTGTGATGGAGGTGGGAATAATGGACGATACCTGACTGATAATGAAGGCAGGTTGTTAGGCCCATAGAGCGTAGAGAGTCTTCCGCAGCGGGCAATGGGATAAGGAAAATAGCTCACATACCCTTCTCTGCTAGCGATAACAAGCAGTGATAGTTGATGGAGGCTGCCAAAGCAGACAGTTTTAATACCGGAAGATCTCGGATCACTGTAACAGCAAGATTTCGTCAAGAGGTTCAGAAGAATGTCTGATGGCCACTTCCAGCTACGTGTCAAGCTTCGTGGTTGCTGAACAGGTTGGAGGCAATGGCAAGTAAGCTTCTTCGAAGGAGGCACCAAAGCCGAGGCCTGCTTCCTTGTTGATGAAAGGATTGCGGACAACAATCTTGTGGGATCGTAGTGATGGTTTAATTATTCCCGGAGGCGGTGGCTTACTGAAAACAAGGATCCTGTGGATCAGGGCGAGTTCTTTGGGGTGAGTTCTGGTGTTATTATTGATCCGAAGATCGTTTGTAGCTTGTGAAAATATCCCATATCAGCGAAGACCGTTTGCCCACGGCCATGGGAGGCCAGTCACGGTTGGCAGATCGAAACAGCACAAACGCTTTCAGAGACTTGGGATCAACCATCCAATTGCTTTCAGTAAGCAAAGGAAGCTGGATGATTTTATGCAAAGATATCACTCCTGTCAGCCTCCAAGGTTCTTGTCAATCTGCCGGCAGCAGAACAGAGCATGCTTGATCATTGTGGCCTACATCAAGTCCTGAGACTCGGATGTCTGTCTTTGGCTTCATCGTTGATTTCAATTGAAGGGAGCTCGCTAATCGTCTGAGATATATAAGAATATATATGGACTGGCAGGTTCATGACACCACATCGGAGGGAGGAGCAAATACGTGCTTATTGAGCTTTGGCAAGAGAATAGGCAGCATTCCCTGCCTTGGGGTAGTGCCTCTGAAAGCCCATGATAAGGACAATAAGACGAAACAGTGATGTCCAATTTGATTTGGACTTTGACTGAACTGAATGTACCAAGACCGAATGTACTTAAGGCGGCTCACAAATAATTGGCCCACAGTGCTGGTAGGCAGGCAGTCAGAGCAGCCGGATATTTGGTATTGATGGCTTCTTTGCTCATCAAAGTGTTACTGATAACCACATATAAGACAGAATCTCATTTCCCACATCTTTGTTTATCCAGGCAGCTGGACCAGCCAGAGGAATGGTGTCTTATGACCGCATCTCATGACTAAATCTGAGGGGAGGTCTATCAAGGGCTTCCTTGTTGGGCCTCTCCATCATCGGCAGAACTGCACACTTTGAAGCATATCACCTATGCTGCCTCTGCATGAGTTGGTTGTCTTTTGCTCCCACCATTACCTGCTGAAACATCACTTCTAGAAGGTTGGCTGGAGCATAGCTGTATGCTTCGCCAGATCGAAGCGGGTCATAACATAGACCGGATCATCATATGTGAATCACTCTCACTTACAAAGTGCAGAGAGCCAAGGTATGTGGCTCTGCACATATGGTAGCTGATCGAATGTTTGCGATAAGACAGAGCTTGTTTAGACAATTTTGACAAACAACTTGAACTGAAAACCTCAGGCCTGGGCCATAAAGAACACCACATGCCCCAGGGTATCCTAGAAACTCACATAAAAACCTTTGACAGGATCTACAGAGCAGGAGATCCTCATATTGGATGTCATTTCTTGTGATAACGACAATATTGACTGGGGATATACTATCCGCCTCAGACTGTTCTCTACCGAATGGCCTCTGCCCATAGGAATGAGACAGATTCAGAGCACCAGGTACAGAGGGCTGATATTCGCACCTGCATCCAAACAGGCAGGAGATCCCGCCACAGACTGCCCAGGAAATATCGTCAAGTTCTGGAGCACGCCGTATAAGCTGCTGCAGGAACGGCATTATAAGCAGAGATTTAAGTGAAGGTCTTGCTCAGGCCATTCCTATTTCCAGCAGGATCTACGGGCCAACTTGTTGGTGAAGGCCATTTGTTCGTAAGCATTCATGATAGTGAGGAACACCAACATGACATCTGAAGACAAGAGGTATGATGTTTTCTACAATAGTGGTTGCCAACCGAACAGTACAACCAAGGAGACCCAACTGGAGCCATGTCAAGGAGACATGAAAAGAAGTTACACAAGATTCTGCGCCTTGGGAGACAAAGGATACAACAGTGGTCTTGACCAGAAAACGGGCAAAATGATCCCGCCTTCAGCCTGGAGTCGAGCGGCACGTCACGGAATATCACATCATCAACTTCCATCTAACAACCACAAAGGTGACCATGTGCACAAGAAAATCCTTTGAGGTCTTGGAAGATTACCGAACTGGAACTGACAGAAACAGAGACACTTGGACAGAATACCACCTCCAGACCCAGTGGCAGCAAGATCCATGAGCGGATGAAGGTCATCTTTGTGGCATCATCATCAACACCATGCCGTCGGAGCACGCAATGACGACCACTGAGACCCCCATGTCTTACCGAGACACCACCACGCTACACCTTTCGAAGCTCGGTAGCGGCAGTCCTACCCCCTGAAGAATGAACCATGACTAGGCTGCAAGTTTGGTGCGCCCGTTGCTCTCGACTTGGCAGGCTGTCACATGGCCGCCTATTCTTCCCCGAAATAGTGGCACCACCACCACCCCCAACCCACCGATCCTCGCCCCACCCCGCCGTTCTCTTGGTCCGATCCCGGGGCCGGAAATCAAGAAAAACGAGTGACGGAGTGTGCTTTCTCAAGTAATAGCGACCTTGGCGGAACTTTCTACGAGGAGCGCGTGATACAGACAAGCAGGATAATATCAAGGCACTGGGGGAATTTTCGTAAGAGTAGGGTAAATATAACAAAGCCGGCCACTTCCCTTTGTTTCTCGGACGGATCCGATTTTCGAGGTGCGAAACGGTCTGTGCATGGACGGATCGGTGAACGGAGCGGGGGCCGCCTTTGGACGGGCCGCATTCTCATGTGGTCGAGAGATAACACTCCCGCTTACCATTGGCAAACAGCACCTCAAAGATGACCTTTATGGCATCACAACCGGGCCGGAGTCAGCCAGAAAGAAAATAGATGAGGTCTCTTGGTTCGCCTGCGGGAAGAAACAGACCGTCGGATGACCTCGATCGGTGCAAGGGTATACCTGATGAAGCCTACCGAGGCGGCCGATAACGACGTAGGGTGCTCTGGGTCTTGGGGCTTTGGTCACGACGACGACGACGGCAACAAGGTTGCCGCCAGTTCCTACCGTTTACCAGCAGGCGCCCCGAACACCACACCACCACACCATCTTACCGGCAAGCAAGCAGTCTAGCACTGGCACTCGGTAAAAGCAATATCCATTTCAGAACAAGTCCTTTCTGGGCCTTGGAGCTGTTTCGCACGCTATCTTGGCCATCCAACCCACCATCTGCCAAACCGTAAAGCTTGGGCAGATCCGGTTGGTGGCCCACGGGGCAGGCTGCACACCCCTTGGTTGCAGCGGCGCTGCAGGGCGACATCACTCCATGTGGGATGACGAGTGACGAGTCAAGCTGGCTGTCCATTAGCTCGGGATGTAGGGAGCAAGCTCTATACTGTGTGTACGTTAGCCAGACCTAGAAGCGTCGAGAGGTCGGGATGGGGGCTTGTGACACGCACGCCTTTCTGGCAATCTATACGAAAACTTGACTTTTTGCCAGCGGGCTGAGCAGTCACTTGACAGCAGACCCGGGACGTACGGCATTTTTTTCTTCAAGGAGGCAAAATCCGAGTTTTTATCAGAATCTTTTGCGCTATCGGGTCATCGGTCCCCTAAGCTTGGGAAGTATGTCGCTCCGGGAGAAAACGGTCGTTGGCGGCGATCAGTCCGCTCGACGTGCAGGGCAAGCAGTGATTGGGATGATGGTGGGGAAAGCTCTGCATGCATGAACGTGGAGGGGGTCAGCTGGCCAAACTTGTGACCTTGTCCCGCCGTCAAATCAAGGAGCATAACCAAGCCCCCTTCCCGTGGCACTTCCCATGACTTGCCGCCGCTGCTGCTGCCCAGGGCTTAGGCTGCAGACCTGTCGTTCCAAAATAGGCGTAGATACTGCACGCACTGAATCTGTTAGAGGCGACAAGAGAAGAGAAAAAAAAAAAAAAAATAGCGGTCAGGGCCGGCAGTCTTTTTGCCTCCCCTTCATTTCACCAGCAGCCAACCCTATGGTGCCCGGGAGATATTTCGGACCAAGACCAGTCTAGATCTGGTTGATCTGCGGCTGCAATTTCAAGGGCCTGCAGCTCACGTTACTTTTGCACACCAACAGCCGGGTTCTGGTTCGAGGTGCCGTCCCATCGCTCTCCAGGCAAAACGGCCAAGCAGGAACAGGCGCTGGGCTGGGAGGCGAGCAACGCAGACGGCTGCCGCGCCCGGGAGGAATGGGAAGTGTGCTTGTGGTCCCGTTAACAGCAGGTGGTTGACGTGGTAGCATCTGGAGAAACCTCGAGTCGCAATGTCATCGTGCAGTTGTGAGGTGGCCCAGTGCTGCGTGGCAGCTCCTCCACCGTATTGTGACTCTGAGTGCGCCCAACTGAGTATCAGAAGTATATTGCTTGACATTCGGCAGCGCTTCTGGAGTCTCTAGCTCGCTCCGCAGACCCTGAGCTATGGGGCCGTGGCTGTTTCCAGGCTCGACCTGCATATAGCCAACTGGTCTGTTGAGGGTCTCGCCAAATACCGGTGGGCACTTGTCAGCCAATACCTGCACGGCCGCAGCGCGTTGCATCGATTTTCATCAGATGCGAAGCCGCAAGCAGATAAGCACGATCCGCCCTTCGCGACTCCCATTTGGCCAAGATAGCCGCCATTGGGCGGCCGCAGTTGGACAAGGGCAGCCCCCTGGACTGTCTTCCGTGGCCCGCGACCCCACCGAACTCAAACGACGACAGGGGCCCAGAAAAGGTTTACACAGTATGGGCACAGCCATGCTGCGGGAGGCTTGAAGCGAGGAAAAACGGAGCAAACAAGCGCCTGGCTGCCCTTGGTCGTACGACCTCGAGAGCAGCGGAGGCGATGGCCTGATCAGCATTTGAGCACCGGAGGCGCTGACACGATGGATGCGGAGGACCTCCAAGCAGACTAAATCATGCGAGATGTGAAACTTGTAAGCTGAAAGGGAAACACTATAATTGATTAGCTATAATGCAAGCGGAGGACATGCCTCTCGGCGACGTGTGCGCAGTTCGTGGTCGGGATACCCAGATCGAGAGCCCGGGCGCCGTGCACCAGGACGAGCTCTCGGGCCAAGACGGCACATTAATGCTGCAGCATCTAATAATCCGAGCCCTGATCTCGGTCGACCTCAGCGGGGGGCAGACCTCTGGACACCATGAACTATAAACACAATGTGTTATAGATGGGGGAGGCATGTTTCGGGATGGCTTTAAGTGGAAACAAGATCGTAATTCTTGTGCCTCAGAATAGCTCTGAACGTAACAACACCACCTCTTCGGTGTTGAGATCAGTTCTCATCGAAGGACCGGCCAGCGGACGGTCTGACTGATGAGACTAAAACTGCGTGCTACGATGGTGTACCTTTAGGGGTTGGTCAGCGTGTGAACCGAGTCGTTCTAGTCGTAGTCCATTGTTGTAGGTGGCGCTCCTTATTGTGAGGTTGGGCGCCATTGGAGCGGCAACCACCGCTAATTCAGCCATGTTTGGGAAGGTTGGCTGCAGTACGATGCACAAAATACTACGGGAGGACACGGCTGCTTGCCTCCGTCCAATTAACACTCGTGGTCACAGGCGCGGCAGTCTCAGAATGCTGTCAACTGACAATTGCACTGGAGGCAAGTCCAGCCGCGAGGACCTAGGAGACCTGTCCAATGTGTGATGGGCATACGTAGATTGCTTTCTCGAACAAAGCACATTGTTCTCGATTATGCGGCAGGCCTCAGAGGCTAGTCGGGGGCGAATATGTGGGAGCGCATGATTATATCAATGAGGTTCCGTCATCTGATGTAAAGCGGTGTGCAGCACATATGTTGGAGACCTGAAGGATGTTAATGCGACGGCATTGACAGGTCTCCTAGGGATCGTCCGTTGTGTTGGTATATCGCTACTATTTTTGGGGACGCTTCGGGCAGAGCACAGGCACTGTCCGGGGGTTCGAGCTTCGACTTGGGAAAATGGCTGGCGACAGGATGCTGCCGCCGTGTGCATATCTCCAGCATGCGACCGAGCGGCCAAGACGTACAGCTCGCCAAGTTGCTGGCGGTCTGCCCTCAAGCTGCACGGTTTCCAATCGCTTAGCTCGAAACGCAAGTCTGGATGCGAGCCGCGTCTGGATGTTTATTTCTCTTAACCGCCGGAAGTGGTTTGCGTCAGGCCGTGTTGACTTTGATCGCGAACAGAATCGGAAGCATATGCAGCTCCGCATGGCCGTGGCAGCGCACTCGCTACAGCTAGCTGGATGCGATGCCACTCCATCTTCGGGTTTGGGACGCAGGTAGAATTGGTTTCGGCGCACGAAGAGCCACCGGGCTGCAGGTAATCGCATGGCAACTGCGTTCGTACGGCGTGTGGCGTAGAGTGTAATGTTGTGCCAAGCAGGACCTGTCCAGCATTCTAGACGTTGCGAGGCTTACTCGAGGTGCCACCGCAGCCCCTCATGTGAAGGTTTGCATTAGCCAGGAGAATGGCGAATGGCGCATCGAAGGGCAGCCGTGAGGGGCTCAGTTGAAGAATCTCGAGCTGCGTACTCGGGCCAGGAGCTGATCGTATCCTCTTCGCGGTATTTGGTCGGTGATCAATGGGTCCGGGGGCGGAAACGTTGGCCGTCAAGCTGTCGAGGTGCGCGGCCTTGTCCGATAGAGGGAGGTGGAGGGGCGGGCAGTCAAATCAATGATCCGAGAGCTGCCAACAGGCCCCAAATTCAGGGCAGAGGAACATGCTCAGTATTTGTAGCAGTGTTTTGCATACACTGCCAGCACAACATGAGAGGAAGCCGCTGGTCAACCACATCGCGTGTTGTTGAAGTACGTCGGGCGGGACACCATGAATATAAAATGAAGCCGCCTCGATGACGGGCGATAGTTCAGCGATCCTGCGTCGAGTTCAGGGGCTTCCCTCCCAATCTGATGGACAGGGGACCCTGTCGCAAGGCCAGGTGCGGCCGGGACAGACATGCAAGAAGCACATGCCATCTGTAGTGGAGCAGTAGCGTCCGTGTCCGTAATGCAATCTAAGGGAAAGTCTCCGTTTGAGACCCTCTGCTGGCTCGAGCAACACGGTGGAGCGGGTGCCGGGCCACGCTGCCAAACCTCTTGCAGGTCTAGTGGAGTCCTAATTGATTGCTCTGCAACGACGAGGCGCCCAACCCAAATTTTGTCTGATTTCGCAAAGTGCAGTCGCGAAAATGGAATGGGCTCGGGCGCCCGGTGCTTCAGGCCTCAAGCCAAGATTAGGATGGAGAGGACAGTAACTCAATGATTTCGGTACAGGATTTCTCCTGATGCGGGTTGTTTCCGGGTAGCATGTAAGGTGCATGTCCCTCTGTGCCGTCCGTGTGTGGCCCTGGAGTCTGGCCGTGGTCGGGAGCACAGATACGACGATGTTCAGTAGCCAATACAATGGCCCTGGGTGTTAATTTCAGCGCAAGGGCAGAGGGTGGCCCCGCGGTGAGCCTGTTCCTGCTTGCCTGTCTGGCCTGTGTCTGTGCTGCTCCTGTCGAGGTGTGTGGTAGGATCGTTCTGTGAGTACACAGTAGCGCATCCCGTGATGGCGAGCGGGCCATTGGAAAGGGTGCGCTGGTTGGACGTGGGGTCTGATGAGGCGATCAGCCGTTGGCGAGATCGACAGAGACAGGCGAGATGCCATTCGGCGAGGCCATAGAGCCCCGTAGTTGGAAGGGGGGTGGCGCCTGGAGGAGTGCTGCAGCTAGCAACTGTTGCGTGTGGGAGCTGTCACAGCCCGGGTGGTGGTGGCCTGGGGGTGGAATGGGCAACACGAGGGCGCTTGAGGCTTCGGCGAGGCGTGCAATGCTGGGCTGCAGCAGCAAATCGTCGAGGCAGCGGAAGGAGGAATTCGATGGTGGACTTGGGGTGCCGGTAGAGGCCGACACAGTGCCCAGAGGCTGGCACGGTGAGTCCGTTTTGGCCAGCATCCCGCGAAGGAACCCTGTACCAGGGTGGAGACCCTTGTGGCTTTTGTCTGGTGCCGGCAATCTTTTTTTCTGCAGTGTGGTCTCCATTTCATATCGCGATCCTCGTTTTGGTTGTGTGTTGTTTTTCTCCTGGGCCTGGGAGGCGTATTGTTGTTCATCTCGTCAGAAATTTCAGAATCGAAAAATGTCAAGAAGAATATCGGCTAGGTGACGTCGTTTCCGAACCTGGCAACGTCATTCTGTCTGTAGATTGCAGGCAGGCAAAGCTCTGCAGTGCCCGCAAGGCACTCCTTTCCTCTGCAAACAACCACCCAGGACAGAGGCAGTAAGCCCTGGACTCATCCTCAGGCGTCACGATCGAACGAGGGCAGAATTGTGTAGGCGATGGGAGCGGTACCGTTGTTGCAGAAAAGTTGAAATGAGGTATGGATGGACCCCTGCTTGGTGCACTCCCAAGCACCTCCCATCCCTGCACTCGCCCGGTACTTCAGTTCAGGCACATGCTCTGCCGTACCGTACCGTACCGCACCGTATCGCCTCCCTTGTTCGTTCTCCTTCCTCCTGAACTAGGTGCTCCCGTGGACCCCACTACCACCACGGGGATGAGAGATTGTCGCTGTAGGTCAGCCAGACGGACATGATCCGTTTATAAACAATGTGTGGGTGAGGTCGGATCTAGATGGCCGAGGGGGCCAGAGGACAGCTCGTGCTTTTGGAGGGTTCAATTTAACGTGGTCGGGAGAGATTACACTTCATGTTCCCGTGGTACTGCATGCAAACTGTGTATAATGGATGTAAGTGTGGGTGTAAGTGCAGCGAGTACATGGCCTTTGTAAGGGCGTCGAGTACGAAGCTCGTGTACTCCGTACCAGTAATGGAGCCTACCCCAAATGCACGGCAACGGTGGCCCGCGTCCTGATGACCGTTTTGCCCTCTCTCTCCCGCACACCCCCTGAGACCCCTGTGATTTCCAGGCGTCGCGCGCAGGGAAGTGGCCTTGTGGTCAATGCTCCCTCATCAGGGAAGAAAGATTCGTTGATTTTGGGTGACCCATGTCGACCCATGTCGAACCCTGGCTGACCCATACAAAGAGCCCAGTCACCCTTTCCTGACCTCCCTCCCCAGGACTCCCAAATCAAATAAAGTGCGACCCAGCCCGAGTTCCCATCCCTTCGCTCTCCTGATTCCGCAAACTTCTACTGTTGTCGTCCCGTCAACTGCCTCTCTCCGTCTTGGAATCTCCATCAGCAACAAAGGGAATATCAATACCCTTAAGCTTAAGGCAATATCAGTCAGGGACTCCCTGTATCTACCATCTCGCCTTCACCCACCGTCTTCTTTTTGTTCTTTTTCTAGTTTTTGGTTTTTAGAGATACCCAGTTTCCTTCCATCACCCCCAAATTAAATCACAATGGCCGAGGAACAGAAGCCCGTCGCCGTCCCCGCCGAGGAGACTCCCGCGACCACCACCACCGAGACCACTGCCCCTGTCGCCGACGCACCTGTCGAGGCTGCTAAGGAGGAGGCTGCCCCTGCCGGTATGCGACACAACTTGCCGTCCACGTCACGCAAGTGACTGTCTGTCGACTACCCTTTGCTGACCATGTACTCGCAGCTACCACCGAGGCGACAAAGGAGCCCGCCACTGAGACCCCTGCTGCTGAGGCCGATGCCACCGCCGCTGCACCAGCTGCCGAGGAGGCAAAGAAGGAGGCCGAGCCCGTCGAGGACGGCCAACTCGAGCACAAGGGCAGCAACTTCCCCAAGTATGTTCCACCGCCGCGGCCACACGTTGACACCTCGTCGATCAAGTTGCTAACCGTGCGCCAGGAACTTCATCTACACCAAGAAGTTCTTCTGGTTCGGCTCCGAGGCCGTTGACCCCAAGAAGTTCCCCGGTCTGCTGAAGGACCACCACCTCGCCGCATGGGCCAGCGAGACCGGCAAGGGTCTGCTGTTCTTCAGCGAGAAGGGCCAGGACAAGAACGCGCCCACCAGCGCCATCGCTCTGGTGAGTTGATCATCCTGACACAGACTATGCTCAGCATGCTAACCCGCCGTCCAGCACGAGGCCGCTGAGCCCACCACCGAGGGGCCCAACAAGTTCGTCCTGTCCTCTAAGGGCCACAAGCACACCTTCAAGGCCACCAACACTGCCGAGCGTGACAACTGGGTCAGCCAGATCAAGCTGAGGATCGCTGAGGCCAAGGAGCTCGCCACCACCATCACCGAGTCTGAGCAGTACAAGGCCACCCTCGCTTCCTTCTCCCCCGCCGTCAAGAAGGAGGAGAAGAAGGAGGAAAAGAAGGAAGAGAAGGCCGAGGAGAAGAAGGACGAGACTGAGGCCGCCAAGGCTGCTGAGGAGACCCCCGCCGCCGAGGGTGCTGCCGTCCCTGCCACCACTGAGGCTGCTACCGAGACCCCCGCCGAGGCTGAGGCCAAGGAGGAGGCCAAGGAGGAGGCCGCTGACTCCAAGAAGGACGAGCGCAAGCGCTCCGCTAGCAGGAAGCGTGCCTCTATCTTCGGTGCTCTCCTCGGCGGTAACAAGAAGGGCGAGTCTTCTGCCGCTAAGGACGTTAAGGCCGAGGAGAAGAAGGAGGAGGCCGTCGCTGAGGCCCCTGTTGAGGGCGCTGCCGCCACCGAGACCCCCGCTGCTGCTACCACCGAGACTGCGGAGCCCGCTACCGAGGCTGCCAAGGAGCCCGAGGCCGCTGCCGCCGCCGAGACCCCCGCTACCGAGGAGGCCAAGGGCAAGGCTGCCGAGAAGCCCACGCCCACCAAGCGCACCAGGTATGTCTTGACCTAGATTGTGTTGTTCTTCACAATGTTCAAATTACTAACATGTCTACAGCCTGTTCGGTGGTCTGTCATTCGGCAAGAAGAAGCCTGAGGAGGCTGCCCCCGCCACTCCGGCTAAGGACACTCCTACCGTCTCTGAGGATGCCCCTGTCATCCCCAAGCCCGACACTGTCGAGCCCCTGAGCACCGAGGTCTCCAGCCCCGCCAACGTCCCCGTCGAGACCACTGAGACCACTCCTGCCGTTAACGGCGAGAAGAAGGAGGTCAAGAGCGACAAGCGCAAGTCGTCTTTCCCCTTCGCCCTGGGTGGCAAGAAGAGCAACCCCACCAGCCCTGCTGCTGTTGAGGAGGGCGCTGCCTCCCCTGACGCTGAGAAGGCCAAGAGCCCCAACCCCTTCTCCAAGTTCCGTGCTACCATCAAGGTGAGTTCACACGACTCAAACTCCTGCACACGTCTCATAGACATGCTTGCTGACCCAAGAAACAGAACAAGGGCAAGGCTGCTGAGAAGCCCGCTGACAAGGCCGAGGACAAGCCCGCTGAGGGTGCCGCCGAGGAGGCTGCGAAGCCTTCCGAGGAGGTCAAGGCTGCCGAGGAGACCAAGCCCGAGACCGTCACCGAGGAGGCCGAGCCTGCCAAGGACGCTCCCGTTGCCAGCACCCCGGCGGTCACTGCTTCGGCCTAGAAAGCTGAATAGTCATCTCAGCCGGCATGGGGCAATCATGACATCTTGCCCCATGCGGATCGACGAAACAATACTATAGAGCGAGGTCGATGACACGAAAGGCGTCGCATGAAGGGAGCATCACACCACTTATGATACCCACTCCCTGGGTGTATGGGATCGGATTTGCATTTCGAGATACCCAAACGAAATTCCCATTTGTCTCGGAGCAACTTTTCGACTGGGGGGAGGCCGACTTTCCTTGTTTTGACTCCGTCCGCAATATCGAGTTCCCGCGTTCGCAACTCAATGTCTTTTGTTTTTGATACCCGAAGTATACCCAAAGACAGTCGTTTGGAAGGGCGGGGGGAGCCATGGAGGCTGATGAAACGACGGAAAGGAGCAGGAGGATATAAACTACAAAACCCGCAAAAAAAGATGATGTCTGGAAAACAAAAAGATGGAAAGGTTTGGTTTCGAGATGTGTTGATTGATGGAAACGGTGGACGCTTCTTTGGCCTGTCGGCTGTGTCGGGGTCACATAGGATCTTGGTGCGCTGGTTGGCCTAGAGCATTCATTTAACTAATAGCTAATATAAACTCTCGTGTGTTGAGCCTCGTCATCTTGTGTCCCTATACTCTCAGTTACCTGTCCATTTTGTGAAGCCATCGTGGCCACGGCCCACGGTGTGTGCTCGCGTGTTGTGGTTTTGGCGCAGGAGTTTTGGTTCGGGTGAGCGTAGTCGATCGATCGTGCGTCGATCGTCATCGGTCTGTTGGAGCTTGGGACTGGCCTCGATCCCTGATCCTTGGGCACAATGCACTGGGTCTCCAGTCCCATGGTCTGCCTCATCTACCTGACACGGAGTCTGATAGGTAGTATTGATGCCCGAGCCAGCAGCGTACCTTCCAACGGCGTAAGGGGTCACGACTCAGCAAGCTCCTGGATTCCTGACCTTGTGCCTCACCGTCTGTTCGACAATCTCCCGGCACGCAAATAGGGAGCCAACCTAGGCCTAGACGGAGGCGGTCTAGGACGAAACGGTACGCGGGAGATTTTGTCTGAAGTGCTGTATGCAGTTTGTCATATGTTCAATGCATCTAATCTACCTGGTTCGTGCAGACTGGAGTCTGTACGGCAGACTAACACCGGCCTGCTCGCCGGTGTGTCGAGCGGGCGCCGCTGTTGTGCATGGGTTGGGACATTTTGGAGGCCATCCGCGACAACAGGCATCATCCTGTCAACACCCCCCAAGCCTCTCACCTGCAGGTCGAAGTCCACACACACAACATGCCATTGACAGACCAAGAAACCCCCGCTGATAATCTGACAGAGTTTGCCAATTGCTTGGACTACCAGTGGTGGTATGATTTCCCACAGCGAGGCAGCGTCACCACTATCCCGGCCGCTACAGGCTGGTGGACAGAACCACCCCTCGTCTCATTCGCTGCCCTGGCTTTCTGGCAATGACGTGCATGCGCTTGTCAGTCGGGCGCACGACTCGCCGCCGGCCGGGCTTGGGAGTCGACTGGCTGGCGCTGCCCGGTTCCGGGTCAGTCGAAAGAGCGGTGGGTGGTGGATGGGTTGCCCGGGTCCCGTTCGGCGGATGCCGTCGTCTGGCAGGCTGCTTGCCGGACGGTCGTATCCGTCAAGTCATTGCACATGTGTACAGGTATACTGCGCCGTAAACATCACAGCTCAGGCTGCGTGTCAGTTAATGGAGGAACTCACGGTTGGTCAACAGTGGCTACCGAACTTCCAACCGTGGATGCTTCGAGGGCCGGAACACCTCACGGTCTGGTGGTCTGAGCCGTGTCCCTGCCGCTGCTATGGTCCTGTATAGATGTGCACCTTGTACCCCGTGCCCAGGCATTTCTCGGACCGGAACGCCCAGCCCGTCTGCTGGCTGGGCCCGTGATTCGGTGCTTATCAGGCGGCCACCCGGAATAGCCTTTTACGCTTCCGCAGGAGACGGCCATGGAAGCCCAAGCATGTCTGACGCCTTGCACATCGTTCAGGCCTTAGCATGGACCAAGAGGCAGGTTGGGAGGAAGTAGTGAGGATTTCAAGCACCGGATTATCAGACATTCACAAGCTGGCCCTGAGTGCCTTGTGATGCCACCGAACTCACTGGTTGCGCCTCGTTGGCGGTCTCCAAGCCAGCCTCAACAATTTCTGGCTCGAGTACTCCGTGACAGACTTTGTCAACGTCTCTGGGAATGAACAATGGATTTCTGGCCGGTGAAAACTACGCCAGAACTGCCTCTGTCTGCCGAAACATGCGAGGCTGCCTGCGTACTAAATTTACCCTGAGGCTTTTCCACCGGACAGACATGTGTGAAATCTTTGCAATAGAAGTGCTGCTCGCAAAATCCGGTTGTCTCTGTACCGGTGCCGCTTCTGCGTCTAGACCACACTGCGACGCTTGTCTCACTTCCCGAGGAATTTTCTGTAGCCAGCCAGTCTGGGAGCAATTTCCGCAGTTGGCTACATGTGGCTATTTTTGACAGCAGCTAACTCCATGAGGTTTGGAAGTTCCCTAAGCTGCACTGGCATTGCTCCATGGTTTCGTGGTTGGCAATGGAAATACCAGCCACTGCCCGCCACTTTCGCGTCACCAAGCAGTAAGAGCCGTAAAGCCGTCCCATCTGCGGCTGATATGAGGCTTCTATGGCTTGACTCTGAGATAAATATAGCCTTAGGATTATATGAAACTGGCTTTGATATGTCCATTATTCGGGGTTGATTTCAGCCGGACCTGGTTTGTGTCTGGAATCTATAGCTGGTATCGACCTGTGCAAATCACTTCGTATCTACGCATACTCGCTCGACATGTGCTTGCTGATGCTTGTTGCCCTAGTAAAATAGGGGGCCGAACTTGACGTCTTGTTGCTTTGCCTATCCACCCTCGGAAAAGTGACATACGGTCTGAAGTACGTGAAGGATGTCAAGATGCCGCCGCATGGACCGGCTCTGCCAATATGTCTCCGTTTGACACCTTCACGGTAGCTGCTCATTTTTGGGGCCGTGCAATCGTACCCTTCGTCTTTATAATATCCCGTGGGAGGGATCAGCCAGAATGTTGGGTACATATTCCTGGGCTTTTGGACGCAAGGCGATACCAAGAGCCAGGATATTCGGAGCACACGTGCGACATATCTGCTGGATCCTGGAACAACAAGAAGTCCGGGACCCTTATCCCATACAAAATGATGACTCGCCGTCGTCGCGAGAAATGAGGAGAAGGGAGAAGAAGCTGTCCAAAAGTCTTCCGTGAAGCATTACAGCGCTAATATGACATGACGAGCTTCCCACGAAATATTTGCTACCGTCAAGAGAATATAGGGAAACCATAAAGGAGTATATCCTACAAAAATCAAGAAAAACTATATTACACATGTAGAGAAGATTATTATAGAAGAGATTGCTATAAAGATAGCTTTCCTATAGGTATCTAAGTAAGTAGAACAGGAGGGTAAATTATAACTACATATATAGTAAGGAATAAGGAGCTTAAGAGTTAAGAGTCTAGAGATGGAAGGTTAAGAGGGAGAAAGGTTAGGGTGGAAACCTCCTTACCTCCTACCTCCTACCCTCCTACCCTCCTACCCTCCTACCCTCCTACCCTCCTACCCTCCTACCCTCCTACCCTCCTACCCTCCTACCCTCCTATCCTCCTATCCTACCCTTCCAATCTCCTACCTCCTACCCTCCTACCCTCCTACCCTCCTACCCTCCTATCCTCCTATCCTACCCTTCCAATCTCCTGCCTCCTACCCTCCTACCCTCCTACCCTCCTACCCTCCTACCCTCCTACCCTCCTACCCTCCTACCCTCCTACCCTCCTACCCTCCTATCCTACCCTTCTAATCTCCTACCTCCTACCCTACTACCTTCTACCCCTTGGCCTTATAGCCTCATACCCTCCCACCTCTCAACCCCCTATCTCTTACCCTTTCACCTCTTTGCTTCCCACCTCTCAAGCTTCTCATTCTCATAGAACCCCTAATTTCAGGATAGCTACCAATAGGAAATCCTTTTTCAAGGGAATCTCTGTGATAACCCCATATTCTGTGTGTTGAAACATGGTGTCTGCCAAGCCAGGTGCCAAGTGGCCTAAGATGACCACTGCTTTGACGTGTAAATGCTGGCTTGAAGGCTGTAGTAGCCTTAAGGGAGACATGCAGCGCTCGTGTAATCCGAAGAAGCCATAGTTCATCGGCAGGTCAAGGGATGCCGCCTTGTACTTTTCGCTGATGAGATGTGTCTTCACATGAGCTGGAACAACCTCGGGGTACGTGGTTAAGTTAGGGCGTGGGGCGATGACTCCAGGATCATCGCCAAGCTTGAAGTAAGAGCCGAATTTGATGCTGGCCCCGGGCCCTTCAGCAACTACTGGCTTAGCGGCCTTGGTTTTCTTCCCGGTGGGCTTCTTTGGGGGTTCCGCAGGCTCCTTATCCGAGTGTGGCTCCGCGGACTGTGTGTTCCTGGTGGACCTTCTGGTGCTCCGGGTAGCCCTGGAGGGTTATTCCTGTGGGTCCGGCTGGGCTGGATCTTTCGTGCCTGTGGGCTTCGCAGTGGCTTTCTTACTTGCAGCACTAGTATTGGACGGCTGGGAGGCAGGGCTGCTAGAGGCACCCTGCCCATCTCGCTGCCGTCGTCTGAGTCATCGGCCTCGTCCTCCTCAACGGCATCCATAAGAGCGTCTTCGTCCTCCTCATCCTCCTTGGTGAAGTCCCGGGCAGGACCCTCGCCGGAGGTAAGTACAGCTTTCTCCTTGGCCCGAGCGGACATGTAGGTCGCCTTGACACCCTTGGTGATCTCGTCCAGCTGCTCTTGTGAAACAAGCGGAGCCAGGTCGTACTTATCAAGTTCCCAAGGCCCGAAGTCAAACGGATTATGGCTTTCCTTCTCCGCGCAGCGGGCGTTCTATGATCTGTGGAGGAGGCGGAAGACGGTGGCGGAGTAGGAGCAGATCCAAAGCTTGCGCATGTTCTGAATCCTTAGCTTTGGGGTCCTATGCCTATGCACTAAGGAGCCCCCGGATTTTATGACCGATACGTTCATCTGGGTATTTTCTATGCCCTGAATTTCCTACCTGACTGCTGAGATGAATTGTATCAATGATGACGATGGTAGCTTGTTTTAACAGCTGGAGAAGGTCAACTGGTGTTGACTGCGCTTTGTGCCATTCGAATTCGAAAATGGTCTGCCTACTGTGAATACCCCGGGATCATTGAGCTTGCTTGGCTTCTTGCTTTGGGCTGGGATGATTTGCTGCTTAAGGGTTATGAGGCACAGCTGGGTATAGTGGATGCGAGGGCAGATGCGTCGCAGGTTAGGCAGTTTTGAAGCGTTGCGGAAGACGCGACACAACAAGCAGAAGTAAGACTGCCCGGGTGTCCGCTACGCGTCCCCGGCCCCTATAACCTACTTCAAGGTCTCTTAGGACACCTCCTATGGGACACCCTCCTACGGGACACCCTCCTACGGGACATCTTCCTATAGAATAAATTTCTTCAGGATAACCTCCTAACCTTCTCTCAGGTCACCTTCTATTAGGGAATCTCCTATAAGACAACTTCCTATAAACTATAAGATGGTATCTACACTTACTATAAGGTAGCCTCTTATAAGAAAACTTCCTAGTATCCTAGTATCCTAGTAGACCACCTCTTTTAATATAAGCTCTTATAAGATAGGTTCACATAGTATAAACTCTCATAGGACAAACTCTTATTGAAAACCTTCTAAGGGAGCGTTCCCTACTACGTAGCCTTCTTAGGAAACCTTCAGTTATAACATCTATAGAACACCTTTTAACCAATCGGAGTGAGGCAAATCAGAGGGGCAATTACTGCATAATAAAATTGCTAAAGAGTGGCGGTGTTCCGGTCATAATGTATATGATGACGAAGGCAGCCCTGAAAGGTCGTCCGCCAAGTGTTATGAGAATGATAAGAGCAGGGGCAAAGACATGTCCTCAGAGTGTTGCCACAAGGAGTGCTCAAACGATTTCGCAGTGGTATCTGAATCGGACAAGGGAGGCGGCGATGAGTGACTGGCGCTATATAGTAGTGCTGGCGGTAAACCAGATGGACTTGAGCCTGTATTGCAAGATCTGGAGCCAATCATATAACTCACACCCACACACGCCTCTTCCGAGACTATGGCACGCTGGACTTGCCAATGTTAGTCAGGCTTCATGTCATCACCTGGACATTTGTCTTGACACGGCGGTACCAAGATCCATACCCTCTGGCTGAATCAATTAGACTGAGACCCTGTGATTTGAGCGTTCGATGAGTTCTCTATGCCAGTGGGGAAACTTCCGCGCCAACCTTAGTTCACCTAACTTGTCGGGACCAGCTGCGTTGTTTCTATCAACCATAAGATCTCAACATGCCCCAATACAAGGACGCCATTTGCATACCTGCATTTCCCACAAATCGAAGCTGTGCATAGCCCTGGTGGGCATGGCATTATTACCGTATGAGCAATGGTGGCAGGAAGTCCATGGTAGTAACTGCTGCCCTCAGCCGTCATAACCCCTATATCAACATATCGCTTTCCAGTCCAGCGCCACCTAAGCCTAGCTATAAAAAATTTTAGAAAATTATCTTTACACTTTAGATAAGACATTGTAACCTACAAAAATAGTTCCATTAAATGTCAGAGCGAGTGAGGCTTGAAGATTACTTTAATCTTCTTTAAGGAATAAAGTCGTTTTAAAAAAATTCTAAAAAAATCCCCAGAAGTCCAAAAACATTGCATTGAACCCCACGCGGGGCTCGAACCCGCAGCCTTTAGATGTACTTCTGTTTAGAACTGTTGTGGGGTTAGTAAGTCGTTGGTACGGGTGTTGAAAGTGGTGAAACCTACGTCTAACGCGCTACCATTGCGCCAGTGGGGCGATAGTTCAGCTGCAAAATTTCTTGCCTATGTTGCTTACTCAGCTCTCCTAACTCTGCTGAATCATGTCACCCACAACCTACACAGCCTCCTTTTCACTTTAAAATATAGATTTTATTAAAATTTATAAATTAGATAATATTCTTATATAAATCTATAATATAAGAAAAATATTTAAAATAAGTAATATTAATAATTATTATTTTAAATAATAATAATTTAAAAATTAGTCTTTTTTATTATTTTATAAAAGGTTTTTTAATTATAAGATAATAAGTAAACTTAAGTCTAAGTGAAAGGTATTATATAAATAAAATAAATAAGAATTAAAGACTTTAATTAGTAATTTTTAAAGTAATAATATCAATCTAATTCTGATAGCTGCGTCCACATATGATCGGCTGGCGAAAGGCCCAGAATTTCCAACCCCGAGATTAGACTCTTCAAACAGGACATGGAATCCATGCCGTCACTGACATTTCTCAACTTACAATGGGAGCCAATATTAGAATCTGATAGTGATCAAATCGTGATGTTGATGCACATTACATCGATTCCGATTTGCCCACCGCGGACCTCATGCTCCGTGAGTAGTCTGAATCGGATCTCCACCATAGAGTCTGTTTGTGGGACTCATTCGGTCATCGGGTAATCCACACCAGGTCGTGACATGTCTTGGCTTTCGGTACTATGATGTCGCTCAGAGGAATGCAAATGATCTTTCAACTAGTGTAAATCTTGTAAAGCCTAGTTGAAATAAGCATTGTAAGTTATCCACAGCCGATCTATTTATTAGATAGATCCCTGCTAAATTTGATTTGTTCTTGCATCTCTCGAAACGAATCTTTCCTTACCACGGGATCTCATCCCACAATAACCGTCAACGAACCGGAGGAGCCACCCATTCACTCATAGATAACCGCCATCATGGTTTGGTCTGAGCTTGAACCCAATGAGCCACATCTAACTTACATCATCTTGTCGGCATTCCTTATATTCTACGCCCTGTTTTCTCTTCTAATCCGCAACCGTCTGCATTTGTCAGAGCCACCGCTAGCCCTCGCCGTTGGCATCATATTCGGCCCAAAATGCGCTGGAGTCTTGTATCCTGCGGAATGGGGTCTCCATGACGCCTTCATGCAGGAGTTCACACGCATAGTTCTGTGCGTCCAAGTTTTTGTTGTCGGGATCGAGCTCCCCGCGGGCTACTTGGGCTTCAAGCGAGGCAGGAAACACTGGGCAAGCCTGGCAGTGCTGCTGGGTCCAGTCATGGCTTTTGGATGGGTGGTGTGTGCCGCTCTTATCCGGGGCATCCTCCGCGTCGACTTCAGGGTGGCCTTGGTGATAGCAGCATGTCTATCGCCGACCGATCCAGTACTGGCATCCAGCGTTCTATCCAACTCACAGTTCTCGACCCGTGTGCCTCGGCGATTGCGGAACCTGCTCTCAGCTGAGAGCGGCTGCAACGACGGCACCTCATTCCCCTACTTGTTCATCGGCTTGTACCTCGTTACCAGCTCGAGTGTATCCGAGGGCGTCATGGAATGGTTCTGTATCACTCTGCTCTGGCAGTGTGTGTTTGGCATTTTGCTGGGTTTTATTATCGGGCTCGGCTTCAACCGCATCCTGCGACTGGTACACGCGAAGCACTTCATTGGTCGGGCATCATATCTCGTTTTCTACCTCCTCCAGGCCATCTTCATCGCGGGCGTGTCCAGCTCCTTGGGAACGGACGACTTCTTGGTCGCATTCAGCGCTGGTGCCGGCTTCAACCACGATGGGTGGTTCAGACGCGAGCTGGCAGAAACGCGACTACCGCATATCATCGACCTGCTGCTCAATAGCACCATGTTTGTCTATTTCGGCGCAGTTATACCATGGGATGATTTCGTGCTCACTTCTGAAACCACCACAGCCCACTTGACCCCTGGTCTGCTAATAGCGCTCCTCATTGCGATCTTAGCAGTACGGCGCCTGCCAGTGATGATTCTTGCAAAGAGCCTGATCCCAGATATCAAGACGTACAGAGAAGCACTTTTCGCAGGACATTTTGGACCAATGGGCGTCGGCGCGCTGTTCCTTGCTATGGAAGCCCGAGCTCACCTCGAGTCGGAAGGGGATTCCTCGGAGGCCGAGGCGTACCCCAGCGAGGGCGGCCCTGAATACGCACAACTTGGTATAGATTTTGTGTGGCCAGTTGTCTGCTTTATCGTGTTTGGGTCGACACTGGTCCATGGTCTCAGCACCCTTATCATCAGCGTCGGCAGCCACGTGAAACGTGATAAGCAAGAACGTGCCCCGGTGATAGGAGACTATGAAGAAGGGCTGAGTGCGATGGTTCATGACGAGGACGAGGATGAAGAGGAAGAAGCCGAAGAAGAGCAAGACGAGAAAGAACGGGGCCGGGCACAAGGGAGGCAGTCAGAGGGAGAAAATAAAGCTTTCATAGAAGAGGACTGGGGATATCCAGCTTGTAGTGCAATGGTACATTAAGCATTGACCAGTGACAGTTAATATATACGTAGCAATGGATAAATTAGTCTGTGAACCACACCGTCTCTAACTAGGTGTTACTTTCCGCACTTTCCAGCAAAAAGCAGTTCTAAACAGAAGTATATCTAAAGGCTGCGGGTTATCTTTAAACTTAAAAAGAAAATAGCAAGGTGGAGTCTATCAAAATCCACGAAAACCAAGGCAGTATCTCCATCAAATAATTTGTTATATTAAGTCCCGAGGCCCCTATATACACCAGTTCAAGGACCATTAGCCTAAGGAGAGAGCTTATAATATAAATCTATATATAACTTTATCACCCTATTAGCTCTTCCACATTAATCTACTTTTTTTTCAATTTTAATTATAATATTTAAAATTATCTTATATAATTTATACTTCTTATTAAATTATATATTATATTTTGTTAAAAATATAACTTTATTAGATTAATTATAATAGTTTAAAAACTTTAAAAGGGGAGTTTAGGGGAAAGCTTTAAGCTTAGAGGAAAGCTTTAGAGGGGTGTTTAGAGGTAGGCTAGGGATTAGAAATTTTTTATTCTTTTATTTTTCTATTTCTTTAGTTTTCCCTTATTGGTAGTGCTATAGAGTAACGCCTTGGAATGGGCAGACCCGTGCTTTAAGGCACCCTCGGACTCTTTTATCGACGATCAGATCAAGTTGCGGCTTCTCTGTTTCTGGTTAACCTCACTAAGAGCAGCTAACTCGTCCATAGCAACATCGTCCGGGGCTTTGCTGACGGGGTCCGGCTGGAGCATGGCCTTGTAGCTGAGCGCATCCATGGATAGCATATTCAAGACTCGAAGGAGGCTTTGGTCGAGGGCGCCGCCGGCCTCGCCGGCCCCACCTTCTCCTGCCTCCATGACCGTAACCTTTCCACTGTGCGGGACAGAGAGTATACTCTCGGTAGGACCAGATGCTGTCACGGCCTGCTCTAGGTCCTGGACATGGCTGTCCAGGACACTGCTGATCCATGTCTTTAGGTAGGCGTGGTTTAGCTCGTGCGTCTCAATTAAGTAAGGGGGGATCCCATCCCGAGGGCATACTAGCTAGTCCAAGCCGTCAGCATACTTCAGTAGCTCTAGAATAGTATCCATGCCCCGTCGCATGCCGACATGGTGCAACATATCCTTAACGATATTATCAGCAGCCTGGTTGGCTTAGGTGTTTTGGTACTAGCACGCGTCTGAGAGCAACCACCCTTTCCAGCCACCCTGCATAGTAGCCTTAGTAAATTCCGCCTTTTACTCGTCCAGAATGTCCAGCAAATCAAGGCAGGTAAGGTAGCCTGTAGTCTCGTCAATAGAATCATCCGCATCTGTTCCAAAACCCAGTGGCAGGCCTGTGTTCTCCTAGAGCAAGCTGCTTTCGCCATGGTAGTCACTAATATCGTTGATAGCGGGCATTGCTGATACTAGTAGGAGAGTCGAGGTGGTCAGCAGGCCAGGGCGATACTTCTTAGCCAGCTGGATAACAATGTGGATTAGTCGTGACCAGTTTGTCCTGGGGTTCCTGATGACGTGACACTCATTGCAAATGATATGATTAAAGTAGAAACCCTTGGGGAAAGCCTTGACATCAATCTTCTTGTCAAACCTAGGCGTTTTCTTGTGCTTGACCCCCTTTGTGTTGGTATATGATGGGTCTGACCCGTGTTTCTTGGCGTGCGCTTCGTAAAGCGCGGCCTTGACGGACTCGGGGATACTCTGGGCCATCTTGCGGTTATCCTCGAGGCTTTCCCCTTCACCTTCCACCACGTCGGAAGCATTGCGATCAGCCGCTGCATCCTCGTCGGCCTGATCCCGCAGCAACGTTGGATCTGTCTCGTCCTCATCCTCATCAGGATGAGCATTGTCGCGAGCAACCGCCGCAGCCACGGCCGCTTTGGCCTTGGCCTTATTTGATCCGTACGCGTCAAGGGTAGCCTGATAGAGATGCTCCATGTTCTTCTTGTCTTGGACGTCGACACGAGTATTAGTGTCGAACTCCCACGGGCCAAACTTCCACGGAATAGGGTGTTCCTTCGTCACGTAGTTCAGGGTCCAGGAGGTAGTCACTAGGCGGTGGACAGAGGTGGAATACGAGAAGAACCACACTTTCTTCATGTTCTAGCTGGCCGGTTAACAACGGGCGTCAGTTGGCACGAGGCCCCTGTGTGCGCCGGTTTAAGGACCGTCAGCCCGGGATAAGAGCTTATAAGTCGCACATACTACTTTAGCTATATAAGTCAGGAGATAAGAGGTTAAGAGGTAAGAGGTTATAAAGTTAAGAGGTAGGAGGTTAAGAGGTAGGGAGATAAGAGATTAGGAGGTTAATAAATAGGAGGTTAAGAGGTAGGAAGATAAGAGGTTAGGAAGCTAAGAAATAGGAGGTTAGGAGGTAGGAGGCTAAGAGGTTAAGAAGTAGGAGGTTAGGAGATAGGAGGTTAGGAGATAAGAGGTTAGGAGGTAAGAGGTTAAAAAGTAAGAGGCTATAAGGTAGGAGGTTAAAACATAGGATATAGGGAGGTAGGATATAGGGAGGTAGGATAGTTTTAAAGTAAGAAATTAGGTAAAGCTCTCTATATATATATATATACATATATGTAGATCCAGAATGAAATCATGTAGACTAATGGCGTATACCTGTATAAAGTCCTCTGCATTGCTGACTGCCCACTTTTGGATGTAAGTTAGAATGGTTTGTTCTAACTGTGGGAGAAGTTGACAGTACAGAACAAGTATTCAAGACGACCTCCTTCCATAACCACTCTAGTTGAACAGCCCACTCCCCTTGTCCTTCATCACACTGGCCAACAGGCCCTCGCCTCTTCATAACCACCCTGGTCAGCAGACCGCTCTCCTTCCCTTTATTCCCATGCTGGTCAGCAGACCGTCCCCGCCTCTCGAGTTCACCATCACCACTGAGGCCGTTCGTAGGCAGGTTCATTTCCATCAGGAGAATCAGTTGACGCAGGAGCTCCAGAAGGTGGGCAATCCTGTCCAAAGCGCTTCTTCTTCGCAGCCTTCGCCTGGGTCAGCATTTCGGCCCCCATCAGTATCTGGCGCAACGGTTTTCTCTCGCCGGCGGAGGGTTAGTCGAAGACAGGATTGTCCTTTTTGAGTGGCGGCGTCGTGAACACGACCTTGCCGTCCTGCGTGAAAACCATCGGCTCGTTTCGAGCCTCCATCCACGGTCCCTCCGGCACGTCCTCACTCCCGTACCCCAGTCCGTCGCGTTTCTTGAGGTAGACGTCGTCGTACCCGTGGTGCCCGAGACCCAAGCCCCTAGGACGCGGGTGTCGCGCTCTGAAGCCATGGAAAGTAGAAGTTGGCTTCAACTCTGAATCACTCTGGGCAGCAGCCCCGTTTCCCTCTTCCTTCTCCTCTTCATCCCCCTTAATCTTGGGCTGCTCGCCCCAGGTTGTACCTGGCTGCCACTCCCCTTCGGGCAGGATTCCCGCACGCTGCATCGAGCGGATCGCAGGCGCAAAGCGGTCCCAAGTCTCCACGCTAGGATCCTGGTTGCGTGGAACCAGGACATCCTGGAGCTGATCGTCCTGAATTCGGCTGTCATGGTGCGGCGGGTCGCTTCTCTCGTTGGTCCATGCGAGGCTCGAGTTGGACGGGCTGCACAGGCGTGCTGTAGGAAGTGATCCTGGCCCTCAGCTTGAACCAGTCGCGCGTGCCCTCTTTGGTCTTGGCGAACTCCTCCTGCATCTTGGCCAGGGTTTCCTTGCGCTCGGCCTCGGCGTCCTCGAAAGTGTGATGAATAAGGATGTCGGGCGCCCAGAGATAGTCGTCCGATCCAAGAGGCGCCGTGCCGGGGACCGTCTGCCAGTATTTACCGATGACTCCGCCGTTCACGTCGTGGACGACGGACTGCAGTCTCGGCAGGATCTGCGATCCGTACTGAGAGTTCTGGATGGGCTGTTCAACCCAGCCCCGTTGCTTGTAGTATTCGAAGAACGCCGCGTCATACTCGGCGAGGTCTTTGAACTTGCTCGCGTCCCAGAACAGAGGCGGCCCGTCTGGGACGTTGACCTTCGTAGGCCCGACCTCCATCTCCGCCATCTGCACAGCAAGGCTCGAGTCCACGGTCTGTGTGAGACAGTGTTAGCTAGTCCATGCACGCGTGTGCGATGAAGAGGGCATGAGCCACCGTCGCACTGTCACTCTGGCTCGAAGCTGATTTCGTCTTTAAGTACCGCGTAGTTTGAGATTTTTTGGTTGTAGTAAACAACGAGGATTTATAGGGTTGCGCTGTCTGTTGGGTTGCGTGTTGTGTTTTATCAAGAGAACAGCTTTGTTGGATTGGCTGTGGTAGTTTATGGACTTTGAAAGGGGAGCTCAGAGGGGAGCTGTGAGCTTAGAGGAAAGCTTTGGAAGGGCATTTGGAGGCAAGCTAGGGATTGAAAGTTTTCTATCCTTTCATTCCTCTGTTTTCTTGGTTTTCACTTGCTCTACCCTTAAGCCCTTTCTCAGGCAAAGGCCAACGCATGCTCAAGTCCATGCTTTTCTAGCTGAAGCATGGACATTCTTTTCTTCTTGGGCATTCCAATCGTGATAGGAAGGGCAAAATGATCATATTCACTAGCTTCTTGCCAAGGAGATCCCCGTTTCGAGAAGACGCAAGGTGCGCTGGTGAGCAAGAGGCTAGCAGTCATCTACTCTGCCCTCTTGTTCAAGGAGGTCGTGATTCATGACGGCGGAGCCGAGAGAGACAACCGCCTGAAGCTACTCTACAATCTGACCAACGATGCCACCAAGAACTATTCGCTTGGCCAAAACTTGAAGAAATGACCTGGTAAGAAGACCTGGTACATTCAGTCGACTGACGTTTGAAGCTAATGGCCTCACGCATCTCAGTTCCGCCAGGATCATCACTTTTCCGATAAGGATCTGCAGAATTGGAAGACCCAGCAGATGATCGGTTCCGCCTGGGAGATGCGGCTCAATCGCCTACCTGAGTACCTTCCCAACACCGCAGCGCAGGATGACCCATCTGAGCAGGGTGCGCCACTGCCAGTTCTTATTTACCACACCGTGTCACTCATGGCCAAGTGAAATAGAATGGAGCTGGTCATAGACAACGTGAGCTTGACCGAGATGAACTAGGCTTCTTACCTAGAGAAGGCAGACCCCTGGCAGTCAATGGCGAATCTTCGTCTCGTCGCAGACCGTGGTGGCCTATTGGATACGATGATCATCTCCCGCATAGTCCCGAATTTGGTCTGGTTGCATTGGTATGGCTGTCTGGGGTCCGATTACTATGAGGCGGCAGACATAGAGGATCTGGAGGCAGGCTCCTGCGTCTTGTGGAAGAGAAGCACGAGACCCTCAGGGGCATCCACATTGTGGTGAACAAGGAGGAAGATGAGAGGCGAACGCTGTTTCCACCATTCGGCCTCTTCAAGTGCTTGGTGGGATCATTCTCGCAAATCGAGTGGCTGACTGTTGAAACCATGTCTACATTGCACGGTGGGCATCTGCGCTGAAGGGATCTGTTCCACTGGGGCACAAGACCACCGGGGCACAAGACCACCGAAGGATACCGGGGATGGCCTCTGCGCCTCACCAATGATGAGAGGAAGCATCTCAGCTATGGCTGCTTCGACCTTGGCATCCTCGACACTCATTTCGACCCTTTCGAAGTGCGCCCTTCGGTCCCGTCCCGAACAACGTTCTTTGCGCGCCTCCAGGCATCCATCGTCGGATCAGAAAGGCCATCGAGAAGGCTGAGGGTCGGCAGTCCGATACGGACGAGGACGAGGACGAGTTTGAGGGCGATGATGACGACGAGGAGGGTCTCGAGCAGGATCTCCTAGGCTTGTTTACGACACTCGCCGCCCGCGGATATCCCATCATCATGCATTAGGAGCATGGCGTCCAGCCCATCGTCATAGGGTGAGCACGTGAAGACTCGGGAGCAAGTGTAGCTTACTGTATAATTTAAATTACTTTGCTTCTATTTTGGCCTTCTTATTCCACGTGGACCCGGCCCGTAATATAGAGTCTCTATATAGAGTTTCCTAGTCCTATATAAAACAACTTCCTCTAGAGGGTAAGAATAAGGAGGGTAAGAATAAGGAGGGTAAGAATAAGGAGGGTAAGAATAAGGAGGGTAAGAATAAGGAGGGTAAGAATAAGGAGGGTAAGAATAAGGAGGGTAAGAAGGATGATGGTAGGAAGTAAGAGGGTAGGAAGTAGGAGGGTAGGAAGTAGGAGGATAGAAAGTGGGAGGCTAGGAAGCGGGAGGGTAGAAGATGGGAGGATAGTAGGTATGAGGATAGGAGAAAAGAGATTAAGGGGAAGGATATCAACCTTTAGGAAGTTACTCCATGAAAGGTTATTTCATTGGATAGATACATGGACAGAATCTTGAACTCTGGGAGAATCCCATTATCCAAGGCGCTGCAGTCTCATCGCCATCACCAGCACCGCCGAGAATAACCTCCATGGTCCTCTAGACTGCTGTGCGGGACACCGAGCATATTATCTAAAGGACCAGATGCTGAGATAACCTTCTACAGGTTGTCAAATCGCTTGTCCATGTAAATGTGAAAACCCTCTCTGAATAACAAGATCAAGGCTATGATGAAACACTCTTTACGGCCAGGGGAAGCCAAGAGATCGTAATTATACTTGAGACTACGCTCAGGGCCGTAAGACAGTAGAAGTGTCTCTCATATTTCAAGTTCCTCTGCATGCAACAAACGCCTGTTGCAATAGCGTCAATCAGCTTGAGCAGCTCAGAAGGGCACAATGACCCTAAAACTCGAGTGACACCCTTGTCATCTCCATCCCTTGATTTCGACGACCACTCCCCGAAACATGGAGTAGGGCTCGTCGGGGCTTTGCAAAGCGTCGTAGAACCGTTGACTGCCGGCCTAAAAAGAATGTACTTATTGATTGGAAGTGAAGCAAACGAAACAGCATGAGCATTGCTAGACCCAGGCGAAGTAGATGGAGCGCAGGTCTGTCGCCGCCGACTCGTTGGGCTTGAACCGCGTCGGCAAGTCAATCGGGAGGGCGGTCGAGTCTGCGAATGGGATCTCAGTGGCAGGAAGCTGCTCCGACTTGTTTTCTGCACCGGATGTCTTAGCACAAGCACAAGTACAAGCAAACATCCGGGCTAATGGAAATCAACACACCAGGAAGTCTTCAGGGTAAGCCGGTGGGTCATTGGCGAACCTTTGAAGTCATAGTCAATCTCCACGTGAACGCCAAGCCATTCAAGTCGAGAGAATGAGTTAGAAGTTCGCCGCAATTGATCCATCTTGGGAAAGAGTACCCCGGTGACCCCCGGGGTCTCCCGGTAGGACGTCGAGGCGCTTCAGACCTTGGTGACACGTCTCCACAAGTCTAAAGACCTGTCCGCTTCCCTTCTACCCACGGAGAAGGCTCCAGCCCCAAGATCATCGCAATGTAGGAGGTGTAGGTTCTCCAGCTTGGGGACCAGATGGTTCAAATGTTGTTTTCAGGTCGCTACCAGGTCTAACGTTGATTTGAAGACTACTTATGGTCGCCCAGGTGCCTCTTCTGTCACCATTGACTGAACAAGACTCTGTCATGCAGATCCGGTCACGATGGATGCGACCTCCAGGAGCAGGGTCTCCGATGGTCGCTCCCACTCCCTTTGAGTACCCCCGGGAGACTGGGTGGTGATGGCGTGTTCTGCGGGGGTCTGTGGGTTGGCATCTGATTCTGTTGGGGTTTCCCAGGTAGTGGTGGCATCGTTGGAGCTTTGCCAACCGGTCGCAACTTCGCTCGAATCTTCTTTGGAGACTGCCCTGGAAGGCATATTGGCCAACTTTGCGCACATCTCTCAGAAGGCGACTACTTAGTTGCTGGCTTGACTCTTTCGCGTCACAAGCTAACAATTGATACTCGTTGTCGAAGAAGATTCGCGCAGTAAACTGCCCCTCTTCAGCATAGAAATATACTGAGTGACACTCTCTGAGTAGTTTTCTCAATCGTGCTTCTTACAAGTCGTCTTTCCCCATGAAGTTCGCGATTCCAAAGTGTACCTCGGGTGGAATCCTGCATTCGATGACAATGTTGTCGTCAATGGGCGCCTCCGAGGTGAAATAGTGTTCGGCTGCCATGGAGTTAGGAGACCGGCCTTGACACAACCTCTTTGTTTCCTAGTCGGGCGCCGCCGGTCTTGTCGGCATTCTTGGCCATGGACAGGACCTTGTAGACGTTCTTCGATCTTTTTCTCGGAGTACTTCTGGAGCGGATCCTTCTTGTTGACAGATGAGTCAAAGAATAGACCGTAGAGCAGGAAGTCAGTGCCGAGGGCAACCGTGACGCGATGGAAGCCGATGGAGGAGACCTCGATCAGCTCGCCCTCCTCGCCCATATTGAGAATGGCACTGACGGTGGATTCAATATTTAGGTCTAGGTGTCATGCACCACCCGAGTTGGATTTACTGGATTTACTGGACGCTCTCGCCGTCTTCCTGTTCTTTTGACCGCTCATTCTCTCCGCGTTGGCCTTTTTGACCTCCCGCATCATTAGGTCTTTGATTGTGACAAGCTGAGGGGCGATTTCCTCGCAGTGGTCCACGTAATAGGTGTGGACGACACAGGGGAGCAGGCTGGTGGTCGGGTACACAATCCTTCCTTTAATCAGTCTTCGCCGAGGTACGAGCGCTTTTCGCCCGATACTGGGATAAGTTCGGGGTGCTGCTCAGAGGTGGGGTCCGGCCGCTTGTTCGGCCTCTGGTTGATGGAGCGCACGCGCTGCTGCTGCTGCCCGGGCTTTCTCGACGTGAACAGCGTGGCGTGCTTGCGGACGCCCGAGAAGTCGATGGGCTTGACGCCCCTCAGCACCGTGTTGCGGCCCCCCATCTTGCGCTCCCTGGCGTAGATCTGCTGCAGCCTCGGGATCGGATATCCTTTCGGCGGCACAGTTTCGCTTGTCCTCGCCCTCTTTGAGTTGCTCGATGTGATACTCACAGACCTCTGTGCCGATTGATTGGGACTCATCTCCTGATGATTTAACTTCCTCCCACATCTTGCAGACCTCAGTTGCAAAGTCTGCCGCGGGCTCTCCTTGGCTTCATCCTCGGCCGCATCAACCCCTTCGCTCAACGAGTTCCAGGGAGGCGACATCCGCTTGAGCTCACTTAGTTACGAGGCATACCAGCCTACTCATTGTTTTTGGGCTCTTCACGGGCGCGGCGCGGAGGCGGCCCCGACGGATTCACTCTGCCGTCAGCAAAAGTTACGCCGGTCTGGTTGGCGAGAGTCGCTCGTAACAAAACTGGTGTGTCATGAGGAATGGCAACCACACGGGCCCCTTTCGCAGCTGCACGGGCAATTGGCGCGCAGGGACTCGAGAAAGGCTGTGAACTCCGCAATGATGTTCTTTTCGAGTCCCATCTCGTCGGCCATGAGAAAGGAAAGTATTGGGTCTAGGCTATACAAGTGGCCGATACAGCGCGTCTATGACGGAGGTCAGTTAGTACCATATATGTGGGTAATGGCCAGAACAATGGATGGATGGATGGGTAGGTGTGCTCAGGAGCGACTACCTCGTCTCGTGTAGGACAGCGAGGGACATTAAGATGAGATCCTCCGTACGACAAGTGGGCCATGTCGTCTGGACTTACCTTGTATCTTGTGTGGCAAGAGGGAAGCGGCTTCTGAGATGAACTTGTTGACCTTTTGCCCAGCGGCCTTGTCGCCCGCCCTAACCTTGCGGTTACTGTCATTGCTGTTGCCCAGCACGGCCTGATCCAGGGTTATCGTTGTGTTCTTCTCGTTGAAACGCAGAGTCTTGGGGTCTAGGTCGGGACCAATCATCGTCAACGCGTCGTCCCAGGGGATAAAGATGAGTTTCTCGCCGCTTCCGAAAGACGACAGGGAGTGGTGAGCTGCCATTTCCTGCTGTGCCATCACGTGAGCTTCCTCCTCTGACAGCCTCCGATTGCCCTTCATGATCTCTGCCGCAGCAAGTCGACCGTATCTCCTGAGTTATCCACAAACTGTTTGGATGACTCGCCGGCGAACGATCCCACACTTGGGTTGGGGACAAAATTTGGGCTTCTGAGTGTTTTGGGACTGGTTCCGTGAAGATGGCGGAGGTTCTCGCTGACAAATTCCTAGTTTGCCAAGACGGGTCCCAGGTCCACGTGCTTGTAGGTGTTGGGCTGGTTCATGTTGCCAGCCGAGGCGTTGCGGGCTGACAGTTTCATGCAAGTGCCAACGGCAGACATGACTTTGCTGAGCTCTCGCATGCCCTGCTCGTGCGACAGCTGCTTCTCGGCACCTTTGCCCTTTCGCTTGTTGACAATGTCATGGACGAGGCTCTTGAACTTGGAGTCGCCCGGGGACTTGGCCGTCCCAAGAAGATTCATCTGCGTGAATTTCTCCATCATTGCTCGCTTTTGGTCGTGTTTCTTGAGCTCTGCATCCTCCAGCTCCATGACATCCTCCTCTTCAGCGGAACCCTCGTCATATGGGACCATGATAAACTCGGCGACCCTGCGCTTACTGGCCAGGTGATCATAAGGCTTCTTCGCAGCAAGGTGCACAGAAGTCAGGATGTCCAGGCATTTGCCCAAATCCTCGATGTCGTATTTCATGTATACCGTGTTCGTGTTGTCGCTGTCAACCCGGGTGAAGCGCCGCTCGCTGTCCAGGTCCGTGCGGAATGCCGAGAGCTTGTCCTCCTTCCGAGCATCGGGATGCCTCTTCTCCCATTCTTCCCACTCACGCCGGGCCGCTTGTGGATCCCAAGACTTGCCCTTGCCCATCCACCGCAAAATTCGGTACACGTAGAGCATGCCGGCGACGGCAACGTTGACTTGCTTGGGAGAGTTGTTCTTGATGGAAGGAGCAAGCTTGACCGAAGTAACAAACTCAGTCTTGGGCAATGGGATGTAGTCGATATCCTTATCGATTTCATTGAATAGTCCCATAAGGTATTGGTTCGGCTCGACACGGGCATTGATGGCCTTGGCGATATCATGAAGCGGGAAGCTGGCACCATACTTCTGGATGAGTTCCGAGAAAGGCCCTGTTAGAGCTCGTCCCGCCCTGCCGTTCGTCAGTAAGGCTCACATCAGGGTCGCCCTGAGCTTTATATGAGGGCGGGGCATGGAAGACATGCTGATCTTCGTTTCTCACGAGGACAAACATCACCTGCCTTGTTTACCCCCTGCGAGCGGAGATAGGTAAGGGGGTAGGTAGTAGCATGAACTCTACTGAGGGAGGGATGAAGAGTGTTGGCGCAGGGTTTTGGGGATTTTCATGGGGTGTGGATTGTATTGATTGCTAAGTTACGCCTGCAAGAGAGGCAAGAAAAAGTGCCAAAAAATGGGTGCCGCCCAAATCCACAGGGTTACTGACCTTAAGTCAGAAGAAATGTGGTATAAGCCGCTCCGCTGGTAGATTCATCGCGGGACTGAGTTAGAGTCTTGACGAGCCACTTTTCTTGAGGTAGAAGAGCGCGTGGCAGCCGATGATGCGGGAGGGTCTGGCTCTGGCCTCACTCAGGAACTTCTCCATTGCTGTAGCTTCTTCACGATCGACGCTGCTGGCTGCATCCTTGGATGTTGGCCATGGGGACCAGTTGACTTGGTTTTCTCAAACGACGGAGGGAAGGGACCAAAGCGGCAGTCGAGCCACGATGGGCTAAGGACGATCCTGTCGATGTTGCCATCCTTTCAGGTATCATGGTCTTGCGGAAACTGATTCCTGATCGTGGTGTCTGCAATTTTGGCTGTGTTTTCGAAAAAAAAAAAATCGATGGACTCAAACACCGTGATCTCACTCAAATCCCGTGTCGCCGTCTTCTTGACCGTCTTACTCGGCGGCGGGTTGTCATTGTAAGCCATGCTGGCGCGACGTGGGTGTGGATTCAACTTGAGTGGGTTGGACGTCTAGATTAAGCTGCAAAGATCAGGCTACAGGGATGGGGACAGGGGTGGCTCCGCCGTTTGCACGTCTCACTAACCAGGAAAGGTCTTTTTAGGGACAGCCCCAGGCTAGCGCAGAGCCGCATGGGGCATCCTATGGGGCCAAAGCCGTGACCCTCCTACGTGCTAGCACTGAACAATGGCTAGCCCCTCGTCCTGAGTATTGGCTCTAGACATTGCCATGGAGGACAGTCTGGTTCCAGGTGCTCAGTAGGCGCGCAAAAGCACCGAAGATGCCGTTCTGGTCTCCTGACCCTTGGTTCAGCCCGTACTGACGCCTTGCCCCACGGCACTGGTGACGGTGACATCGCATGCCTCCAGACCGTGGCATACAGCGACGGCCCATACGACTTCATCCCGACAGACTGCCTACCTGAACCTTCGCATGCAGCGGGCGAAGGATGACCAGCGAACCCTTGTCCTGGTCACTATCCCCCGCGAGCAATTGTAAGTGGCACGAAGGAATCGGTACCATGTAGTGCCAACTCGTGTTCATTCAGCGCATTGCTAACCTGCTCTTTTGTGAAGGGTTGTCTTTGCTTCCCTGCAAAAAGCCTCGATCAAAACGCCCTCTGTCCGTGCTGGGATGACTAGTTCTGAGAGGGCCGGAGCCTTTGCTCAATTCAACGACCCTGACTCCAACGTCAAGGTGCTTCTTCTCAACACGATGGTTGGTGCAGCTGGTCTCAACCTCCATGGCTCTTGAGTTTCGGTATCCAGGTTCAGATGCCGTGGAGTTACCCTACTTCTGCTCAAATGCTCGGTCGCCTAGTTCGCCTGAAGCAGACTCAGGAAGTCACCTGGGTTATACTCAGAGTCAACGGCTCCGTTTACGATTTTGTTGAGCACAAGGCTAGTCAAAAATAAACCCAGGCCCTTGCCGCACAGCTCAATCTCCCCGCTTGGCTGGACAATGCACTTTGCCGCAAGATCATCTCGCACGAAGTCCTTCGTGCATTCTGGAGCCAGCCATTCAATCGGATGGCCTGGGAGGTCGTGGGTATCGAGGAGATCCAGGACTTCAACTCCAACGTCATGCGTGCTGCCGGCCACTTCTTTCATCTCTTTGCCAAGCTGCTCCTCACCACGGCAGAAGAAGATCTACCGAAGGACCAATACGAAAACTTGCTCGACCAGGTCGAGGCTGTACTGGTTGCGCTGCCAGCCTTCTGGATCCGACAGCACTGTGAGAACGAGAGAAACCCCGAGCGACCCGAGCTTCCCGATGAGCTCACGTGGGAGGCGGTTCGCAAGCTGATTGAGGACTGCGATGCCAATCCTGACACTGTTTCGAGCATCACAGGCTCTGCACCGGCAACAGAGCTCGGTAGCAACCAGTCACGCCGGCAATACTTCAAGAAGACAGTCGACGAGTCCTCGTCGTCTCCCAAGTCCCACAAGAAGCGCAAGGCAGGCGAGGATGGGGCGCCCGCCAGCTCCAGCCCTGCCGCGCCGAAGCGGCAGAAGAAGGAGCTCTCATCCGAATTTGTTCATGACAGCGACAGCGAGGGTGGGGAGAGCGTGAAGAACCCCGACGAGCACATGGAATTGGATGGGAAAGTTCTTGAATCTTGCTTCGACATTCACAATAGGAGGAAATTCCTTCATATTTACCTGAAGAAGTCAGACAAAGCCGGACCTCATTCGTCCCTCTTTAGTCACATGCTCATGCAATGGACCTGAGCGTGATAAGGCTGGCATGTATCTGAAGACCGCCACCGGAGATACGTTCATGGAGACTTTACCAAGTAAGACATTCTCCCATCTTCCATTCTATTACTACATGATTACATTGGTCTGATACTTGTATAGGGAAGATCCTGTCATCAACTGGGTAGAATTACTTGGCCGCACGACACTTGTCGTCACACACCCTAACATTATAAGATGGGCTAGCTTAGTCATCTATTCGTCGTTCAACAGAAGTCACTATGGGTATATGTACTAAATGCCAGGCTAATTCCCCAAATGAAGTGGTGGACGCAGTTTGTGCACGAAATGTCGATGCCTTCCTCTGCGTCCAACACGATGCAAGTAATTTTGCTCAGGGCTTCAGCAGCGAGGTTGAACAGCATTGAGCGGTTCATGGCCTCGATTTTATCCGGGTATCCTTTGTTAAGCATCTCGAATATGAACTCTGGTGTGTCCGGCTGGATGGGCTTGGGAACGGCCAAATAGAGCGCCTGGTTTCGGAGATTCTGGTTTAGGCACCAGGCAGCCTCAGGTGGCACGAATCCAGTTCGGTACTCGTGCTCAATTCGAGGAGGACTTGGCAGTCATGGCAATGGAAAGCAGGCGTCCACTTAGTTCACGTCAACTCAGTCACACTGACGAGGCCACGAAGTCTTACTTACCGACCCGACCCGGCCCCTTCTACAACTCTCTTTTTCCACTGGAAGATTCATTGGCAGGCCAAACTTCCAAGACTGGCATTTGCTGGCCATCAGCTTAGCCTTGATATGGGCGGGGATGATCTCTGGGTTGCCAATGAGGCTCGGGACAGGAAGAATAATTTCCACTTTCTCGCCCAAATCGAAGTACTTCGGGCTGAAAGCCAAGTTCTTGATGGGACCCGGTGGCTGAATGGGAAACGCAGACTCGTCTGATTCGGATTCCGAGTCATCCAAGTCCACTTGAGACTTGGGTTTCTGCGCGTCGCCCGGCTTACTTCCCGCCTTGCTGGCTTTGGGATTGGCAGGTTTCGCAGTTTTGCCACGCTTGGCAGAGTCGGCGACGTCTTCATCTACAGACTCCTCGGCGGATTTCGGCTCGGCATTCTTCTTTCCTCTGGTTGAAGCCCTGGTAGGTTCTAGGAGCAGCGGCTTGCTTTGGCTTCTTCGCAGCCGGTGACTTCTTCGCAGCCGCTGCCTTCGGCGGCATCCTTGCGGCTGCGGCTTACACTTGGGTTAGTGACTTCCGGGTCTTTTTCTTGGGACAGCAGTTGGCACCAAATGGTGCGACGAAGGCGACGAAAGCGATGACCAGCCCTGAGGAGCGCGAGAGAGATGGAGGAAAAAAGGAAGGGAAGAAATAGAATTGAAGCTGGGGGGGGGGGCGAGATATCTATAGTTGGAAGAAAAGATTCTGCCACTTCTAGGGGTAGTCCGTACCCGCATCCAAATCCTTACCGCCCGCAGCAATATAACATAAGCAATCACGTCTTCAATCACATAATCAATAGTAGGTGAGCAGGTACGGTAAAGTAAGCCACAAGGAAGGAAGCCACAGCAGACCAACATACCTAGATCAGTAGTAACCTTTCATTCTTATATAAAAATTAGTAGGTACTAAGGTACTCTTACCCTATTACTTTAAACTCTTTAAAGTTAGATAGGAAGCTACAGTTAACTATATACCAGAATCAGCAGGAAACGTTCATTCTTATATAGAAACCAGCAGGTACTCAGGTCTAATTACACTATTTTTTTTTCAAGTTCTTCATGGGTAAATAGGTAAGAGCTTTCTTCCTTTTCATAGGCTCCCCTGTTCCTTCCTATTGACATGAACCCGAACAGCAACTACCGCTTTCACCAACAGGACGGCCCTGACCCTCTTTCCCCTGCGCGGTATCTTGGATTCACGCTCGAGGAATGGAACCGCGCCCTCTTCCTTGTTGCATAGATTTTCAAATGGATGGAAGAACCATGGGTGAAGCTCAACACAGCAAACAGGGAGGGTGTCGTAGACAACCTGCACTTTCACGGTGCACCGGACGCAGCGTAACAGACCGAACAGCACCAGGCCAATCTCAACGAAGAGGATGATCACATGCAAGACGTATTCAACACGTTCAAGGAGATGAAGATTGTCGGAGAACCTGCAGACCTAGAGGATCGAGAGTTCTCCAAGTTGGTCAACGAGGTCATCACCGCCAACGGAGACCCCAACAGCAAAACATTCGAATATGAGAAGCCCATGGTCGAATTGACAGGACAGATCAAGAGGTTAGAGACATATTCCGCCATCACCAATAACCCCAAACTCACGGGCGACTTCAACAAGCCCTCGACTTACAAGGCAATCAACCTGAACAGCGTCACAGGAGAAAAGAATTTGATTATGACGTATGTACAGCGCTGTCATGGGCGTGTGAGGAACGGCGGCATGGACGATGAAGGCAGCGACTTCGTCCCAAATAAGCGCCTGACCGAATTCGCGACCGCCGGGGCGGATTTTTACATCGACAGTTGTCCTGACACGGTGAATTCGCTTAAAGAAGAGATGCAGAAGGCGCAGAAGGGCCTCTCCGACGACGATGCCATGGACGAGGCGAAGCGCAGGCTAACGAATACCTATTCTCTGTCCGTTTTCTCCCGCGGCAAGCTGCCTGTTCAACAGCCCTGGGACAAGGTCTTGAAAGCTTGGGGTTTCAACCCTGACACCGATCGATTCTTTTTCAACGAAGAGAACACTAGCGAAACCATGGAAGAGGCTCTAAACAAAGACCAGAAGGGGAAAGAGAAGGCCACTGCTGACGAGAACACGAACGAGGGCGACATGGCCGTTGGGGAGTTGTTCACGAGTGCATTTGAATTTGCCCCTCATCAGATCGTCGGTAAGTCACAAGGCCTATTGTCCTTCACGTTATCCCAAGGGGGCCAAGCAACTCAGTCACTCTCTAACAATCCATAGACGCTGTCACGTACTCCGACAATATGGCATCGAAGCTGAAATCCTCATTCGACGCCAACCAAATGGGCTGTGGCAAGACACTCATCATTGCAGCCCTTGCATATCTCCTGCAGTGTGACCCGGTAAAGCATGGTATTCCAAGAAGATGGCCCGTAGGGGCCATGCATGGTGATCTGCCAGTCGGACCTTGTCAAGACATCTGCGAGCACTGCCCACAGGGCCTTCAAGGGCCTTTGCGAGTTTTATATCGCGAGTTCCGCTCCTGATTTGTCACCTCCCGATGGGATCAACGTCCTTCAGAAGGCGGAGAACTTCCTCAAGTTTCAAAAGAGGATCTACGAGCGGCGGTTCGACCCGGAGGTAATGTCTTCCAGTGTGGCCACTTTGGAGCTTAGTCCACGTGGACTAAGCTGGCCTTTTCCATCATTAGGTGTCACTGAGCTGACTGGTTACTAGGTGATGAAAATAACCGTTTTTATATCATACCAAACCATGCAACAACGCTTCCTGAGAAACACCACCTTCCTCACCTTCCAAAACAAGAAAGAGGTCAGCTTAGGCCACTTACCTCGGCGCGACAGGCCTTCGCCTATGAAAACATAATGGGTGGATCTGCCTCGCAAGTGGGCCAAGGAACGTTACGATGACAGTACAGCGGTCGACGAGGATAAAGACGAGGATGACGAGGATGACGAGGATGAACCTGTTGACCAAGAACCTAGCCCAGGCAGTGGTGCTGTCAAGTTCAACGTTGCCGTGAAACGTGTCCGACAGCAAATGCAAGAGAAAGGCGCATTCGACGAGGATGGCACCCCTGGGTTCTCTCTCGGCGGGAACAGCGAGGACCAATACACATATCGGCCCGGCGATGACCACGACAAGCGTCCATATTTTGAGGAGAAGCTTCCAGTCAACCAAATGCTGTCCACATTCTTCAAAAACAGCAATATAAAGACCGGTCAAGGCGTCCTGGACTTTTACGCTAAGCATCCGGACGAGGTGCCGATTTCCGGCCGCAGGCTGAGCAGGTTTGGCTGTGGTTGGTTCGATGAGGACAAGTTGAAGAAGGGTGAGGGTCCTATCTACACCCTCGCATCCTTCGACGAAGGCCACATGGTGCGCAACAAGAAAACACTTTCAAAATGTGCGCGAAACTCCTTCCTACGCAATTCCTGTTGTTGGCTACTGGTACGCCACTATACCGTGACGCGCAGGACTTGGCTACATATTCATCTCTTTTTGCCCACATGTCAGGCATCGACAAGAACTTAGTACTCAACACCGAGGACACTGATATTCTCAGCCGCGACTTCGAGCATTCCCAAGATCTCATGGAGGCCGCGTTGGTCTCGAGGAATGACGGCTGCGACGATGGCTTCGTCAAAGACCTATTTGAATGGGCGGACGAAAATCTCGACCGCCGCAAGTGGTGGTGTCTCCTTGAAGGGTACCGCCGGCTGATGGCAAGCAATGACAACCACGTCAAAACAGTCGCATGCAAGCTAATCCACTCTTCTTTCATCAATGAGCGCAAGATTTATACCCCGCTGAAGGATAATAGGAACCGAACTGTCTACCCTACAAGCGGTCTCCCCCCCATGATCACCCGCACAGTCGAGGTCAGGCACGCGGAGGAAACAGAAAAGCAACTCGGCTCTTTCTCAGATCTCATGATAGACCAGTTGAGAAAGCGGAAGCCGAATGATAAAAAGAAGGACGCCCAAAAGGGGAGGAAGAGACAAGTTCAGGTGCCACAACGAGAATCAGTGTTCGGGGAAGTGATCGAAAAGCATATCCGTCATGTGCTCAATATAAGGGATCAGAATTCAGAGCCGCAAGCTTCTTCGTTCTCTTTCAACCGCATTCTCAACTTTATGGCCGTCAACTTCCACAATTACCGTCTAGTTTTCGACCCAAAGGTCAATCGGAAGGACCCCCTGCAGAAATACTCCAAGGACACGATCGACGACCTCAAGTATCTCGCAAATCCGGACACGGACCCAAGGGAGGGCGTGTTGCCCGAGAAGATAGCCAAGGACAAGTCATCGGACGCTCGGTTGGGTACCGCGCAGGTAGCCAAGATGGCGACTTATGATAAATATGGTGGCATGATCCTCCGTCACTTTCTGCTCGCGGGGAAGGGCCATATCGCCAGCAATGACCCAGCCCATATGATGACATTCGCCTTGAGCGAGTCCCTGGCCTTAACAAGGACCATTGACATGATCATAAAGGGCCTCAATCAGCCGGAGATCTACGGCAGTCGGGTCTTCGTGGTCGTCGACTCGCCACTCACTCAGAGGTAAGTTACCAGATCCGGGCCGTCTTAATCCACGTGGACTAAGCCGGCCACTACTACAGTCTATGAATGCTGACTGAATGGTCATAGTACCCTTGTAGGTTATCTCTACTCTCTAGAGCTAAATATAATTGACTTCTCAGCTAACCTATAGGCTCTAAATTATAAAGACTTACCTAAGTAATTCAATAACTATAAGGATAAAAAGGTTATTTATAACTATAAGTATTAAGTAGGATTTTAAAAACAATTAGGTAGATAAATATGATAGTTAGGTAGGTGTATGTTAGTTCAAGTCTAGCTCCTAGATCTAGATACTTAATATCTGGAATTATGACGGGTCGGCTCTAATTAAGACTGGATTCTAAGTTTGTAGGACTTAGAATTGTGGTCTTTTGGCCGGGGTAATTGTGTTATAGTATTACACAACCCGTTTCAGGAAGAATCTTCTGCTCTATTAGTTGGTCGGCTTCTCGTATATGTATATAAAGGGAGTTGGTTGGTGACAATCAAACATGTGAGTCTGCTATCTGTGTCACCTTTAAAGAGGGGTGGTAAATCTACTCCTTCTAAGGCGACCTACTTATAGGGCTGGTTAAGGCCTATTCACTTCCCTACACCCACTATAGATCTCTCTGATTAATTCCTTCGAAGGTATTAGGACTCGTATTTAACCAAGAGCAGAAATTATGAAATAAATCATAGATGCCACCAGTCTCCCGCCGGTTTTCATGGAAAATGTTGGATACATATGTATACTTAAACGACTGAGTGCAGAGCGGTGTCTGAAAGCAGTGCCTTGATAATAAGCTGTTCAAGCCACTGGGGCAACGTTAGAGACTTGGCCGATAGTTTTCAAGCCTCCCGATATGCTGAAGAAGGGTTCCCCCGTCTGGGCTCAGTGACAAGATCGATGACTGGTTGACCCCTCCTGCATAATTACTGTTGCAGCCAATCAATATTTTGAGACCTCCATTGGAAGGATCACGGGATTGATACGTCATTTTTCAGCGTTGCGTTCAGTCCACGGGCGTCAGACGACGAATCAAACAAAGTCATGAGCGAGGACTATGGTCTAACACGGCGTATTCCACTTCGGTACAATTACCGCTGCCCCGCGTCGTGCCGCCCAATCCTGCATTCCTTGCATACCTAGTTTAGGAGATAACGTCGGGCCTTTCAGAGAATAGCGTGCGTATTGCCCTGTACAACCATTTTATTTTCTATTACGTTTTTCGGAGTTAGGCGTTCATGGCACTCAGATCTTGGCGAGTTGCTTGTCTGGACGCTATATACACGCTCCAAGGCTACTTCTTGCTTCCCGCGGACTCATGCATTCGGTCATTCACAACACGCTCGCCTCGTCTTGTCGTAAAATTCAAGTCAGCACATACTCTGAATTTACCGAAATTGCGGAACTCCCACTTAACAAGCTCAAGTAAAGTTAGAGCCATGTCGGTCCTACCAATGGCCCCGCCCGCAAAGGGCCCTTTGGCTCGCTACAGATTGCTGTCACCAACAGCTTCGGTGCGCGTGAGCCCCCTGTGTCTGGGTAGTATGAACTTTGGAGATGCCTGGGCGCACTATAGTGAGTTTTGCCCTCAGTTTCTGCTGGTAGTTCCATCCTCTCACACGTCACAGTGGGCGCCTGCGACCAAAAGACCACCGAGAGCATCCTCGATTTCTTCTATGAACAGGGAGGGAATTTCATCGACACGTCGAATAATTATCAGTTCGAAGAGTCAGAAAATTGGATTGGCGAGTGGATGAAGAAGCGCGGTGTCCGTGACCAGATGGTCGTCGCCACGAAATTCACGACCAACTTCCACGCCGGCAGGGGTGACAAGGAGATCATTGTCAACTTCAACGGCAACGGTGCCAAGAGCCTGCACACGTCGGTAGAGGCTAGCCTTAAGAAGCTGCAGACCGACTACATCGACCTGCTGTACGTGCACTGGTGGGACTTCTCGGCCTCCATCCCGGAGCTGATGCAGTCGCTCAACCATCTCATCGCCGCCGGCAAGGTGCTGTACCTCGGTATCTCAGACACACCCGCCTGGGTCGTATCTAAGGCCAATGAGTATGCCCGTTGCAACAATCTACGTCAATTCAGCGTCTACCAGGGCCGATGGTCCGCTGCGAGCCGCGACTTCGAGCGGGAAATCATCCCCATGTGCCGGGCCGAGGGCATGGGCCTGGCGCCGTGGGGCGCGTTGGGTGGTGGCATGTTCAAGACGGACGAGCAGCGCAAGAAGCAGAAGGAGCAGAAGGAAGGCCGTTCGCAGGTTCTTGAGCCCAGTGAGGCCCAGATCAATGTCAGCAAGGCGCTTGAGGCTGTTGCCAAGCGCAAGGGCACCATCATCACGGGCGTTGCTCAGGCATACGTCTCTGCCAAGGCGCCGTACGTGTTCCCTATCGTGGGAGGCCGTAATGTCGAGCACCTCAAGGGCAATATCGAGGCTCTGGACATCAAGTTGTCGGATGAGGATATCAAGGAGATCGAGGATGCCGCACCCTTTGATCTTGGGTTCCCCAGCAATTTCCTGTACGGAGAGAAGCTCCCTGATAACCCGGGTGCCGTCTGGGTCCTTGGAATGGGTGGTACTCTTGACCATGTTCCCGAGCCTAAGCCTTTGGCCAGGGAGTAGCGTCAAACTATTCAAACTTGCCATGCGTGAGTTATAATTCGACGGACTTGAGAGTCGATAGAGTGCTTGGGATCTGACACGGCTGCAAATTTCTTTGAAATGAATGACACTCGAGACTTGTGTTTTATGTCCCAGCACTCATGGCATCGATCGGAAGCCAACGGAATTCGGCTATATTGTGAAGCGGGCCGGCCTGCATTTGAACAAGTTTCGGGAGTGCAGAAGTCAGGTTAGGCTGGTCAAGATTGTTCTTCCCGACTCCAAATTTTGGGAGAGGAATTAGATGGATTACGGCACCCGGACCATTGAGATTTCGTGCGTTACGCAGATACGTAGCTTACATGTAGCCTCATCAACTCGAGTCTGGACTTGTAGGCACATATGAGAGGTCTGTAAATGTTTCGGAACAGGCCTAAATGGTGACGGTCAATCACATGCACTCAGAGAATGTGAGCACGTCGATGCATTTCGCTTGCCAGACCTCCAGCACGACCCTCCGCAAAGCCACGCCAGATATGCATTAAAAGGGTATTCTAGACGCCAGATGGTTGACTACACTAGAAGAATAGCTCTCAGATATAGAGCCTGTAGTGACAACCAAGGTGCAGCAAGCAACCGCATAAACAACATGGAGTAGTACAACACGATTGCTTCCGTGACACGCCTCTCGAATGATCCGATCATTGACCTTGAAGCCTTGGCGAGACTTTGAAAATTCCAAGGGAAACTTCGAAGGTAATATCTTTCTCTTCCACTTCTTAGACGATTAGTATGAGTCTTGTCACAGAAGCCGATCCTGTATAACTTTCTTGAAGGCTGTTATTTCTCTCAGCTAGACCGATCGTATTCAATGTGTCGCAAGAAAGAATTCTCGAGTCCATTTAATCGTCAGGAGGAATTGAAAAACCTCGGCCGCTGACAGAGATTGCGAAATATCACCAAGGCCGTATTCGAAATCGATTGGAGCTGCCAGCCTCAGCTTTGTCGCATGCTTCTTAATACTCTTGTGAGTCTCTTATAGGTGTCCCTGTGTCTTCAACATCAACAATCTCTGGAATTCATAGTTTCTGCAGCTATATCAGGAGGTATGGGCTTGGCCACTCTCGGGCCCAATGACCCAAGAAGACAGCATCTGGCTTGAGCTATCCATCATCACCAACGATTCAAAGCTGACAGAGTATGTAATTAAAGTCTCCTAGGACCAATTATATCTCACGCTTGGATTGCGTTGAGATACTTACATCCATGAGTCTTGACTTCAAGTATGCCTGACTGCCCAGGTGCACTAGCATACCATATTGATCAGGTTCACACTGCTAGCAGAGCTTCCAAGCATTTTCAGGCTCAACAAAGAGCTTCAAAATCTTGTGACTATTTGAAGCATCACTGGGTCCACCTTTTTTGCTCGTCGGCATTTCCTGGATGACGGGTGATATAGAAAGACACAGTGACTGTCAACTGCGTGACAAAGCTAATCGGCTTGTGTCAGTGAACAAAATGTGATGCTTGCTTGACTTTGAGTTCAATTCGAGCTCAACTTAGTCAGGGTTGTGGTCGACGGCTCATCACATTTTATGCAATACCCACAGCCCGACACCACTCAGAGGTAATATTGAAGTGACCTCGGGACTGACGGGCTTAGTGATCTGTGAAGTTGTCGACTCACTGCCACCCATTTGTGATATAAAAGATCTGAATTTCGACGAGATTTGTGGACGACATACCTTCTTCCATGAACCAACCTGAAAGATCAATTTCACAAAGTCAGTTACAACAACACTTACAGAAACACCCTGAACCATTTAAGCCTGAATACCCTCTCCAACGGCTCCCATGGCATTTAAGTACGGCGATAACGTTCTAGCGGACTACTACGGTGTGATATTCTCAATCACAGGCACTGTTGGTCAGCGTCGAGCTCAGTGTTGACTCAATCTCAGGCACAGAGTACGCAGGTACTGTCGAGGTCGTCGTGGGGGACGAGAACAACCCCACACATTACCAGGTGCGATGTCGTGCATACGTGGGAATTAACAAACACGTGGGTTCAAAGAAAGCCAGACAGGCGTACCACCGAGCATCGGAACTAACAGTTACCATATAGGGCAAACGGGCATGGAAGACTATAAGACACCCGGAATTGTACACCTTCAAGGCAGAGGAGGTGAGGGAAAACCCTAGCGGTGGTCATGCAACGTGGGCCTAAGCATCGTACATATTCTTGAGACCCTGTTGGCATATTGAGAGCCCGCGAGGGCACTGGTACTCACCAAGCGTGCTCGCATAAGCTTCATTAAGTTTGGGACTGGAGAAGAATTTTCGAATTGAGTAGGTTTTTGACCGGGAGTCATTAGCAGCAATTCAGACAATGGATTCAATAACTTCCTCCAACGATGAACATTTATTAAGGCGGCTACCATGTTGAAGACTTCAGGATATGTTATGGCTATTACAAGCTCGATATGTATGGCCCAGAATGTCGTTTCGACCGCTGGGTCTTGTTCAATGCGACAGGAGGATGGTCGTCAATTTAAGGAATTGATGTCAGGCATCGCCAAATCTGAGAAGAAATTGACGGACTAACTGATCTGATTGGGAAATTGCACCAAGCCGGCAAATTTTATCCAGCTTTCGAATTACCGAGATATCTAGGGAGTCTTGAACGCCCGGGAAGATATGACTTGAGGATTTTCATGTCAGTGGGGCAGAATCTTCTCCTTCCATGAACGAGAATTACACATGATTGGTAATCAACCTGCCATCATGTAGAAGGCAAGATTTATACCTAAGTACCTAGGTAGTTGACACGACGTTTGAGGCGAGGTTTAATACGAAAGCTGGCCCTGCAATGCAGGTGGCCACTCGGTTGTTCAGAGCCGAACGAGGTTCATAATCTGCAAAAACTCTTTATCTGCGTGAGGGATCTGTTATCTGCTGTCGATCACTAGCACTTTCTATGCCATAGTTGATAAAGGTAAAGAATTTAGATTCAAAATGCTAAAGCGCGTGACGAAGCAAGGCAGTCAGGTGGAACAGACAAACTACGATGCTTCTTTGACGGCACCATTCATTCGCAGCCAACACCTCTTGGTCCTCACTTGCAACAGCCTCGCATGACCGATTAATTGCTTATCACACGCGTTTTTCAGTGGCAGTTGGGGATCGTCTAGAGGTAACAAAATGGCAGCCTTTGTTAGTTGCTGAACCATAAATTCGCTGCCTCTTAGACTTGCTGTGGAGAGGATGTCTTCTATCAGGACTTGGCTCAGAACACAAGCAGATTTCTTTTTAAGGTCAATCCGAACCAGAGAATCGATATCACAGGCCAATCACAGAACTGCACCATAAGAGCTCAATACATCGAATTCCGTGCGTAGGCATCATGGCTCCTTTCAAAGTCGGCGATTCTTGCGAGGTCAAGCGCCCAGGTATGACCATCCGGCACTCGGACACACTAGAAGTGATCCGGACTCGCTGCTAACTAGGAGGTAGGTGGCCCAAGGTACGCGGGAGCCGTTGCTAGGGTCTGCCCCGGGAAGAAGACCGTGGACGACCCCGAGTACTACGAGGTAGACGTTCGTGAGGAATGGGGAAAAGACGATAAAGTTGGTCCGAGGATCAGGCAGACTCACGTTTAAGAATCAAAGCTGACCACATCATGCAGGGTCTCGAGGGATGGCAGCCCGTTGCTAACAGGCAGAGGGTGGAATATGATGCAGAGTACGTGAAGAAACCAGAAGGGAAGAGCGTAGCAGGCTTCACCAAGTAGACGCCTAGGTACCTACCTAGACACTGCAGTCTTGGAAACCATGTCGGTGTACTGCGTGTAAGAGAAGGGTGCTCTTGAAAGTACGATGGGAAGCAGGGGTGTAATGAATTTTGGAACCTGAATTTTGGAGTTGATATTCTGGACCATTTGCCATCATAATTGATTTAGACAACATTCCGACGGTTTTTGCCGATGGCCAAAATTCTTAGATTGTGTTGACAGTTTTCGTTTCTCTCGCTTTGATATGCGTCCTTCGAGCTTCAATGGGATCGTTCCCCAGATATCGAGCGCGACCTGTTTGTGTCTGTCCCAGTTGAACGGCATCTACATCTAACTCAATTCCATGGCTCTACTAGTAGGTCAGATACAAGCTAAGGACTATGCGTCAAATTGAACTTGAATTAGAGTAATGATGCTGTATGTTCCTATACCCGGGACCGTTTTGCACAAGTAAAAGACAACGACGCCAGAGCGGAAGATGTTGCGCGGTGACATGACTGTCTCCAGCTCAATATCTGTAGCCCCAGGATATGTACGTGACATCAAAATCACATAGAAAGTTCACACACCTAGGCTCATAATAGAGAAGTTACGTTATGCTAAGAAAGTGCAACGAAGAAGTTGTCCTAAGTTCGTTCGGTAGAGGGGTTTTTGAGGGAAAGTTGAGGCACCTCGTGAAGGTTGGACAAGGGTTCCCTGGTGAAACCTAGAGCCCCACGCGATATCGTATTACCAGCAACTCATGTGCGTCGCCGTCTAGCTGTGAGGTGGTCCTGGCGTACCTCCGATTACAACGTGCCAGCGGAGGCTGGGAGACGGTGATGGGTTCACACGTATTCGTTGAATTTGTCAGTTGTCCTTTTCTTTACCTATGAAAAGAATGTAAAGCAATGCAGAATGCAGCGTTCAGACTGTGGCGAAGTAGTCAGGGTCGCACGTTGACGCTATCGCCTGGCCCGAGATGGGGATGACGTGTACCTTGTTTAGATGATCCGACGAAACCACAGCCCGACCCTAGGAATTTATGGGTTCCCTGCTTGAAGTAGCATGGCTGACTGGAACACTTACGACGTCGTCTAAGCCCTGTTCGCGTCTGAATCGAACCCTTATAATCCTGGTTCGCTGCCCCTTTACTTTCCATTTCGTTGTTAATCCGGGCTTTGGCAATACCATTTCTTTCCTCCTCGCATACCTATTTAAAGTTTACAGATCGGCGCCATCAGTGCGGGAATCTTAACTACCCTTCCGTCGGGTCCTGCCAAGAGATATCGGCCCAGAAAACGAACCTCACCTGCTCGAAACCTTGGCAGTTTGACGATCTGGGAAAGCACTAGAGCACGGATTGGCATTCATCAACGGATGTTGTTCGAATTTGACGAGGAACCTTTTTTCCCCCAGCATCCTCAACCTACGAACATCCACATCACCAACAATGTTCCCAAGAATATTACTATACCTGTCGCTCATTCTGGGCCTCTTCTTCACAACGGCATTGGCAGCGGCCATGAAATACGCCCAATGGTCAATGGCCGTCTTCCAATTCCGATGCAAAGCGCCGAACATAGTCGAATCATACAGCGAAGACTGGAAAGAATGGAGAGTGTCGAGCATATGCGTGCCTGGGACCTGCTGCGCGACCAGCGCAGCGACAGGCCCGCTATGCACGCCCGAGGCGTGTGAGAAGGCAGAACTGGAGAGGGAGCGGAAACTCAAGTCATATAACGCCGTGCAGGCTTCGAAGAAAAAGATGGACGAGGCGAGGAAAGCACGAGAAAGTCAGAGGCAGAGCAAGAGCAAGATCTCGGAAGCAGAGACGAAATGGAGGGTATCCGATGCTCAGGCTGAGGCGGACAGGGTGAAAGCGTTGGCTGAGATCAGCCTTGAAGCTTGAGCGTCCCGTTTGGAGCCCGGTGTATATACTCATTATGTGCTGCAAAACATGTGGGTACTGGTAGCAGCCCAGATATTTCAGGAATCTACGCCTCTGTCCCCCAACCACCGCCTGGGAAGCCTCTGAAAGTGATAGGAACAAGCCATACATGTGTTGTAGAGTATTTGTTCACAACACCTGATGACAGTTAACCTTATGCAAGTGATCCTCGGAAGTGAGGCATTATCACTCAGCTACGGCCTGTTCTGGGAAGTTGTGTGGAAATCAACTAAGGTGATGAAGTTTGCGAGCGGTTTCAGCAATCAAAGCTCTGAATAGTTGTGACCGTAATCTTCTACACTGCAGATGGAAATAGTCGGTCAGAATGGAGATCATATAAATAGATTTATGGATTGGCAGGGTTCTTTTCGCAGATTCGTGGTGCGTTGCCCAATCGATCAGTCATTTTGATCTCGTCCTTCCGCTTCCACGATTTGCACACATGGTTCGCCGTACCACGTGTTTTCGTCTTCTATACATTCTTCTCTAATCCTCTCCCAAGGCAACCTACTATAGGATAAATGCTTATGGGATAAACTCTTATGGCAAGATTTCTTATGTAACTGCTGTTTACCTGGAAACTTTTGGGCACAAATCTTTTCTCTAGACCAAAGACGGTCCTGTACCCGACGCGATCGCACAAGGCATCTACCGAGGGCCAGGTATCAATGCAGCGCAATGGTTCGGTCTGATGCGATCTGTTCTAGAAAGAACTTTTGCCATAGAGCTTATCTAATGAAGGAAGTACCCAGGGAAAGAAGAAGTCAGTTTGGTTACAAGATCAACGGACCGGACACCGACAGAGTAGAGGTATGGCGTCTGCATGTATCTTTCTTGGTGTTCTGGGAGCGACATCTGTTTTTTCTGGCCAATGAGGAAGTTATGGACGTGAAAAAGGAAAAGGATTTGTTCACAGCTCGGGTTTTTTAAAATGTGCTACCTATTTACCCTGGCCAGCTCCAAAGATTTACTGCCCGGTCGAACTTTAGGAACTTAAGTTATTCATATTTCTTGTGAGTGTATTTCCTGTCTCATAGCTTAGTTCGCCCATTGATCTTTGTGTACTTTATCAGACCTCTTAGACGCCGCTGGATTTTCTATTTAGGAAGACAAGGTCATCCTGACTGAGCTCGGAGTCAGGAGTGCGAAAGTTGTGTTGGTGTAAGGCAGTGCACCCTAAAATTATGCCCCCCTTGGCAAAGCGACATCACTGTCATCCAGTGAAGCTGACTTCGGCGGACAAGTCTGCCAAATTTAGCTTCAACTTGAAGTCATTTTGGTATGGTCCAAGCACGGGTCACTCCGTCATCTGGTTTGATAGCGATTGAGGCCCATGATTTAAGGGAAAACGCGAGGGCTCTTTGCTAAAATGATCCACTTTAAACACGACGGCGCAACCTCGAAGAGTTTAGCAGCTCAGCCTCCCGCACGGGGAATATCGATGATAGGGTCTTTGGAATTATATTGATCATCTCTTTAAGGGCCGTCTATCGTCGGGGCTTGGAACTGAATCGCTCCATCGATTACAAATCGAGCTGTTTTGTCGGTGTCCCCTCGACAGCACGGGCGGCTGCAGGGCCAAGACATGTCAACAAACGAATCACATGTTGCATCCTGCCTGCGAAAGTGTGGTTTCAAGTGATTCTGGTGTGCACACCGTGCAGTACTGTGAGCACAGTTTACACGACGATCTCCAATATTGCCAAGTAAAGTCAATTCTTAAAGTCCAGGATTAAAAATCCATCCTGAATTGAGGGTTCTGGCAGGCAGGCTCACCGGTGGAGATATGAGCCCCGTGTAAGCCGTAGCATCCGCAAGCACCTCGGCAGGTCCCACAGTGCAACTGAAGCTGAGTGAGGGGTTGAACGGAGTAAGCCCAACAGGTGGTCCCGGCTATCCGTTCTCCACTAACACATTATATATAAACCCCTTCCAATACTCAGCTCCGAGCTGGGATCTTTTGTGTTGATGAATAAATCACATCATCCATCATGGCGGTAGAGACCCTCCGAGAGAACACCTTCAGCCACAGCGGCGACAAGCAGACCTTCTACTGGGTAAGCTCCTTAGGACTCAAGGGTCATGCACGATTCCTTTCCAGAGCGGGCCCTGCTCAAAGCTCTGGTCTCCCCTCCATGCCCTCCCTCGAACACGGGTCATTTTCTTGTAAACTGTTATCGTCGATAGTCCAATAGCTAATAAGATTTACAGTCTGCCGGCCCAACCAACGGGCCTCTGGTCATCTTTGTCCACGGATGGCCATCCAACGGTGAGCACTGGAAGCAGCAGCTTCTTGCCTTCGGCTCGCTGGGCTTCCACGCCGTCGCACCTGACACGCGTGGCTATGGCCGTTCCAGCGTGCCCAAGGGCGACGACACCGAGTACCGCCTGGAGAAGCACGTCTCTGACATGCTCGCCCTGCTCGCCCACCTGCAGCGCGACAAGGCGGTCTGGGTCGGTCACGACTGGGGTGCGGGTCTCGTCTGGGCGTTTGCGGCAAAGCACCCTGAGAAGTGCGTTGGCGTCAGCTGCGTCTCTGTGCCGTACCGGGTCCTGGAGGGTGGACTCGACTTTCTAGTTTCGCTGTCGAACCGGGACATTTACCCGGAGGATCAGTACCCACTTGCTCAATGTACGTGTTGGGCCCTCTAAGTGCAGCTCCCTGGGATCGACCAGAGTTGGATCCACACCTGGCTTCCTTCGTTTCTCTATCTCGCTGGTGGGGACCAACTTGCTAACTGGAGACGATCAGGGGACTACCAAGCCTTCCACGTGGAGCAGCCCGAGAAGAGCCAGAAGCAGCTCGAGCACAACGTGGCCAACACGATCAAGGCCTTTTACAGGGGCGCAAGCATTGAGACCTTCGGCAAGCCCGCCTTCATGGCCTCGTTGCGGAAGAATGGCGGCTGGTTCGGCCCCCTGCCGGGGGCCCCGGACACGCCCTTCGAGACGTGTCTTCTCGCCGACGACAAGCCTGCCTTCGACCGGATGGTGGCCGAGTTCGAGCGCAACGGGTTCGAGGGCCCCAACGCCTACTACCTGAACCACAAGGTCAACGGCGAGTGGCTGAGTGACGTCCCCAACGGCGGGGTCCTCGAGTACCCCGTCTTGTTCGTCGAGACCAAGTACGACTCCGTCTGTGACACGGCGCTATCGCGGCTGTCAGAGCCCATGAGGGAGTACTGCAAGGACCTGACCGAGGTCAGCCTCGAGTGTGGCCACTGGGCCACCCTCGAGAAGCCCCGCGAGCTGAGCGCGGCGCTGGTGAAGTGGATTGCTACGAAGCTGCCGGATTATTACCCTGGCGGTAAGAATGCTCACCCGTGACAACGGGTCATTGGCTCACATCTTCAGCCTCGAACCACGCGCTGAAATTTAAGGCGTTACTGTGAGCTTCCATAGCCAGATTGTTCGCAATAAAAGCCTTGTTTTCAGCAACCCATCCCGATGGACTCGGTTTTCTGGTCTTCGTGATGACCTTGAATCTCTGGCCAAGCTTTAGACTGTGACTAGTTGATCCTGTAGAGCGTTGACGCGAGTAATTGCTTACGTGCCGTGAGACGATCGCTCCTCATCCCAATTTCAAGCCATAATCATGGTCCCAGCTCCTCAGCACAACTCAAGTCGAGCGTGGAGCGTGCCTTATTTGCTGGCATCCCTTTCATGCGTGCGAACATTTCTAAATTCTAAGCCGTCTCGAAACCTATAATTACCAGAAACCAAACTGCGACCAGCGATGTAATTCCCTTTTCATCATCCCCAACAACGCCTGAGATCTATCATCCATCCACCCACCGAGCAATATGAACCACAAGTAGCCTAGCAAGCCCGTGGGCCCACCGTATGAGTCCGCCGTAACAACTCCTCATCACCTCTCACGTCAGACCTAATATGCTGTCCCAAAGTCTGCGTCACCTGGCGGTCATGTCAAAGACACGCCCTTCCACGAACGGCATTGTGACCAAGCCCACCACAGCCAGCCCAGCAAGGGGCGGCCGCCATCCCACCTATCCACATGCTTTCCTCTCCTGCTCACAGTGCCTTCCACCAAATCTCATCAGTCTGCAAGTCCCCACCGACATCAAACACGTGCTCCCCGATGTGCTCATACCCCATCTTGCGGTAAAACGCCTGAGCCTTGTGGTTCTCCTCCCACACGCCAAGCCAGATGGTCTTGAACCCCTGCTCGCGCGCCATCTCGTCCGCGGCGAGCGACAGCGCCTTGCCCAGGCCCCGGCCGTGCGCGCCCAGCGCGATGTACAGCCGCTGCAGCTCGACGGGCCGCTCCAGGTGCTCGACGCAGGGCTCGGAGCTGCCGCGGGTCAGGTAGGCGAAGCCGAGCAGTTTGCCTGTTGATGAGTTGCTGTCGTCGGCGTCGGTGGCGACCAGCACGTCCTTGGAGGGGTCCGCGATGTCCTTTGCGATCGCCTCGGGCGTGTACGCCTCGTCCAGGAACGCCTGCAGCTGCTCCTCGGTGCACGAGTGCGCGAACGTCGCCCGGAAGACCTCGGCGCCCAGGGCCGCCAGGGGCGCGCTGTCTGAGGCGGCGGCCTTGCGGATCTGAAACCCGGCGGGGTCCTTGGGCGGCGCGGCGACGCTTCCCATTTTTCTGTTGGTGATGATGATGGTTTGGTGACGGTGGTGCGTGGGAATGAGGCGTGAAGAGACGAGTGGGTTCCTCCCGGCGCGTGTGTGAAGTAGTTGTCTTGGCTTGTCCGTGTGGAACTCGTTGCTTGAGGCGAGGGTTCGGAGCCTGAGAGCGGCGGGAAGGGGAGTTTTAAGCGGCCCCGCCACCGAGGAGAGTTCCGACAGGCGCCGGAACGGGGCCGGGCTGCGCATTTGCGCAAGTGCGCGACTCATCGCGGCTGGCGAGGTGCAAAAAAAACTACTTTGATCAACAAGAAGGTGACTGTTTGCGCACCAAGGTCAACAACTACAGAAAGGTGAGTTATTCTAGAAGGAGAGACCAAAATTCGAATCGAATTCCAGTGGTGCACGCCTCCGGCATAATAAGCATCCAAGGAGCCAGACTGCATAGCCAGGGGCCAAGAAGCTCGATCGAGTCACTACTCGGCTCAAAGTGCTCCGACTCCGTTTACAAGAGGTCTGTATATCTCATTGAGGACATGAAGGGACATTGAAACTGCATTTTCCCGTCCCTCCCGGAAGCTTAACTGAGGTTGCATGCCTGTAAGCTTTCAATTATGGGCCCGTCCGAGTCACGACAGCCGTACGGTGAGGCGATCGAGTCCAGTCCAATTCCCAGCCCGGGCCAGTTGAGTTTGCCCAAGCCTTTTCCACCTCTTCAACTGAGTTAAAGTACACTCTTGAGGGGGGGTTAGAAGAGAGTTCTGCTGAGAAATAACTCGACTTCTAAGCAGTGGTCCTCAGGCCTATGCTTACCCAGATAGACTTGATCCCTCAGTCTCTTCACATGTGTCTGTCTATGGGACCCAGAGACAAGTGGAAGAACGACGGGACCCGTCGCAGCATGGTTGTATAGACTTCGATGTGCATTATGGAACAACCATCATGAGATGTAGGTACAGTCTCCCTTCACCTGGACCCTGAAATATCCGGGCCAGTCCAAGGCCGCCATCTACACACCCAGCTGCATCCGCAACGCTCTCAGGCAGACCCAGGCACAGTACCGTTGCCAGTAAGGCTCAACAGCGCAGCGCTCGAGTCCGGCACGCTGACCTTGACCGTACCGTCCTCGTCCACCACCACATACTCACCCACCGTGACATTATCAAGCCTGACCGGCTTCCCATTGTCCAGCTCATAGTTATAGCTCCACCCGTCCCACGTGATCCCCGTGATGGCGTCGCTGCCATTCGCATACAACCTCTGCACAGCGACCCTATCCCCGGCCTCCAGGTTCCCGCCCGACACGTCAAAGGTGTACGTCCGCGACACGCGGGTGGGGATGTCAGGGCTGGTACCAAGGCCCGTGCCGTTGATGGTGGTGTTGTACGCGTTCAAGTTGATCACGATCGCGCGCAGCAGCTCGCCGCCGTCGGCCGAGTACGCGGCATAGCTGGCCTCGGTGTCGTTGGCGAGCGGGATGTTGGCGACGCTCACGGGGGTCTGCGTGGTGTTCCCCAGGAACGCGGCCACGGCGATGCTCCCGTAGTAAGGGGCCTTGGTGCCGATGCTGGCGTTGGCCGTCTGGATGGGCTGCCAGAAGCCGTACCGGTAGTTGGTCCCCTGGTGCATGTGGATCCGCTTGAAGCCCACCGAGGCGCTGTACAGGTTGAAGTCGATGCCCCACAGGGCGGCGCCGAACGTGTTGGACAAGCCTGGCTTGCCCTGTCGGTAGAGGGAGTTGGTCTCGCCGAAGATGAGGGGTGGTGAACCACTGTTGTTCGTGGCTCTGTTGTACTCGTCGATGTGTGGGTCGACAGAGGCGACTGTCACCGAGTGGTTCATTAGTGTTCCCTGAAGGGTGACGCCGGGTGAATCGGCACCACTGATGTAGCTGTGACGCATGCTTTAGTCCAAGTCTCATATATCAAGGGGCTCAGTGGGCTCACTTATGGGTAGAGAACAACTTGATCGTGTTGTCTCGGTTGATTCCGAGGTCCCATACGATCGGGACCTTGAGGGTATTGTTGAACCCTGCGATCGATGCCCCCATGTAGCCATAGAGATCGTCTTCCAATAGCTCTGGGCAGGCTTCTTCCAGACGAGCCCGGATCTCACGGGTCCCGTTGAGCCACTGATACACATACGTAGTCTCGTTCCAGTCTGGTGGACGAATCAGGTTCTGCTTCCCTGTGGAAAATAGGTCCGGCTCGTTGCCATACTCCCAGACATCGAGCTTCTCGGGCCCCAGGGCTTTGCATGCCAAAGGTACAGTGTCGACGAGGGTCTGCCAGCCGGCTGAGTTGTTTCCTCCCTGGCCGAGATTGAAGCCGTGGGTGAACTTGACGCCGGGCCACTGGTTGTACGACTCAAAATAGGATGGTCCGATATAAATGATGGTGGGGTAGTCGGCCGACCGGGAGTAGTCAAAGGTGCCATTGAGTCCATAAGCCAGGGATGCGTTATACAGGTAGATATCCTGGGTGTTGCCGCCAACGCGGACGTATGGCTTTGTGCCTTGAAGCTGACCCAGGTTGTTCAAGAGGTTGTCAGAGAACGTGTTTGGGTTTGAGTCGTTTCCTGTGATCTTTCAGTTCGTCGATCTCTGTGGAGAAGCGGAAGATGTTGGCACATCAAGTGAATTTATCTTACCAGCAAAGTCCGGGAAGGATGAGAATTCGATCGAATAGCTCACAAAGGCCTCGCTAAAGGGCTGGTTGGCCTCGATTGAAGCACCTTGGAGACTGTATTGCACAGCTTCGACGGATGTTGCGGCCATGGCGAAGGGTATTATCTTTTGAAGCCCCATCGTGTTGAGCGCTCTCGAAACAGGCGTGGTGAACAAAACAATTTGAGCCTAAAAAATATAGGGTCAAGTGAGACTATATATCACAGTGTCCTGAATATACGAATGAAATACTCCCCGCCCACTGGCAACGTAGTATTGATGTCAAGCCGCATCCTCGGTCTAATGACCCTCGAAACGGCCGCTTTGGTGTATCGGGGCCGGGAGTTGCCAGACGACATCGGCGAATCACAGAGTCATGTCACTATGCGGTGGCCTGGCTGGTTGGGGTAAGGTCGAAATCGTGAGGGCATCACCGGTCAAGGATGTAGCCGGCTGTTCTCTCGGGTGATGCAACGGGGAAGAGGCGCAGATTTCTCCGAGGAACAGCATAAATGGCAGGGACTATTGACAAGCCAGGAGGACAGGAGGAGTGTTCCCCGCAGGAGACACATAGTAGGGCGTGAGGGGAGCGCGGGTAGGCGTTCATCTGAACCTTGACTCTATCCCCTGCGCGTGCGTTGGAGTATGGTACAGGACGCGGAGATGCGCCTCGCCATCGCCATGGCCAGTCTTTGCGTAACAAAGACTACGGTAAGGTAGCACGTGAGACAATAACTGGACTTGGCGAACATGAATACGGTGGCCTCCGCATGTGTCTTGCTGTCTGGACCTTACTTGACTTCGGTACATGTGGCCATGCCGTCCCGGAAGAAGCAATACTCCAAACAAGGTTCGTAGTTGGACAGCCGGAGGCAGGCATGCGGAAGTAATAAGAAGGGTCTGGCCGTCTAGACGAGCTCACGTGGATCGGCGCTGCAAGATGTTTTCGCAGATTGTATGTCTACCGCTCAATCTGGGTCAACATCGAGCAAGATATGTGGTGCGCCCTCAGCATCCGCACAAGGTCGTGTTGAGCTTGAGGCGCGGCAGAGGATCGTCATGGCGCATGGCGGCAATCTAGTTTTGCACGTGGCGTCAGTGGGCGGTAAGACACCTCTACGTGGTACTGAAGATGTCTCTCCCCCGATAGTATTCTCTTTATCGGAATGCATTGATATGGGCGATAACAATGGCGAGAAGAAGTCGACCAGCCGAGAAGATAGCATTGAGGTGGAGAAGGCATTCAACACACTTGATGTCTCCTCTAGGAAGGTACATGCGAACCTGCCCCGCAAAGCTTGAGAGGTGGGGCCCACCAGCTCCGGTTGATGGACAAAGCTCCAGGTACGGGTTCTGGTCGAGCAGAGGTCACGCAGGAGGGAAGAGACGATGGAAGTAAGAGACGACAGATGCAGAAGCTTACAGGTGCTTGTGTCTGATTGTGAGACCCAGACTGTAGAGCCTGGGCTTTAGCAGTAATAGTTCAAAAGGCTGTCCAGAGTCGATGGCACGGGCTCGATACCCCGCGACGGCAGACCCGTGGAGACGTCATTGTAGGGATCGTCAGTTCCCATACACACCCTTAGACTGCCACACGAAGAGCTAGGACCGTCCCCGTCTTCCCTGTCCAGTGTCTCGATAACCAATCTGATCCTGTCCATTATCTAAATTCTACAGACTCCCATTAAGATCGTAGACCAATTGAGCCCCAATCACACCAACCAAGACTCCACTGCAGCCGGGTTTCGGAGCGCAGTTTATCGACCAGATTCGACTAGAGTTACCCGGGAGTCCTTTTTCCGACTCATACATGACAGCACCGGCCCGGTCGCGAATCGATTTCCCATAGTAAATCGCCCCTAGCCTGACAATAAGTCTGGCCTAAGGTCCTCCTCCCCAAGTGCTCGGCATTCAACTACATCACCAACCATGTCCCTCCTGTCCAAAACCTGGACCTCCTCCGCCTCACGCCTCGCCCCTCGGATCGCCCGCTTTCAGAGGAGCACGCTGCCCACGTTATCACCGTCCTCGTTCCGATTAGCTTCAACAATGGCACCCAAGGTAAGTCTCTCCCTAGATCTCGGCCAGTCTCCCCAGTCTGGACACGGCGGCTAACCAGGACATCACTCGAACCAGCTCAAAGATCCCTCCCTTTTCAAGACCGACGTCTGCTATGTCAACGGCGAATGGGTCAAGGCCGCCTCGGGCAAGACCTTCGAGGTCCACGACCCAGCCACCGGCGAGCTGATCGGCACCTGCCCCGAGTTCGACGCCAAAGACACAGCCAAGGCCGTCGAGGCCGCAAAAACAGCCTTCGCCTCCTTCCGCACACAGACCGGCCGCTCGCGCGCCAAGCTGCTCCGGAGGTGGTACGACCTGGTCAACGAGAACGCCGACGACCTGGCCACCCTGATAACGCTCGAGAACGGCAAGCCGCTGGCCGACGCCAAGGGCGAGGTCACGTACGCCGCCAACTTCTTCGAGTGGTTCAGCGAGGAGGCGCCCCGCGTCTACGGCGAGACGATCCCCGCCACAGTGCCGGGCAACAGGGTCATCACCATCAAGGAGCCCGTCGGCGTCTGCGGCCTGATCACGCCGTGGAACTTCCCCGCCGCCATGATCACGAGGAAGGCCGGCCCCGCCCTCGCGGTGGGCTGCACGACCGTCGCCAAGGCCCCCGGCGAGACGCCCTTCACATCCCTCGCCCTGGCGGAGCTGGCGCACCGCGCGGGCATCCCCAAGGGTGTGTTCAACGTGGTGACGACGCTGGCCAACACGCCCGCGGTGGGCGAGGAGCTGACGACCAACCCGGACGTGCGCAAGGTGTCCTTCACGGGCTCCACGGGCGTGGGCAAGCTGCTGATGAAGCAGGCGTCCGGCACGCTCAAGAAGCTATCCTTCGAGCTGGGCGGCAACGCGCCCTTCATCGTCTTCGACGACGCCGACCTCGACACCGCCGTCGCGGGTGCCGTGGCCTCCAAGTTCCGCTCCTCGGGCCAGACGTGCGTGTGCGCCAACCGCATCTTCGTGCAAAGCGGCATCCACGACCGCTTCGCCGAGGCGTTCGCGGCTAAGGTCCGCGAGTTCTCCGTCGGCAACGGCTTCGACGGCAAGAACACCCACGGCCCGCTCATCCACGGCCGTGCTGTTGACAAGGTTGACTCCCACGTGCGCGACGCCTCCTCCAAGGGCGGCAAGGTCCTCGTCGGCGGGCAAAAGCTGCCTGACCTCGGCGAGAACTTCTACCAGCCTACTATCATCACCGGCCTGACGCAGGACATGGCTATCGCATCCGAGGAGACGTTCGGCCCCGTCGCGGGCCTGTTCCGCTTCGAGACGGAGGAGGAGGTCGTCAAGCTGGCCAATTCGACGCCTGTCGGCCTGGCGGGCTACTTCTTCTCGGGTGACCTGCAGCGCGTGTACAGGGTCGCTGAGGCGCTTGAGGTCGGTATGGTCGGTGTTAACACAGGGTTGATCTCGGACCCGGCCGCGCCATTTGGCGGTGTGAAGGAGTCTGGCTTCGGCAGGGAGGGTTCCAAGTATGGTGTTGATGAGTATCTGGTAAGTTTGGCCCGTCACTTCCTTTTCGTCATGTGCTTGCTTTGGATTTGTGTAGTCGCTAATGATGATTCTTTCCGCAGGTCACGAAGATGGTCACATTTGGCGGCATGGGTAAGCCCCTGCAGTCATGAGGGAGTTGGGGCTTAAAATACTGTATGATTTGAAGGAATGTGCCGAATTGTGGCGAAATGTGCATCGTGATGGACTGCCTGCATTGTATTTATGATATACCACCAACCTACTACAATGCCAACCTATGTGAATGGCTGCCGAGACAGAATCTATGGTGGCCCGCGAGCGTATGCGAGACTGTAGAGTAGAATGGCTCCGATCTTGACACCACTGCACCGGCGATGCCATCCTCCGCTCGCGGCCCAATCTGTTGGAACCTTTTCGCACAGTACTTTCCGTCTTGACACAGCCTACCTCGTGAGCTCGAGACCCGGGTGCGTCTACCAACGAGACATCCGTCGGTCACCAGGCCAGCGGAAACATCCGCATTTTAAACACACCAAGACATGGGGACTTGTCACATTGACAAATATTTATATTTAGTCATTTCTCGCCCGTGAAGGGGAAAGCAGTCAGCTGCAAGTAAAATTTGCGCCTCAAAACGCCGCCTGGTATCCGCGGAAACAACAACCCGTATAAAGAATAGAAATTATATCGTATCCGTCATAGTACATAGTCAAGTCGACGGACGAATTCAGATCATATCATCCATCTCTCCTGAGCAATAGAGACCGGTGTTACCCCGCTTAGCCCGTGTGCATGGCTTCTCTCGCTCATTTCGATGAGATCAAACTACTGGTAGCCCCTCAGGGGAAGCTGCCGGTCCAGCGCGTTGAAGGCCTGCGTCCTCGGCGTGAAGGGGCCCTGGCTCGCCTGGTAGCTCTGGTAGGTCGGGTAGTTGTTGTAGAAGTTCTGGGACTTGGGCGGCGGCTGCATCTCGAAGACGACCTTGTCGACGGGCGTGCTGTTCTCGGAGTCGTCGTCGGAGCCCTTCATCTTGCGCATCTGCATCTCCTCCTTCTCCTCCTTGGTGGGGATCATGTTCTGGATCGCCAGTCCGAGGCAGTACAAGTATATCACACTGTTGAAAAGAAAGTTAGTATCGTCGCGGGAGAGAACAAGAATAGATGGTGAAGGCGAAACGTACAGCTGAATCACGGTGACCGCGAAGGTGCCCTTGGCTAGCTGGCAGCTCCTGACGGCATCGTTTGCGAAGCCCTCTGCGGGCCAGCATCCCATACGGATGTACCACGCGATGGGGCTCGGGCGCAGCGGGTCGTAGTAGTCGGGCCCCATCTGGCCGTAGACGCTGACGGTGTACAAGACGGACATGGCGAGGCTGAAGATGAGGCCGACGATCGGGGTCCAGACGCGCATGATGAAGCCGATCAGCTTGGCGACGAGGACGAAGAGGGAGAGCACGGAGATGGCAACGTTGAAGTTTGTGAGTCTGGTGAGGGGAAAATGGTCAGCTATCAACTGCTTTCTCAAGTCTCGATACGTTGCTCGGTAATGGTAGGGCCTATCGTGCTTACGTCTCGGCCCACACCAGGGGCAGCTTGGGAGCAGGTTCATGGTTTGCCTTGGCGTAGAGGAGGATAGCCGGGTTCGAGTTGAAGCCCCAGACGTATCCGATGCGCCAGAGCTGCGTGCGGAACAGATCTGGCTGTGCGATGCCGAAAAGGACCAGCAGCGCGACGGTGCCGGCCAGCTCGAGGGGCATAATCCAGAACATCGGGGGTCGCTTCCGCCATGCCCGCTTGAAGGGCTTATAACTCCAGTTCTTCTCCGGATTCCATCTCGACAATCCATTTGCCATCGCGTCTGGTTTTGAAGTTTGTGTCCCGCACTGACGGCTTATTCGGAAGTGCTACTGTCGCTATCGTTCGTATGGGCCGTTGTCTTCGAAATCGCTGCAACGGCGGCCCTGGGCGAGTCTGGCTCTCTGCTGGTTTCTATGCTGACTGGCAGCTGTCCCAACGAGACACTTCACATCGGATGCGTTTGAGTCCTCCTATTCGGATATATACGTCGACGAAAGGAGATGAGGTTGGGCGTAAATAGGAACAATCCTCCCACTGGAAATCAATCACTTACTCGGACTTACATGTAGGAAAGGAGAGAGGGGAAGCCAGGTCCCTATAAAAAGCGCTCACCCATCCACCAGCAAATTAACCCTTGCGACTCGCAATGCTACGACAGGCCATCACAGAGGCGCTCGCCTTCTCACCAACCTGGTCAGCCAGCCAATGCCGCCGTGGGGAGCGGCGCACCTGCAGCTGCGAAGTGTGACCCAGAGCCAGAAATCGCAGATACCGGGTGGGATTGGCGCAGCTGGCCCAATAGGAAGAGCGGGACCAGCAGTGTAGCCGCCGGGCGGGTGGGCGCTGTTGCATGGGATTGGCTCGAGGCCGTTCAGGATCAGCCAATCCCGGGCGCTTCGTGAGAAGCGGGCGAGTGAGGGGGGCGACCTTTTTTGGGGTCGAATGGGACGCTGAGGGAACCGTCCAGCCATTGGGATTGCGAGGTGCCATTTCTGCATCTCAGCCATGCTGCTCGCTGCGTGAACGCCGCCCCCAATCCGCCCTGTCCTGAACTGCCAGAGTGCCCTGCCCTGCCAGCTGTGGATGTGTGGAATTGGAATTTTGGAACCTTGAATGTGAGAGCTGACGAGCGGAAAGGCGACCCGTGCAGATCGCCATGCAGACACTTTGGACTCTGCGTCGAGCACAGCGGTGCACTGAGGCCTGAGGCTGTAACATGCGGGAGAGCCTGCATGGTGCACTGCATTCTTTGTAAGCTACACGCGTTCAACCCTCCTCGGCTTACTATCGACACGCAAAGCCTGGTAGGAGGAAGTAGAGCCAGCGACTTGAAACCCAGTGAGCGCTCAATCGAGCGGGCTGTGGCATGTTACTCAAGAACACCAGACTAGAGGGCAGCGACGAATCGAGGAATGGGATCGTGACGGTGATATATTAAGGAGTGGTGGTCGGCGTCGTCCATTCCAGTCGGTGCCCTCGGAAAGTGCGTGGGTCACTCAGTCAACTCTGAAGGCCATCAAGCAGTCAAGTTGAGGGGGCCGTGCCAGCCTGCCAGTCAGTCTCTATCAGCCCGACCTTGCGTGAATGGCCCACTCGGGTTGATTCAGCGGCCCGGCCAACCAACGAGTAGAGGGCCGGGTCGCGAGCCACGCAAGACCTGCATCGGCATGAAGTCGTCGGTGGGGGTACGGAGTAGATTCTCCTCAAAGATGACTGCCATTGAAGATGAATGATGCCCTGCAAGTACACCCGCGACGCATCATTGGGTAAGTTGCAGTCTGTGGCGGCGGCCCGGGATGAACCTCGTCTCTCAGATGTCTCTGAGGCTGGCGGGCGGTGAAGGGTAACGGGCCGACCAAGATGTCCTTCTAGCGCATCTCCAACGCCGTTCGCCGGCCAGGAGGAGCAAAGGATCCGTACTTTTTTCGGCTTGCTTCAGAGAGAGACATTGTTCCTAGAGGTTTGCTAATGAACCCTTGACGAGACACTGACGGGACATAATCCGCCCTAGGGCTCTGCCGCCCTGGTCGCCAACGGCAGGAATGCAGGCGGCCCGTCGTCGGGAACTATCGAGTCTTGATTGGCCGGGGACAAGATGACAGGATGCAGATGTGCTTGTAATGAAATGCCCTTCTCGACAGACCGAGAAGTGAGGTGTTATTTCCATGGCTTCTGGCCGGGCCAGCATCGTTATTCCCTGGCACTAGCTGAGCAGCTGGACGGGTCATGCTTGGCTCGTTTATGAACAACGGCTGACCATCTGGTCGCCTAGGTAGTACTGTGCACAGTCAGCATAGAGAGGAGGGCTGTCACCTTCATCATGGACAAATGGACAGCCTCGCAAATTCCAACAAGTGGATACTGTATGTCTGGTGAGCACCACCTCCAAGCCCGGGTGCCCGGGCAAGAAGGAAAAACACTGAAGCTTGCCCAGGTGGTAGGTAAGGGACCCACCCTTTGACGCGGTCAAATTCTGGTGCGCCAGTTGCGCAAGCCCAGCTGGGCAAGGGCCTGGCAGGCCTGGCTAGAACGGAATGGAACCGACCGGTCCAGACCTGTGGATCGGCACCTGGGTCTTACCTGCTGCCGTGGGCCGTTGCTTAACAGCTTATCTGATCAGTACATGTACATGCACGCGTACATCTACACAGTGCACTGGAGAAATCCCACCAAGCTCACCAAGTACATCGCCAGCCTGGTGGGCGAGGCCTGTGTACAACAACTTCCTCGGCCGTTCCAAAGTATGGATGGGATGCAGACACTAACATCAGTACGTCCCCAGGTTGCGGTGGACCCAAATACCTGGGAAGGCACGATCGGGCAACGGGCAAACAACCGTCCACTACGACGTTGAAAGTCATCTGGTACGAGGCAGGTACACAGGACAGGGGCAGATCAACTGTGGGTTCGAGATCCACACTTTGCTCTCCTTCCCTCCATCCTGTGTCAGTCTCACTCTCACTCAATCACTCAATTGCTCACTCCCAAGCTCCCGCTCCAGCTCCCGCTCCTTGGGCACAACTCAATGCTGGGGCAGGATATGCTACAGAGCCTAGTAGCTGGGAAAGTGTGGCCCTGGATGGGCTTGGCCCCGGGTCTGTGGACCAGCACGTCGTCGATCACGATCGCCCAGGTGCCAGGCCGACCACCCCCTAACGAAGCGCCATCCCATCCCATCCTGCCTTGCCTGCCTTCGGCCCCATCATGAGATCGTACCTTGGGCTGGGCCGAGAGTACTTCCAGGACTGTGCTGCTAGGACGTTGCTGTTACAGGCACTGCCCTACCAACCAGAATCCTTGGCTCCGAGACATGCTTTTATTCTCCTTGCTCCTTTCGGCCCAGCAAACAGAGTCATAAATGGCAATAGTCTTTGCCGTGCACTTGTCATCTGTTCGTCGTTCATCCGTCCACCGCATGCATTCGCAGGCAGACCAGGACGAACACACACAAATAATCACACTCTCGAGCCCTTCTTCGAGAAATGACCAGCCCAGTCTGGTCCGGCCTGCTCCACCTCGCTCACCCATCCACCGCCCACGCCCACACCCATCCAGTCGCAGGCCCACGACGACCACACACACAAGCTCAGGCAATCACCCGGCGAGCGATCTAGACTTCGGGAGACCAACCACACCCCTGCTCGATCGTATTCATACCATACCGTTACCGAACCTCGTCTCATCCAGAGCCAGTCCAGCCCTCGGTTCATCAATGCGCGTCTGTTTCTCGACTGCCCAGCGTGACAGCTTTCCCAGTAGTCTGTTCTTGTCCGTCCGGTCCGCCAGTCCATTTCCGCCATTTTCTGCCAGCCAGCCTTGTCTTGTGGTCCACCCGACCTGAGCGCCTTCTCTCGGCAGTCTCGTCTTGTCTCGTGCCGTGTCATCGCCCTTCGTCTGCTGCTCTCGATCCTCTAGCCCCAATCTGGTCCTGTCACTCCATCTTCACGGCTCTTCCTACTCCCGATTCGGCTGCTTGCTTGCTCGATCGCTCTCTCTAGCCACGCGGCAGTCGCAGACCGTCCCAATCCCCCCACCCCCACCACTCCAAGCCATTTTCTACACCTGGGCAGGCTGGGTTCGCAAGATACAGCCAGCCTACTGCCTCGGCCACCTACATAGGACTAGTAGGTACATGGATCCATCTTTCTCGTCCGAGTCATTCCCACCGGCGTGATCGCACAGGCTGTTTCCGCCAGTTTGGGCAGACGGGTGGGCGCGCGGGACCACGGGGGGGGGGCGACGTTCGGACCCAAACGCCTTCTTCCCACCGGCGCGTCGCTACGGACTCTAGCTAACCTGTATTAGGAGAAGATCCCTTGTCGCCGCTCATCCGTGGCCATCACCTTCGCCGGCCCGCTCTCAAGAGGTGCCTCGCTACTGTCCACCTTCGCCCTCGCCCTCGTTCGCAGAGCGACTCGAGCGCCATTGAAACTGCACTTCATTTGTGCTGGTTCCCCCCGAAAAGTTGCCCAGCCCATCATCCATCATCCAAGACGTCTCCTCCTTCCCGAGGGGCTTCGTCATCCCGCCTTTGCCCTCGCTCTTCCCGGGGATGGCCTGGATATCAGCTCTCCCAACTCCTGTATGAGAATTGCACTAGAACACCCCCCTCCAGTACCACCCCTGGCTTTTCTTTGCAGGCCCTGGACGCATCTCGATCTTCCCCAGTATCTCTACTCCCGCTCCACTGGCCGGCCCACGCCTTGTCTATTATTCCCTGCTTGCTTTTCCCGCTGCATTGCGGGTACGCTCCTCCAATGCCATACTTATGCTAGCTGTTTTCCTCCTACCCTTGCCATTTTATCCGGTGTACGAGGACGGGGGCCGTTGACTGACAGTAGTCGGTTCGACAGCCTTCGATTTCTTCTTTCTTCATGAATCTGGAACCCAAGGCCTCGCTGCGTAAATCTGCTTTACCTACCAACAACCAGGCGGATCTGCCTCAAATTGCCTCTGCATCCGCGTCCGCCTCTGCCTCTATTCCGGCTTCTGCAAGAACTCACAACCTCCAGCCTGCTTCGTTCCTGCCGACTCCCAACTACCCGACGACACCCCCTGGGCCTTGGACTGGCATTGTGGCTACGCCTCCGCACTCCCATTCACAACCACCACCGCCGAGCACAAGTAGAGGTTGTCACCACCCGTCGGAGGAGGCTATCCGACTTGCTGCTCAGCTGGTCACAGGGCGTGGTTACGACATCAGCCGATATGGTCTGACGGCTGCTGCCACCGTTCGTGATCAATCTGGCGTTGATGCTGCCGCCTCTGTGAACGGTCTCTATTCGGCGTCTTTTGCTTTGGCAGCTCCTCCCTTTCGTAAACCCGCACAACCTTGGAAACCGCCGGACAGCCAGGGCTTCGCGGTCCCCAGTCTGAAGGCGCGTCGCACGAAACGGTCGGTTGACGAGGGCCATCTCGACGACGCTTTCGTCACCCCAGCAGCCAAGAAGCCGCGCCGTCTCCCGCCAGGCAGTCTTGACCTCCCCAAGCTTGCTCCTCCTCGAACCCTCGAGGACTTGCCCCTGTCCAACGGAGTCTCGCCTTTGTTCTTCTCCAACTCGTCTTCAAAACACATGACGGGACGGCCACCAAGCTTCTCCGCTTCGGAGCCATCCGGGGCCATGATACACCGCCTGCGTGATGAGCAAGGCACTGTGAGAACCGTCAGGCTACCCAGGGGGCACGTCAGCTCTGCAAGCCCGGCGCGGGCTCAAAGCATGAGCACCCCTGGAAGCGGTGGGTCCGCCGGGAGCCAGTCCTCCCACAGCATAGAAGGTCGCTTGATATCGTCAGAACTACATGATCTTCAGAGCGTAGGCGTGATTGAGCTACTGGATCAGGATGAGCGACCAACTTTTATCATCGACTTGATGGACCCGTCAAACTTCGGCCCTGGCCCATTGAGGATAGTCTGGCGCAATGCAGCAATGAGGGCCGCCGTTGGAGTAGATGAGCTGATATCCAAAAGCGCGGAGGACAGTGTCGATTTTTCCCGGTTCAAAGCATGGACCGTCAGTTTTGTGAAAGAGAAGAGGTCCATGGATGTGTGTTTGCCGTCGTTGTCATATGGCGGTATCAGTTGGACGTGTTCCACCGTGAGAAATCGCTTCCGCTTCGTCAGCGGCAACAGTGCCGCTGTCTCCATCACACCTACCTCGCCGGCTCCCATCGCACGCGCGTCGTCGATTCTCGAACAACGCTCTCAGGGACAGACTGTCAGTCGAGATACACACACCCCTGGTCGAGAAAGAGCTCTTAGCGACCTTGATTATTTTGGCGATGCAGAGCCGGATCAGGCCTTGGCTGCCTCACGCCGCGCGCACTCGGAGCCCAGGGACTTGAGGGATATGCGGCCGGACACACCAATCGTTACGACAGAGGACGCCTACGAGTGTGACGATCCGTTGGATTGTCCTGTGTCGTTTGATTGGACCAGGATAGTTGACACGAGCAGCATGCTGCCACATCTACAATTCGCGAGATCGAGGAACTGGGCAGCCACACCTCTAGGACCCATCGAATCATGGCCAGCAGATTTGCGAACCATGTCAAACATGATCATGGGCAGTCCACATCCTGCTGCCATGTACTGGGGACCGGAGCACACGGCGCTTTACAACGAGGCATACCTGGATTTGGCAGGCAACAAGCACCCGAAGCTTATGGGTCAACCTTACACCGAGGCTTGGGCGGAAATATGGGACGAGATCAAGCCAGTCTTTGACGCTGCGTGGAACCATGGCCAGGTAAAGTCATTTCTTCGTTTTGCCCCAAACAGAAGCTTTGTAAACTTGAGTATCTGTGCCCCGTGAACAAGTGGCCGAGCGTCATTGAAAACTGCGCGGCCGCGTGGGATTGCCATGCGGCCGGGAAGTTGGGCTCGAGACTTGTTGAAGACATTCCCTGAGCCAACGCTCGCAGTACACAAAAGGTGCTCTTGTAGCAAGCTTCGACTGACCTTCTTGTCTGCAGGCCACGATGAAACAAGATGACCGGCTTTTCCTGAACCGAAATGGCTTTTTGGAGGAAGCTTTCTTCAACTGGTCCATCGTCCCGCTCCTAGGCGGCGATGGTTCCGTGGTGGCACTATACAATCCTGCATTCGAGAACACCCGCCGCAAGGTCAATGAGCGGAGGATGTTGACACTCCGCGCAATTGGCGAGAAGACAACGCAGGCTCGCAACGTGAGCCAGTTCTGGAAGCAGGTTCACGAAAGTATGAAAGTCAATGAGTGGGACATCCCTTTCGCCCTGATATACTCCGTCACCGAAGATTCGGAAAGCGAGGTCTCGTCCATGCATTCTGGCAGCGTAGTCAACCCTCCGCAAATAGTCCTCGAAGGTTCAATAGGCATAGCCGCCGATCACCCAGCTGCGACACCATGGATCGACCTCAGGACCAGCGAGGAAGGCTTTGCGCCATACATGAGGAGGTCAATGGCACAGCCAACAGTCCCTGTTGTGTTGTCCAAGGACGATGGAACACTGCCACAGAGTCTCATCGAGGGCATTCAGTGGCGAGGATTCGGCGATCCCTCCAGGAACATCGTCGTATTTCCTGTGCATCCAACCACCGGCGAGACCGTCGTCGGATTCGTCGTGATGGGTATCAATCCCCGGAGGCCGTACAATGACGATTATAGATTGTTTGTCGACCTCCTGTCTCGACAATTGGCGACTTCTATGGCGTCCGTCGTTTTGTTCGAAGAAGAGATCAAGCGTGGTCAGCAGGCAGCGCGCCTTGCTGCGTTGGACCGTCAACAACTCTCAATTCAGTTGCGTCTGCGAACACAGGAGGCCGTCGAAAGCGAGTACAAATTTACTCGGATGGCGGAATTTGCCCCTGTCGGTATATTCATCGCCAATGCTGAGGGGCATATCAACTTCTGTAACGACTCGTGGTGGGAGATCTCCAGGCACCCCCGAACGATCAACTCAACCAATACCTGGATGGAGAGCGTTCTCCCTATTGACAGGCCAACTATCGAGGCTGCGTGGCGAAGCTTGATCGATGACAAGGTCTCGATTGTCCAAGAGTTCCGATTCAAGGCACGTCGCGAGTTCAATGGCCACCCTATCGAGACGTGGGCCTTGATGAGCGCATATCCCGAGAAGGATGGCGACGGGGCAGTCAAAGCCATTTTTGGCGTCATAACCGACATTTCTCAACAGAAGTGGGCGGAGGCATTCCAAAACCAGCGCCGGGAAGAGGCAGTTGAGCTCAAGCGGCAGCAAGAGAACTTCATTGACATGACGAGTCACGAGATGCGCAACCCACTGAGCGCCTTGTGCCAGTGTGCGGACGAGATCATTGGCAGTATCGCAGCATATCGGAAGACCGAACCGGAGATCGCCGAGCGATTGGGTAAGATGCTTGACACCTGTTTGGAAGCCGCCAACACCATATCGTTGTGCTCGAATCACCAGAAACGAATCGTGGATGATGTCTTGACATTGTCGAGGCTCGATTCCAGGATGGTAGAGGTGACGCCGACTGTTGTCAGCCCAGTGGAAGTCATACAAACAAGTCTCAAGATGTTCGACACGGAGCTGGCATCGAACAACATCAAGGCCGAGTTTCGCATCGATCAGTCCTACCGAGACATGGGCATTGAGCTTGCACGCCTCGACCCGGCTCGGCTACAACAGGTCATTATCAATCTTCTCACCAATGCGATCAAGTTTATCCAGAAGCAAGAGGAACGGTCCATCGTCATCACACTCGCGGCATCCAAGGAGGCGTGTCAGTCACAAATTTGCGGGATCGAATTCTTCCAGGAGGGGTTGGAGACCGAGCAAGACATCACAGACAAGCCTGACTGGGGTACTGGCGAGAAGTTCAATCTCCACGTCTGTGTGGCGGATACTGGGCCTGGCTTGACGGACGAGGAACGATCAATGCTATTCCAGAGATTCCGGCAGACCTCGCCTCGAACACACGTCGAGTATGGAGGATCCGGGCTCGGTCTTTTTATCTCGCGGATGCTCACAGAGCTACAAGGCGGCCAGATTGGCGTCATTAGTGAGAAAGGCGTCGGTAGTACATTTGCCTTCTACATCAAGAGTCGCAAATCTGTTGAGCCGCAGCTTCCTAGCCCATCTCTTCACAAGGAGGGTGCCGATTTCCTCACGATACAGCCTGCCATCGATCCTGGGACGATAGACGTTCTGGTCGTCGAGGATAATCAGGTCAACCAGAAGGTGCTAGGCCGGCTGCTAAAGAACTCCGGCTTCAGAGCACACCTGGCGAACCATGGAGGCGAAGCGATTCAGAAGCTCCAGCGTTCGAGGCACTGGAATCACGAGGCAGCTATTGCCAGGGGCTACGGACCATTGAGTCCTATCGATGAAGATGAGGTGGAGGACATCATCAATGTCTCAATCATACTCATGGACCTGGAGATGCCCGTCATGGACGGGACAACGTGCGCGCGTACTATTCGGGAGCTGGAGAAGCAGGGCGTGCTTACGTCCCATATCCCAATCATCGCAGTCACAGCGTATGTGAGGCCTGAGCAAATTGGGGAAGCAATGGCCTCGGGAATGGTATGTACAACCCACCACGTCCAACCCCACACGATTATGCCCTTAGTTTCTCAAACTGACCTGTAATGCCCTTCCAGGATGATGTCGTTTCGAAGCCTTTTCGCGCCCGCGAACTGACGCCCAAGATCACGGAGCTTCTGCTGAACTCGCCAGCGGAACGAATGCCGTATTCGCCGCTGTCCATGGCCTCCACTGAGGCCGATTCCGGGACGTGATCTCAAGCTCCAGCGGCCCAGCGAAATATGTCATCATCCCACGTCGATAGGTCCATGACGTGCAGGGATTGAATTGAATCACAGCAGTTGAAAGTACTAATACACAGAAACGAACAGACAGGCGGTTAAAGATCGAATCCATTCGGCCCATTTCCACAGACCTCATCTCTCGGAGTTGGTAACTACACACACATCGCATGGCTACAGCTTGGCGTTTACCAGAGCGGTCGATTCCCCAACAAAAGAAGCACCCGCGGGAGGGATGACAGACCTGTGATTGATCAGCGGGGTGCGGAATTGTGTTTTCATCTCCTTCCATATCATCGGTCCCGGCGTCACTTCTATAATTGGGTATGTGGGCATCGTCGAGCGCGTGGTGGGATAGCTAGCCCCCGGTATCCGGGCGGCGGCGGCGGGGGATATATGTGTGCCTGCCTCATTTGGCTTTGCCATGAGGGCATCAGACTTGTTTGTTTGGCTGGTATTTTCGATTTCCTTATCTGGTCAGCATGTTCGTGGGATTTGTTTTTTCTCCTTTTGATCTATTATGGGACACAAGGATGATGTACATATTGATACCCAGAGAGAGACGTTTACGAAGACGACGCAGAACATTGAACATCTAGTTTCACACACTCTGCGTAATTTCTTTTGCGCAAGCGAGGAAATCTGATACTTGGGTTTGGATGATATGGTGAACAAGACTTTGTGGAACTGGGAAATCCTGTCCCGGCATAATGATGCACTTCCACTTTTGGTTCTCCCCACGACTGACCTCCGTGCTACCCGTTTGGGCCTATTCATGCTTTTCGGGTGCTGTGTCTGGCGGAGAGTTCATCCACGATCCACTCTGCCTTCGTGCTCTGGTTCATTATTTCCGCCCCTTTACTGACCGGATATGCCTTGATATTTCGAGGCTGTGGCCCATTTCTTTCCAAGCGTATATGCATACGCTGCGGCCCCCAACAGGGAGCCCAGCGGGAGGTCTAGCGCGTCAGCCTCATCACACTGGGAGATTTGTTCCTTGAGAACTCATATCATCCACATCCAAGATTAAAAAGAAATCACTCCACGATCATTCGTATGGGCTATTTTGGGTGCGTGTGTGCCTCGCCTCCCGTGCGGCCGCCCGGTGGTCTCGAGGGGCCCCTTCGCAGGATCTGGGGCCGGGGCCTGTTTCTGTGTTGTAGTACTGGGGGAGGCGCAACCGACTGTCTTGGGGCGGTTCAAGTTGGCGATTAATGGATTGGGGCCAACGACGAGGCGGACATCACAATATGATATCGAAGCTGTCCTGGCCCCAGAACTCCTTCTGGTGGTGAGGCCTATTCCGATGTTGTTGGGGAAGGCTACTCATGACGGCAGACTTTTGCTGGCTGACGTTTGTGTGAATGTAGACGGCTAACTAGTGGTATTGGGACGGGAGAAAGAACGATTAATTGGTGGACGGATAATGCACTTATTGTACCTCGTCATTGATGACGCCCGATTTGGCTTTCCTCGGTCATTGAGTGGTTCAGGTCTAAAGCCGCTGTCCTCGAGTAGACTATGTCACCTCGCTTACTATAGTCTGTTGGGAAATGGCTCGTGTTTCAATATTGAGCGCGCTTTTACAACGAGTAGCTGTTGCTTCTAGCAGTGAGAAGTTTTGTAGACAGAGGTTGTTGAAACAGATGGCCCTCGTCATTGCCCAATTTGAGTTGGTCATGAACTGAAGTTTATAAAATCGCGGCGCTGCTAAGATACAATGGCTTCAACAGTCACACATTTCACCTCACCATTCATCTGCACGGGCAGGCGATCGAGTAGTGCCTGTTCTGGGTGGTGTATAGTATCTTATTAAGACAAAAGTTGTCAAGATCGCTCCCACTCAGAGCAGCCAGAAAGCACCAGTGTTGAACAAAACCACATCGCCGGTGTTCAGGGTATCTGCGCCGTGGTGGAAAAAAAGGCCTCCAACGCCGCGCGCCCATAAAAATACGTTTCTGCATAAGAGCAAACGATAGAAACAGTAATCCAAAACCCCAAAAGAAGTCCCGCTTTGTTTTCATGGTCATGATACACAACGGGAGAATTATGGTTAGCATAGCTAGAACCAAGAATCCTCGATGGCTTGATCAGGCAATGACGACCATGAGCGCGGCGGTGGCGACCAGAGGCCACCAGCCAGCAGCCCGGGCGATCGCGACGCCGTTGGGCGATTCGGTGCCGCCGCTGGCGGTGGTGCCCTTGGGGAGGGTGCCGTTGAGCAGGATGGTCTCGGTGCCGTTGACGTCGCCGATCGCAATCAGGCTCTTGTTGAGCCCGTTGTAGCTGCCGTTCCCGATAACGCTGTCGATGTAGGTCTGGTTGGAGTTGTCGTCGCAGCCGCAGACGGCGTCCGGGGCGCAGGCGCAGGTGACGGGCTTGGTCTCGTTCTGGTTCGAGGACTGGTTGCGGTAGTTCCAGGGGTGCGAGTACGGGTACAGGTAGGGCGCGCCGTACCAGTGGCCCGGCCAGAAGGCGTAGGCCGCCACGCCGCCTACCAGCACGAAGGGGAGGATGCCGGCCGGCGAGCGCCCACCGGACCGGTAGGGGACTGTCGTGCCGCCGCCGTAGTACCGCCCGCCGCCGTACTGGGGTGCCGCGCCTGAGCCGGTTGTCGTTCGGCCGCCTTGCGTGGAGGACGAGGATGCGGCGCCGCGGCCACTGGGGAACGGGATGCGTTAGTAAATTTTGGTCTACACCGCCTGGCGGGAATATGGAATTCTTGGCATTGCTTACCCTGAGGAGCCGGACGAGGAGCCGGACGAGCCTGACGAGGACGAACTGCCGGAGGAACCTGTTTTGCCGGACGAGGATGAGCTTCCGGAACTTGAGCCAGAGGAAGAGCTGCCTGAGCTTGAGCCAGACGAGCCGCTGCTGGATCCAGAAGACGAACTGCTGCCTGAGGATGAAGATCCTGATCCCGAGCTGCCTCCTCCCCTTCCGCCGCCGCCACCGCCTCCTCTACGCTTCCATAGGTCGGTGTGGAGCGACTCGACGAAGTCGCGCTGTTGGTGTTGTTGGGCGGGTGATGTGAGGTCGGAGGTCTCGGGTATCGCCACAGCCGAAACGGCTGGTTGCAGGGCTGCAAACACTGTGAGGATGAAGTCGATCTTCATGACTCTGTGGCGCGGTGGGTTCGCAAATCCAAAAGTAAAAGAATGCGGTGTGTTGGTCAACCAAAAGTTAAGCGAATGCAGATGTCAATGCGACGCCTGCGGGGGAAATTAGATTCGGTTGTTTGGTGTGTTGGTTGATTGATCGAAAAAAGGTTGTTAGGTCTGAGTCTTGGATAGTCAAGACAAGTCAAGAGTAAATGGGGCGGCAACAACACCAAGAGTCAAGGGTGTTTCACGAGAGCCGAAGTATGGGGGTCAAGTGGTCGGTGACTGGGTGTCAGCGGTTATGATCAAACAAAATCGTCCGAAGGGCCGAAGGGTTCGCAAGTGGCGTTATCCCGGCATCATATACTCGTCGCCTTTCGCGTATACCTTGTTGTTGGTCAACTGCACCAGTGGTGTGGTCATGGCCATGGCTCGGTCCTGTTCACAGCCCGTGGTCCGCCCATTCTTCCTCTTCCGCTTGAGGCTAGCATCAGGCGCCATCGCAACTGCGCCATGCAAGCAAGGTACCGTAGTACCGTGGCACCAGAGTACATGGATGGGCTGGATGGGTAAGCCTACTTTAGCCTGACTGAAGGGCATTTCGCTGGTCTCACTGCATGCTGGTGTAGCCATCCGGTAGTCGGTAGGACCAACACCCAGCCAGTTCAACCAGCCTAGTAGTCATCTTCCGCTATGCTGTCACCAACAGCGAGGCCCTGCGGAAGGTCAAAAGGATCGTTGTGGATGCTCCGCCAAGGCTGTTGTTGCATCATAGCGCTGTGCTGATCGGCCGTCCCCAGTGCGATTCGGGACTCAATTTGCGGCGGGTCTTGCTCCCTCTCGTCTCCTCTCGTCATTGTACCGTTGGGGAAACAAGAAAGTGTTCCGGCTTGCAGAGTGTTTGATGGATGCAGACATCACTCATCGAGATGAATAGCAGTCGCCTCGATGCGAGCAGACACTGGTGTTTTGCCGTTTTGATGACGTCGGAATTGGGTCAAGGGGTCCTTCGTTAGCCGCATGCATACAAAGAAGCATAAAAGCCTACCGTGGAGCTGGGGTCAGGAGGTCTAGCACACTTTTGCAGTGTTTGTCAGGTGTACCCACTGCCCAGAGAACAGAGAGGCGGAGGCCCTGCGCTAGGGGGTGATAAGCACACGGATACGCTGGCGTATCCGACTGCTTGGGCATACCTAAGCATGCTTGTCTTCCAAAGGCTCTTGACCCCAGTTCGCCTCTGGTTCGCGTGGCTGTGAATTTGCCTTCGCTTGACAGATCTGGGTGCCTAGGTATGTAGGGCTGGAACTGTACTGCCTCTGTGCTACAAATGGTTATCTAAAAGATCTGGGGCGGAATTAGCACATCTGTTTGGTCAGTCACAAGGAGGGGTTCACGAGGCAGTGCATCGATCTCGAAACATTCTGGAATGCTTCCGTAGGCTGTGTCTCTAGGCGTCAGTGTTTTGTGTTGTTTCTGTGCCTGTCAGACTGCACGAGAAAATACACTTGATACGGCACATTCTCTCGTGGCTGGGTCGCTTAACTGTGGCCCGCCTGACAACCGGCCATCACCTTCCAACTCGAGCACATTGAGCCACTCAGCCCGAGTGCAATCGACTCCAACCCCAATCCTCACAGCCCTTCTCACCAACATCACCACCTACCCTTGCTACCCACTCACCTATTCCTCCTTCCCATCCTCAATGTCACCTCACAATCGATCAACACCCTGACTGCCCCAGAACTGGATCCGGTCAAATCCTTCGCGCCACCTATATCATCCGAGACAGGGACCTCTTACTCGAGCACAAGTCAGCTCAGCCCCATCCGCTCCTCGCTCCTCAACCAATGGCGCCCCATTCCGGCGACAAGAGTCTCTTGGACAGACTGAACGCATTAAAGCCCACCAGTGTCAACCTTGACCGCTCTACCAAGTAAATAAAAACAGCCTATGTCTCTCCCTAGCAACCTCCATCGTCTCCGCACGGGCGGCCTCAGGCTGACTCTGATGGCTGCTGCCTGCTGAAAACCAAAAGCGCCCTGGACGTTCCCACATCCGGAATCGATCAGTCCCCTGCCGAGCCTCTGTCCAGGGAGGATGCACTGACGGAACGGCTCCGGTCTCTGCGGAATCGGAGGGACAATGTAGAAGACAGTTCCGGCGGTGATCCCCCGCCGCCATATACCGCATCGCCTCCCGCCACACGCGCACAGCCACAACCTCCGTCTGCTAACCGAGCCACGGGAGTGGCTTCACCCGGGGGTGATCAGGCCGGTAGCAGCCGGCGATCGGGAGGTGGTGGCGACGATGACGGCGCCGAGGGAGGGAGCCAGTCCCCGGGCGAGTATGATGACTACTTCGATGACGTCCTGCAGCCCCTCGACCTGGATGAGGACATCTCGGACTCAGACGGCGGCGGCGAGGGGTCCTCGAAGCGCGTAGAGGACCTTCTCGCCAAGCTCAAGGCGGACCCAGGGGCACAGCCTCCCCTTCCAGCCGGGGATAAGCCCGACGAGTCCGACGATGACTCCGAGGGGGAGGTCATGTCGAACGAAGTGGAAAATGTCATCTCCCGGGCCATGGACGAGCTGAAACTCGACGGGCCCCAGGGCGGAGGACCAGAGTCAGATGATGGGCGATCGGGCGGTGACAATCATGGGCTCGCCCTCCCAACAGTACCACGGGACGTGGCTGATAGCAAGGAGAACGCTACCCCGCCAAAGTCTTCTCAGCCGAAGGGCAACAAGGACGACGACGGCGAGGGAGGCCTATCCCTCCCCACAGTCCCCACAGCCCTCGTCGACCCAGCCCCAACCTCCGGCCAAGTCCCCAGCCCCGGCACCAGCGACCCCTTCGAGTCCTCGATAGAAGCCCGGCTGGCGGCCCTCAAGGGCGCAGGGGCTCCCATCATCCGCACCGACGAGTTGGGCCTCCCCTCCGCGCCGACGTTCCGGCCCGAGGACAACAGGCCGGAGCCACGGCTCGGGCGGGGGACAGGCCCCAACTCGCGGGCGGGATACACCGACGCCGACCAGAAGACGTGGTGTATCGTGTGCCTCGAGGACGGGACCATCCGGTGCCTGGGCTGTGCGGAGGACGGGAGCGGGGTCGGGGATGTGTATTGTGCGCGGTGCTGGAAGGAGATGCATGTTGGGCCTTCGGCTGGGTATGATGAGCGGGGGCATGCGTGGGAGAAGTTTGATCCTAGGCGGGTGTGAGGGAGTTGAGGGCTGTGTATCGTCGGGGCAGTAGAACGGGGGTAAGTCGCGTGGGAGCTACACGGTCGCGCAATTGAATATATCCCAGAACCCATCGGACCGTCCATGCGAAGGGCCATGTTGGTGTTCACTACTGGCATTTGCATAGAGTAAATTGATGCATTTCCCTCTCGGACATCCAAGGGCAGTGCTGTCAGAAACCGCCTGTAAACCTGTTGAGTTATATGTGGCGGAAGTATCTGGTGCTTGTGGTACACTTTTATCTCTGGCCTCAGTTGCTGCCATGAAAATTACTCTTATACTCACAATTCATTTTCGATTACACAACATTCAAGTTCTTTTCATATTTACCATTTGAGCACGCAAAGGGCAATTCTAGAGGTCTCAACAAATGTTTTTATTATGTAGCATTTGGAAGACTAATACTAAAATGTAATCGACCATATCAGGGACAAACAATTTACCACAAACCCTTAGCTATCACTGTTATTTATTTTTGCCGAATTGAAATTGCATTCTTCGTGTTCTCGTAATCCAATATTTTCTGTGTTCGTGGGTGAAGTCAAATAGTGACAGCACGTCAAGCAGGGCACAAGCATCTCAATTCCAGATGCAATTCATGAGTTTGCTCCGCTCTGAGAGAAGTGTTTGCTGAAGAAACTCGTGTATTACCGCATGCCCTTGCATGCCAGGCCAAAGCAAATTGAGGTATACCAATATGCAAACGTTGCTCGTGTCTCCGCCATAATGCGCCTAATACAACAACAAACTGATACAACAAAGCACGAGCAACTCCAAAAGCACTCAATCAATGTCAATGCAACCTTCCGTGTTATCCATGATTTCGTATCATTTCCCCCCGTTTTTGCGCCTACCAACACCGTGTGGTGTTTTCCAAGAGTGTCATACAATTTAGTCATCTGCTCGCTCCAAGAGTTGACGAGCCTGACGTGAATACCAAAACGACCGCAAATACCATCCTGGCCTCCTCAAGAACGCCTCCTAGTTGGTCCCGTATCCAGGACCGGACCCATTCCTGTTACCACTAGATTCATGGTCCCGGGAACGGCCGGTAATGTCCTGCCAGGTGGCGTTGAAGCGGCGGCCTGTGCTTGCCAGAAGACCTTCCTCCTCATCTGCCTCGGCCTCGTCGTCGATCTCCGCCAGGTCCAGCTTGGGTGCTCGGAAGAGAGACGTGACGAAGACGATTAGGAAGATACCCAAGAAGGCAAACTGTGCCCAGTAGTCCACTGCGCCAAACACTGGCCAGTTAAGTGTCACGCGGTTGAGGAATGTTGACATGACCGAGGGCGTGCACACTGCCTTGGCGGCTTGGCTGTCGTCGAGCTCCGAACAAGGCTTGATCAGCTCCTTGTGGTCGCTGCAATCGGGCTGCTCTCCAGGATGGCGGGGTGGGTTATCACAGTATAGCTGGGTGCCAAAAGTGGAATACTCGGGTGCGACCATGGCGAAGATGGCGTAGTTGATGGCGAGGATGATGAGCGCCAACATGACGGTGGCGATCAGGAGGGCTTGGGGCATGGTTCGACCCCTCTTAATCTGGAAAATGCGGATCCAGAGGAACCGGATACCGATCGCCGCGAGGCCGCTGATGGAACTACTGAAGAAGAACAAAATGAGAAGGGCCATCAGGATATAGTCAACAGGGAATGCGTTGGCTGTCTTGACAAAGAGCCAATTGATCGGCTGGAAGACGTTGATGTGGCCTAGGATGTAGCCGCATCGTGCTTTGCAAATAGAGTTTGCCGCCTTGTCGATGCCAGTGATGAGCATGGAAACCCAAACCAAGACAGCCAGGAGCAGGAGCAGAATGCCACCGACGAGCTTGAGCGGGCGGAAGACAGCCTCTGTCTTGAGCCAAGCGCGGTAGATCCAGCTCTGGCCCTCGCCACGGGCTTCAGAAGCAAGCCTTTGACGGCGCACCAGTGTCTGCTCTTCCCGGATCAAAACATCCATCTCGCGCTGGTCCTTCGGGGGGAGGCCATCGGGACGGCCAGTGTTACGCAGCTCCAGCTGTCTCTGCCGTTCTCTATTTTGCTCCAGCTGCGACTCTGTCGTTTCCGATAGCTGTGGGGCCGAGATCGAGGGAGCAGACTTGATGAGGGAGACTGGAAGGAGCGCCAGACCAGCGCCGGTGTACAAGACGTAAATCAGCGTGCCCAGCGTGACAAGCAATCCAAGGCCGAACGTCAACGCTTTCTCGCCGTTATTCTCTGACAACAGTTTTTTGAAGTAGTCGAGATCCAGATGTTTCCCTTCATTATTTCCGGCCGCCGGGACGAAGAATCCAATGAGGAAGAGGATTACCACGAGCACGACAAACCCGAGAGTGTACTTGGAAGCGCCCCAGAGCTTAGCTCCGACGCCCCGTGTGCCCTCCTCTTCCTCGACCTCATCGTATTCCTCGTACCAGAAGTACGAAAAGGGGATGACCAAGAGGCATAAAAGGGCATCGAAGCTGTACAGCGAGTAGTAAACAACCCTAAGTGTGAACAGGATGTTTTCGACACGCTCAGGTGTGGCCCAATCCTTCTTGGCACCGAGCGAGGACGAGGTCGTTGCGGAGACCAGGGCAATATCGACTGGCAGCAGCAGGACGGTCGCGAGAAGAGAAGTGATGCTGATAATGGCCACGATGGTGACGATAATGGATCGTTCGCGAGGGGCCTGCCAGGTGAGAGTTGTAATTACGGCTGCGATGAGGGCGAGCACTACTGCGATGGCGTAGGCAACCCAGATCAGGCTGATCTGCAGCAAGCCTGCAGAAGCCATATTGTGGTGAGTTTCTTCAGTCCTGTGAGAAGTAATTGGAAGTGCTATTTCGATCAGACATGGAGAGAGTTCGAGTGTGGATAGAGAAAGAGGAAAGTAAACAGATTGACGAAAGTAGTGGTTTTGATGGTCTAGAATTATGACATTCCAGCGTCAGTTGCTGGGTAGCTCCTCCCCCTTCTAGTTGCTGGCTGCCTTTCCCCGATCATGCAGACGTCACTGGCGCGACCAGAAACAAGGAGCTTGGGCCACCAAGACCCTTTTATGTCTAGCTCAAGGACAAGGGTGCTCAGCTGCCTGCAGGAGGTTCACCAGTTAGAACCCGGCAGGCAACACAACTGTTTCCAATTGCACCGCAAGTGAGAGCATGTTCGAGTCGCGTCTTACTTTTGCTCGGTGCAAGTCCAAGGCTTTATGCCAAACAGCCTCTATCACCAACTTCTAGATATTAGAAGCTCGGGAATCAGTCCAGGCGCCCATGCCGTCGACAGTCTGACCTCATATAATATGAGCAGTTGCGAGCCGCAATGCAGTGCTACTCAGAACTGACGCCGCCCACGGCCGTCTCCCACTCCATCGCCCTCCCTTTACTCTCGGCGCAAAGCAACAACCTCATTGTCGCAAAGGCATCGATACTCCAGATATTCGAGACCAAGACCATAACATCCGAAGTCGACGTTCCCCAGACCTCGAACCTGCAATCCGCGAAACCCAACGCACACTATGACAGCCGAATCAACGACGATGAAGGACTCGAGTCCTCCTTCCTCGGCGGCGATGCTGCGTTCCAGAGATCCGATCGCTCGCATAATACCAAGCTCGTCCTAGTCGCTGAGGTTTCTGTGTCTGGAACGGTCACGGGGCTGGCGAGGATCAAGACCAAGACTACCTTGTCAGGAGGCGAGGCGCTGCTGGTGCTCTTCAAGGACGCCAAGCTCAGTCTCCTCCAGTGGGACCCGGAACGGCACGACCTGGCGACCATCTCAATCCATTACTACGAGCAGGAGGATCTTCAAGGAAGCCCCTGGGCACCTCCGCTGAATGACTGCGTCAACTTCCTGGCTGCGGACCCGGGGAGTAGGTGCGCCGCCTTGAAGTTTGGCTCCAGAAACCTCGCCATCTTGCCTTTCAAACAGGCTGATGAGGAGGACATTGCAATGGATGACTGGGATGAGGAACTTGATGGCCCAAGACCGGTGAAACAAGACGTGCCCTCAGCGGTTGTAAATGGCATTAGCAACATAGAAGACACCCCATATTCACCGTCATTTGTCCTGCGAACATCCCGTCTCGATCCCAACCTGATCCATCCTATTGACCTCGCCTTCCTGCACGAGTATAGAGAGCCAACCTTTGGCATTTTATCCTCGAAACTGGCCCCATCAGCAGCAGTGGGCCGGAAGGACCACCTTTCCTTCATGGTGTTCAATCTAGACATTCAACAAGAGTCCCACACCCCCATCCTCTCAGTTGGCGGGCTGCCTCACGACCTGTTCAAGGTCATTGCTGTGCCCGCGCCTGTTGGTGGTGCCCTCCTGGTTGGAGCCAATGAGCTGATCCACATAGATCAGTCGGGCGCCACGAATGGTGTGGGAGTGAACCCTTTCACGAAGCAGTGTACAGACTTCGCTCTAAACGACCAGTCCAGCCTTGGTCTGCGCCTTGAAGGATGCTCCCTTGACTTCATTGCCCCCGAGACCGGACAGATGCTTCTTGTTCTTTGCGATGGTCGCCTGGCGACTCTGGACTTCCAGGTGGACGGACGTAGGGTGTCTGGCCTCCTGGTCAAGCTCATCGGTCCTGAATCCGGAGGCAACATCATTCCCTATCGTGTTTCTTGCCTCAGTCGACTGGGCAAGAACGCCATCTTTGCAGCAAGCGAAGAAGGAGACCCGGTTGTCTTCGGTTGGACACGCAAACAGGGCCAGGCTTCAAGGAGAAAACCACGGCCCCAAGATGCGGTATTGGACTTTGAAGAACTGGACGAGGATGACTTTGAGGACGAAGACGACCTCTACGCAGATACCACCGCGGTTGCCCAGACCACCAACAGTACCGCTGCAGCAAAAGGGGGCGAGTTGGTCTTCAGGGTCCAGGACAAGCTCACGAGTATTGCGCCAATCCGAGATATTACGTACGGAAAAGCATCATTCCCAAACGATGAAGAAGAAGAGCGAAATCAGTCCGGCGTGCGGAGCAACCTGCAACTCGTCGCGGCCGTGGGCACTGGCCGCGCTGGGTCATTAGCAATAATGAACCGCGAAATACAGCCCAAGGTTGTTGGCCGGTTCGAGTTCCCTGAAGCCCGGGGAGTCTGGACGATGAACGCGCAAAAACCCGTGCCAAAGTCCCTGCAGGCTGAGAAGGGCGGTGCAGCCGTGGGAGTCGACTATGATCCCTCAGCACAGTACGACAGATTCATGATCGTTGCGAAGGTCGATCTAGACAACTACGAGACATCTGATGTCTATGCTCTGACCGCCGCTGGGTTCGAGTCGTTGACGGGTACTGAATTCGAGCCAGCTGCAGGGTTTACTGTCGAGGCTGGGATGATGGCAAACCACCGGCGGATTATACAAGTCTTGAAGTCAGAAGTCCGCATCTACGACGGAGGTGAGTTGACTGACTCTCAGCAGACAACGTTGAGATACATCTTGAAAGACAGGCCCATTAACATCTACTAGATCTTGGATTAGCTATGATTCTCCCTATGGAGGATGAAGAAACCGGAGCCGAACCTAGAGTCCTAAGTGCGAGCATCTGCGATCCATATCTTCTCCTCATTAGGGACGACTCGAGCGCGCTCATTGCACAGATGAGTTCTGATGACGAACTGGAGGAGCTGGAGAAGCCGGAAGGAAAGCTTCGATCGACGAAATGGGTTTCTGGTTGCCTCTACTCGGATAAGACAGGGGTCTTCAGTGACCCCCAACATCAAAGTGAACAGAAGCAAATCTTCATGTTCCTGCTTAGTTCGACCGGCTCTTTCCAGGTATTTCACCTTGCTCAAGCCAGAAGAAATTACGGCTGACAGTACCTAGATATATGCTCTCCCAGATTTGTCTGCGCCCGTGTACAGCACTGAAGGGCTGTCCTATATACCCCCACTACTGACTCCCGAATGGGTTGTTCGGAGGGGCGCTGCAAAAGAGACAGTGACGGAAATCTTGGTGGCAGATCTAGGAGACACAGTTTCCAAGACGCCCCACCTCATTGTGAGTTCAGGTGGTGCCCCTCGTACGTTACGCACCCTGACTGATTCTTCCAGCTACGACATGCCAACGACGACCTCACCATCTACGAACCACACAGAAATTCGAAATCAACCGCCAATGACCTGACAAGTTCATTGTTCTTCCGAAAAGTGAACAACCATGCCTTTGCGAAGAGCGCTGAGGAGCCGCCGGACGATGACGATGATTCGACCGACGAGAATCGAAGAATGCCATTGCGGGCCATGGATAATGTTGGAGGCTACAGCACTGTCTTCCTCCCAGGATCCTCACCAAGCTTCATAATCAAGTCCTCAAAATCGATGCCAAAAGTGATTGGCATTCAGGGAAGCGGCGTCAGGACTCTCAGCTCGTTCCACACTGAGGGCTGCGAGAGGGGTTTCATATACGCAGATTCTGAGGGCATGTCCCGCGTCACACAACTACCCACTGACTGCACATTTTCAGAGGTAGGAATGTCACTGCAAAAGGTTCCTTTGGGAGTCGACACGGACTCAGTAGCGTTCCACTCTCGCGCCGAAGTGTATGCGGTTGGATGCAACGTTGAAGAGGAATTCGAGCTGCCAAAAGACGAGGACAGCAACCCACAACAAGCCCCAACTTGGATGAAGGAGAAGATCACGTTCAAGCCAATAGCTGAGCGAGGTACCCTTAAGCTCATCTCACCACATCATTGGACTGTCATTGATGAGGTCGAGATGGAGCCATCCGAGATAGTCACCTGCGTCAAGACTCTAAATCTGGAGGTTTCTGAAACGACACACGAGCGCAGTGAACTCATTGTTGTGGGCACAGCCATCTCGCGAGGAGAGGACCTCCCCATCCGCGGCCGAATCATTGTCTATGACGTTGCCACTGTCATCCCTGAGCCCGGCCGACCAGAGACAGATAAAAAGTTCAAGCTGGTCGCCAAGGAAGACATACCTAGGGGGGGTGTCACGGCTATTTCGGGCGTTGGGACACAGGGTTTCGTCCTTGTTGTACATGGTCAGAAGTGTACTGTGCGCGGTCTGAAAGAAGACGGCTCACTGCTTCCGGTCGCCTTCATGGATATGAGCAACTACGTCACAAGCGTCAAGGAGATCCCGAGCACAGGCCTTCTGGCGATGTCAGATGCGTTCAGGGGAGTGTGGTTCACGGGTTACACCGAAGAGCCCTACAAGATGATGCTGTTCGGCAAGAGCAATACGAAGCTGGAGGTGCTGAATTGTGAATTCGTGCCAGACGGCAAGGAGCTCTTCATACTGGCCGTCGACGTGGATGCCAATATCCACATCTTCCAGTTCGACCCTGAACGTAAGTCATCGTATTGCCCTCGTATCAGCCCTGATTACTAAACAAATCATAGATCCGAAATCGCTCCAAGGCCATCTTCTCTTGCACCGAACATCTTTCAACACGGGAGCGCATATCCCTGTGAAGTCATTGCTGCTACCACGGGTGCCTTCCGCCCATTCGCAGCCACAGGAGAACGGGCATCTCTCCAATGGTGACGCGGCGAAGACTATCCCTCCCCACACAATCCTCTTCGCGTCGCCCACCGGCTCACTAGCCACCCTGACCTCCGTTTCCGAAACATCATACCGACGACTCTCGTCACTCATGTCACAGCTCATCAACACCCTCCCTCACCCGGCCGGCCTCAACCCTAAGGCTTACCGCATGCCGCCGTCGGCGACGCAGACCAAGGCCAGCATGGGGCCTGGTGTTGACGCAGGAGGCGGCCGCAACATCGTCGACGGCGCGGTCCTGGCGAGGTGGATGGAGCTGGCGAGCGGTAGGAAGGCCGAGATCGCGGGGCGTGTTGGGTACTCGGGGTCAGAGGAGGTGAGGGCCGAGCTGGAGGGCGTGCTGGGTTGGAGCGGACTAGCATACTTCTAGAATATTTCAGATGCCTGCCAGAGCTCTTGGAAACGCATCAGTGTATGGACGCGGGTATATCAGACGTTCTAGGCCTACTCTCTTTTCGACCCAGTCAGGCCTGAGCACTTCGGTTGGACGCAGTTCTGGAGGTGCTTGTGGCTGGCATATAGGCCAGCTAGCACATGACGACTCAACCCTTTCTATTTTAACTTCGTATGAAGAAGCATGACTTCGGGATTCCAATGGCTTGCGTAGATTTTGCGCTTTCCGCCTAGTGACGATATTCCCGTGCTCCCACCGAGCTTCCTCACAGCCTACACTATCATATAACTTGTAGCATCGTTTGAACCTTACTGAGAACAAGCAAATCATACGTCTTGCACGTTTACTGCCAGGCTACGTAGTGTAGTTCGCCTGATGCAAATCTTCGGCTTGCTGCGGCGCCCCGTGCGTGAAAGCATCCGACTGTTTGACATTTCTCATTCAGGTATAGCGAGGTATGACACTGAGAGACCTGGAGCTGTGACTACTTTTGGATCAACATGCCCACGATCACAACTCTTCGGCCTGCTTCAGGGCGTCTTTATCAGCTTTAGACTGCACCGGCGTATCCACCATGAGCGTGAGCAGTGACAGGCTGACTTCAGCAGCAGCCAGCACAGTTGTCTCCCCGGGTTGTCGTAAACTGGGGCAACTTCTACCACATCTGCGCCGATAACCTTTAGCCCAACCAAGCCGTCGAGGATCGTCAACAGCTCACGGCTCGTCCAGCCACCCGGCTCAGCCGTCCCCGTGGCAGGAGCATAAGCCGGGTCCAGAACATCAATATCGACGCTGATATAGACATTGGAGCCCCCGACACGGTCTTTGATCTGCTTGATGATCCCGTCCGCACCGACCTTGTCGATCGCCCGGGCGGTGATGATCTCAAACCCGCACCGGGCATCATTCCGAACGTCTTCCTTGCGCCTTACAACAGGCGCCCGGATCCCCGCGTGCACAGAAGTATTCCGGATGAGCCCTTCCTCATGCGCGATGTGTAAGAACGTGCCATGGTTGACGCCCGCGTAGTCCGACAGCCCACCACCCAGCACGGCAGGGTCCCAGGTGTCGATGTGGCTGTCAAAGTGCACCACGGAGACATCACCCCACCGCTCGTGGGTCGAGCGCAGCGCGCTGAGCGTCGTCGTGTGGTCGCCACCCAGCGTCAAGATCCGCGGCGTCTTCGAGACGCTCGCGTTCGCAGCGGTCCGGCCAGATATCACGCGGTGCGCCTTGTCCAGCTGGCGCAGGGCGACTGTATTGTCCAGCCATGTCGTCTGCACGTCACCTGTGTCGACGACCTTCGCCCACGAGTCCAGCGGGGTCTCCCCCGTGTAGATACTCGTCCCCTGCGGCCAGATGCGCTGGCTGCCGGTCCTGATGCCCTGGGGCCCGAAGCGGGCTCCCGGCCGGCCGGTCGTGCCGGTGTCGAAGGGCGCGCCGAGGATGGCAATGTCATATTGGGCATCCTGGCGCTGTGCTTCCTCGTCTGAGAAGGCGTTGACGTAGGGCAGGTTACCGTATGTCTTGAGGCCGTGGAACTGTGAGCCCGTCACGATGTCGATGTCGTCGTCGTCGTGGATCGGGGCCCAGGCCAGCGGGTGTTGACCTCGCCCAGTTCCATGAGAGTAGCCCAGGGCTTCTGGCGGGAGGTTGTTGCGCGGCAGCTGCCAAGCCGTGGTTGATGCTGCTCCTCCGAGCAGGGCAATTAGCCGCGTGAGTGTCGCTGCGGGACCCATGGTGAGATTGACGTATTTGTGTGACTTGGAGTTCCTCGCTGCCGCCGGTCTGCTTAGAAGATTAATGCTTATCCGGGCTCGAAAAAGTAGCCAAGACGTCCTCCTCAAATATGACGACTGCACCTGCAGTCTGCCCGTTTAGACCAAGATTATCAAGTACCGGCAGATGATGTGGGTCGGGATCATGAGCGTGGCATCAGCATCCTGTTATTATTGACGGTGCATATTATCTTAACATTGGATCGGCGCAAGTCTTCACTCAATGTGCGCTCGCTTTGTTGCTTCTTTTTCCGTGAGCGCCAATCTACATGTATCCAAATGTGCCATTGAGCTGAGAGTCTCAAATGGTGACGTCGACGCACTTTGACAGGCCAGCGAAAATTAGACTTGATGTTCCCGTGAATGCGGCGCTATTTCATGAGCCCGCCTAGACCCAGTGTCCATATGCACTTTGCCAAATCCCAGCTCAGCATTGAGGGCTAAACCACAGAGGGATGCCGCCAGGCTGGTAGCCGAGCTTATTTTACCGGCCGCACCCAGCAGCGACGATTGCTCCAGGACATCCGGCTGTTTTTATATTATCGAAACAATGATTCAAGTGTACGTGTTCCACGTGCGCTTGGTACGAGAAAAGTGATTGCAATCATTACATATCCACGGCCGGAGAAAGTGCGCTGCTTCTCGGTCCCGGACATCAGTGCCATATTCATGGCATGCGGCCCTCCAACAGTCTCATGGAGGCTTCCCGAGCGCCTAATCCTGGTCTACCCCAGACTCTTGGTGGACGAACGCTTAGCCAGCCCCTGAGAATACCCCACAGCTCCACATCCTTCTTCCTGTGTCCTCCATAGCTTGAGCCTGATTCAGCCTCTACATGACCACGATCGGGCCCGGAGATCCGGAAGCTTTGATACTATTCAACGGCCGCCCGACAGGATTATGGACAATTCCCTCAGGGGCCAAAGCAAGATCAGGAAACGCGCAGCAAAGGCTTGCCTTGCCTGTCGAGCACGCAAGGTCGGTTCTCGGACCTCCCCTTCAGCTCTTTGAGTGTATCACTAACCATCTCACAAGGTCCGCTGCGATGTCTCACAACGTGGTAGACCATGTATGAACTGCTACCTGGATAATGAGACGTGTGTTGTTACCAGCCGAGCAACCAGACGGTATGTCTCTTTTTGCCACTCATGGGAACCTAGCTGACGAATATGGACGTGTAGCAAAAAGCAGAAAGACGACGGGAGCAATGTGGGCGCCTCAGGGACAGCTGTCGACCCTCCCAATGACTCGCAGAGGCGCGCCTCGGCCGAGTCGACCACAGTCGTCGAAAATGTGCGAGACGCGAATATGTCCGCCGGCACCGCGTCAGACGCTGCGAGTGCAAATGTCGAAGCGGTCTTCCATGAACCTCCTAGGAGGACGGCGTCGGACAGCAATGGCGCCAAGCCGGCTTTCCACGCCACGGAACCCAACGTGCAACGGCCCTCAATGCCGCTGCCACCTCTGCAGCATTACCCGCCCGCCCGAGCAGGACTCCAGTGGAGCGGGGAACAGAGCACGAGGTTCGGCGCCGACATCACCTACACGTACTACCCGTTCATCGAGCTGAACAACCTCGCGGCTATCCCACCTCAGGATGTCAACTACCTGGAGCTGCAGGGCTGCCTGCGAGTACCGATCAGGACGATCTTGGATGAGTTCGTCAAGCAGTTCTTCCTGCACGTACATCCCATCATGCCATTACTTAATGAAGGGGACTTCTGGGAGATGTACGCCTCTCAGTCTCAGGGAACGCATGTTTCAACGAGATTATCACTGCTCATGATGCAGGCTATGTTGTTCTCGGTTTGTGGTTATGTGTCTCGGAATAGCATAAAGGCTCTGGGGTTCCCAGATGTCAAGGTCGCTAGGTCTTCCTTCTACCGTCGAGCGAAGCTCCTCTTCGATTTCGAGAGCGAGTACAGCCCCCTCGCCGTTGCCCAAGCGGCCCTGCTACTGTCATCCTGGTCAACAAACCCTACCGGACACAACACCCGCATCAGCAGCAGTTGGCTTAGCACCTCGATCCAGCAAGCCCGAATCGCTGGTGCTCATCGATATTCCTTACTAAAACAGTCTCAATGGCCCCAGTCCCAGCGATCAGAGGTTCTCAGGCATCAGAATGCACTCAAAAGGCTCTGGTGGTGCATCATCCTCCGCGACCGGATCATATCGCTGATGTACCGCACATGTATTCAAGTCACTAGGGCACATTTCGACTTCGACAACGAGGCGCACACGCCTTTGGGTGTCGCGGACATGGCGAATGAGATTGAACGAAGCCGGGTGTACAACTCGGGGACCAAGAAATCCTTGATAGATATGTTGGCCCACCACTTCCGGCTCATGGTCGCACTCACAGATCTCCTTGAGCTGGTTTGGCCCCTTGATGAATCACCACAGTGGGAGAAGAGATATGGAGATGAGGAGGCTGTCAAGATCGAGCACTGCAAGGCTCAAATGAGAAGCTGGTATCAACGGGCTACCGCGAGATTTCCGATGCCAAAGGACGGGTTATCAGCAAGGCCGAACGTGGCTGGCGGAGGTAGATTGGCTGGCGACTTCCACCACGATTCCGTCGTGCTGTACACCAATCTGATGTACATCACCTATCAGTGAGTGAAACGAGAACTGAGGTCGATTGCATGTAACTGACAGACTGGTGGTAGTTCTGCTGTGACACGGTTGTGCCACCTCGAGTGCCTGCAATTAACACTGACGGCGGTATCAAATAAATCAGCCAGCACGTTCCCAGACCCATCAGTCTTGGCCAAGAACGGAATAGAGATACGAGAGGCAGCTTCTGGAGCCGTGCGATGTCTGCAGGAGCTCATACAACTTCGCTTGTCAAAGTGGCTGCCGATCAGCGTGTACGTACCGCCCATTTGAACATTTGATCCTTCTATCCAGGAACTGACTTATTATCAGGACGTCTTGCACATCACTACCCCTGATCCTTCACGTCATCGACGCGAAGATTCCCTCGCAGCACGGTCCTAAACTGCCGCCCAGCCTCAACGATCTAGTCGAGGCCGTAAGAAACTACCAGTCGGCCCCAGACAGTCTCGACTGGATGTATGACGCCGTCCGGGGAATTGTCAGCCTGTCACAGCTCCAAGACTCGGGCCAATTCTCAAGTCCATCCTCCCTGACGGCCGAGAACTTGGGCGCAGTAAATAGCAGCACCTCGGCGTCCACGTCCGAGCTCGCGTGCCACCCAAGCGTGCATCTACGCCTCGCCCTAGTGATGGATGCGGACCTTAAGAGGAGCAAGTCACTCAACACGCGGGACCTCTCCGCCGGTATCGCAAGGCTCTTCTCGAGCGACAGCGTCAACCGCATCAGGGCGCTCATCAGCCGGGCTCCCCAGCAGCAGCAGCAGAAGCACACGCCCTCGGCCGGCGGGGTCTCGCGTGGTGTCCAGTCCGGCTCCAGCAGCTCGGATAATCCTTACAACATCTCCAGGAGAGAGGCTTTGCTCAATTGGGGCCATGGCGACCAGTCTATGATCTTCGCCATCGAGCTAGGCCTCGTGCCCGCGGAGCCGGCGGCCGGCGGCTACAGCAGCGATGACTCGGCGAGCGCCATGTCTGTTGGCTCGGAAGATGAGGATGATGCTGCACCGGCGTCAGCGGGGGTTGGGTCCTCGCTTCCCCATCGTGGAGCTGCTGATAGCTTGGACTGGAAGGAGGTTGCGGGACAGGCCTTTGCCGAGACTGGGGATAATGCTGAGAGGGACATGCTGGGTGCTTTTATATTTCGGGACCAGGCGCCTGGACCGGAAGCCGGGTATCATGTGGTAGAAGACGATGGCGAGAACGCTGGCGCTGACTGCGGGGGAGACGAGTCAACTGTGCATGGGGCACATCTTGAACCTGAGGACGACGATGGCGACGAGGAATTTACTGATGCGGTGCTTGGTGCGGTGACCGGCTAGGTCAGGAAGATTCGCGGACGACTTCCGTGCCTAAATATTTGTGTAATAATTGCATTCCAGCCTTCTTCGAGAAGCTCTTCATCGCTTAACTTCCCTGCCGCTGACACAAACACCTCAAACCATATATCTGGAACCGAAGATCGTCAATGTTCCTGAAGTGCAGGACACGCGGGGCTCCCAGGTGGCGACTGTACCTCGCGTGTGCAGTGAAGGAGGAACGCACAGCACTTTCCACGAGACATCTCATTTACCATTTTAAATCAAGTTGGTATTTGGAGATTGAGCGTCAGGAGAATCTAGCATTCCACATATTCCATGGCCACTGTCTACTTAGACGAGACGAATAGTTTCGGTATCTGCCAACCGAACCCCTCAAACACCACCATCCACATAACCAAAATAAATCGGGCTCTATGATCAACAATGGAGAACATTGACAGATTTGAAGTTTTCAATTTTTTTAGGAAAGAGAACCAGCACACTAAGTATGCTTAACACCAAAGACGAATCTGCGAAAGACCTCAACAATCCAACGGTGGAGCACCGGCTACGCTCACAGCTCCAGAAAGCAATATGAGATTCAATCCGAATCGGCTCACCATCAAATCAATTACAAGCGCCAGTGGTTTAGCGGTAAAATCCATCGTTGCCATCGATGGGCCCCCGGTTCGACTCCGGGCTGGCGCATATCTTTTGCTCCATAGTGATCCACAATGGGGTCGCTACGGTGCCATCTCTTTTTGGGCATGGATGACTCGCCAATTTGAACCTATTCTACTAACTCTAAGTACTATAATAGAGGGAGACTAAGATATATACTAGTAGAAATAAGTAATATTATAAAGTAGTCTATATCCTATTCTAATATAAGATAAGGCTTATTATAATTATTACTTAATTATATTTAAATAAATAATATAATATATAAGAGTAAAATATATTAATATAATACTAATTCTAAGAGTTATTTATTAAATTAATTATTACTAAATAACTTTTTTTTTAATAATTTATTTATAATAAATTTAATACTTATATAATTCTTCTTTTAATTTAAAAATTTTTACTATTTACTTTAATATTAAAAATATTAAATACTAAAAAAATACTTTTAAAATAATATATTATATTTTTTTTATAATATTATAAAGTTTTTAATTTAATAATTAACTTATAAAGTTTTTTTTAAAAATATATTTTTTTATTTAATATTAAATATTTTTAATAAAATTAAAATTTAAACTTTTAATTAGTTATTAAATAATATAATTTTAAAAATTATTTTTTTTTATTTAAATAATAATTTCCTTTAAAATATAAATTAAAATATTATTTTATTAAAACTTAAAGTTTTTATTAAATTTATTTTCTAATTTATTTATAAAAGTTTTAATTTTTAAAAAGATTTTCTAATAATATTTTATAGAGTTTATATATTTTTATTTTTTTTATTTTTTATTATTAATATTAAAAATAAAATTATTAATTTTATTTTTAAAAATTTTTTTTAAATTTTTTTTTAAAAAAAATATAATTCCTTTATATTATTATAAAATAATATTTAAAATATTTAACTATTAAAATATTTTCTAATTATAATAAAATTATTAAAATTCTTAATTATATAAAATATAAATTATTAATAATAAAAATAAATTTTATTAATTTAAATTTTATTAAAAAAAATATAAAAAATTTATTATTTAATAATTTAATTAAAATATTTTATATATTATTATATATAAGTTTTAAAATATTTTTTAATATATTTAATTTTTTAAAAATATTAAATATATAAATATTTTATATTTTTAAATATTTATTTAATTATTAAATTTTAAATATTTTTTAATTTTTTAATTTAATAAAATAACTTTTATTAAGAAAAAAGTCTTTATTTTAAATAAACTTTATTTTTTAAAAATATTTTAATTAAAGTTTTTTATTTATTAATTATTTTTATTTTTATATTATAATTTTTATATTTTAATATTAAAGAAATAATTATATTATAAATAATTTAAATTTATTATATAATTAAAATAAAAATAAATATTAAAAATTTATTTTAATATTTAAAAATAATAATTTAAATTTAACTAATTATTTAATAAAAGATTTATATTATTAAATATTAATTATAAATTAATTTAATTATTTATTTTTTTAAAATTTAATTTAAAAATTAATATTCTTATAATAAATTAATATAAATAATAATTTATTATTTTTAAATTTAAAATTAAAATTATTATTTATATAATTATTTAAATTATATAATATTAAATTTAAAAATAAATTATTATTAAATAAATTTATTATAAAAAAATAAAATTTTTAAGTTCTTAATTAATATAAAAATTAATTATATATAAGTATTATATAATTAATAAATTAATTATAAATATTTTTATTTAAATTAAAAATAAAAAGAAAATATTTTTATTTTATAAGTATTAATAAAAGAAAATATAAATATTTTTAATTATTATAAATTATATATTAATTTAGGAGTTATTAAATTTTATTAAATTAAAATAAATAGTTTTTAAAATTAATATTATATTAATATATTTTATTTTTAATTATTATATTAATATTATTACTTATAATATAATAAATTATTTAAATAATATATATATCCTTATACTTATATTTTTATATTAATTATATAATAAATTTAAAAAATAAAAATTATAAGATAATACTTAAAGGTTATAAGTTATAATTATATATGTGTAAAATTTAATTATTATAAGAATATATAAAATATAATTAAGTTATATTTTATTAGTTATATTAACTATAACTACCCCTCTTCTCTTTATCTAATTAGGAAGTTTATAATTAAATAAATATAATTTATCTCTTTTTAACCTTCTCCTATAACTATGTTAGAGTAATTAGTGAAGGGCCACCCTTTCTAATAAGATAATATCTACCACTATAATAATTTGTGAACTTACTAAACTTATCTAAGTAAGATATTTTCTTAAGCTGCTAACCTATAAGATGCCTGATTTGCTCAAATCTTACTATATTAAAGTCTATATAATACCTTTATAGTAGTAATAAGCTAGTAAGAAAACTCAGGAATGGGTCTCTAGAGCCTTTAACTAGTAGTAAGGAGTATAGTGTTCTATCTAGCACACCTTAATTTTATGTGGAATCTTCTAGATCCATATTAAAGTCCTATTTTATAGTGAGGAAAGCCTAACCTAATCTTCCTATAATGTCCCTAACTGGGTTAGTATCACCCATAGACTGCTACTTATAAATCTTTATATGTAGTAGGTGCCCCTTGATTATAACTTTAGTTAGTCTATCACCTATGTAAATGTTAACACCTAGTGGTTACCTATTAAAGTTAATAAAGTAAATTATATGTAAGTCTTATGTTTTATAATATAGAAATCCTCCATGAGGTAATAATGTCTATGACTAAGTTGGGGCTATTTGATATAATGATCTTGGTGTATCTAACTAATACTTATGCTATAGTAAGCTTGATGGCAGGTCCTCTTCCTAGTGGCCAGCCAAATATGTCCTATAATATGACTTAATAAAGTACCTAGCTATACTAGTAAGTACTAGCAGCCTATTAACCTTATATATGAGCTTTATAATTTTATATTCAACTATAATAATATCCTAAGGCTGATTTTAAAACATCCCTAGTCCTTATAAGTATGATAGACCCTTTCTTAAACCATATTCACACCAGTTACTTTTATAATACTCCTAGAATATTTCTTCTTTAATAAAATAGACTAATCTCCTTAAGAGAAGCCACTCTTAAAAGATCCACACCCTACTAAGTATTAAACTAGGCCTAAAGTCATTTATACTTAATTTATCCTCACCTAAATAGAGTAGTAATTTTTAAATAAAGATGGGTTCTCTATTAACTTCTATAATATAGGTAGATTATAATTATTTAATAGAGAATATTAAATAGTAATACTCTAAATTAGTAGTAGATATAATAAGAAAGGTATTTTTATAAATTAAAAATATTTTAATTACTTCCTTTTCTTAATTATACTTATTATCTTAAAGAATATAATATATAAAAATAAAATATATTAATATAATATTAATTCTAAGAATTATTTATTAGACTAATTATTATTAAATAACTTTTCTTCTAATAATTTATTTATAATAAATTTAATACTTATATAATTTCCCTTCTAACTTAAGAATTTTTACTATTTATTTTAATATTAAAAATATTAAATATTAAAAAAATATTTTTAAAATAATATATTATATTTTTTTTATAATATTATAAAATTTTTAATTTAATAATTAATTTATAAAGTTTTTTTTAAAAATATACTTTTTTATTTAATATTAAATATTTTTAATAAAATTAAGATTTAAATTTTTAATTAACTATTAAATAATATAATTTTAAAAATTATTTTTTTTTATTTAAATAATAATTTTTTTTAAAATATAAATTAAAATATTATTTTATTAAAATTTAAAATTCTTATTAAATTTATTTTTTAACTTATTTATAAAAATTTTAATTTTTAAAAAAATTTTCTAATAATATTTTATAAAATTTATATATTTTTATTTTTTTTATTTTTTATTATTAATATTAAAAATAAAATTATTAGTTTTATTTTTAAAAATTTTTTTTAAATTTTTTTTTTAAAAAAAATATAATTTCTTTATATTATTATAAAATAATATTTAAAATATTTAATTATTAAAATATTTTCTAATTATAATAAAATTATTAAAATTCTTAATTATATAAAATATAAGTTATTAATAATAAGAATAAATTTTATTAATTTAAATTTTATTAGAAAAAATATAAAAAATTTATTATTTAATAGTCTAATTAAAATATTTTATATATTATTATATATAAATTTTAAAATATTTTTTAATATATTTAATTTTTTAAAAATATTAAATATATAAATATTTTATATTTTTAAATATTTATTTAATTATTAAATTTTAAATATTTTTTAATTTTTTAATTTAATAAAATAATTTTTATTAAAAAAAAATTTTTTATTTTAAATAAACTTTATTTTTTAAAAATATTTTAATTAAAACTTTTTATTTATTAGTTATTTTTATTTTTATATTATAATTTTTATATTTTAATATTAAAAAAATAATTATATTATAAATAATTTAAATTTATTATATAATTAAAATAAAAATAAATATTAAAAATTTATTTTAATATTTAAAAATAATAATTTAAATTTAATTAGTTATTTAATAAAAAATTTATATTATTAAATATTAATTATAAGTTAATTTAATTATTTATTTTTTTTAAAATTTAATTTAAAAGTTAATATTCTTATAATAAGTTAATATAAATAATAATTTATTATTTTTAAATTTAAAATTAAAATTATTATTTATATAATTATTTAAATTATATAATATTAAATTTAAGAGTAAATTATTATTAAATAAGTTTATTATAAAAAAATAAAATTTTTAAGTTTTTAATTAATATAAAAATTAATTATATATAAATATTATATAGTTAGTAAATTAATTATAAATATTTTTATTTAAATTAAAAATAAAAAGAAAATATTTTTATTTTATAAATATTAATAAAAAAAAATATAGGTACTCCTAATTATTATAAGTTATATATTAATTTAGAAGTTATTAAATTTTATTAAATTAAAATAAATAACTTTTAAAATTAATATTATATTAATATATTTTATTTTTAATTATTATATAATAAGTATTAATTTAGAGATAGTAGAATTTAAACTTAGAAGCTATTTTTAAAGTATTTTTAGTAAAGGGATAAAATATTTTCCTTAAGATTAGTTTCTTATAAAGATTAAGGTTATATATATTTAAAAATATTAACTTAGTCTTGGGCCCCTATCTATAACTTAGGCACATATATTTTCCACACTAATTGCCACCTTCTACCACTTAGACACATAGTAGCTAAATAAATTATATCTCTAAGACCTAAAATGGTAGGTTATACTCTATTATAGAGTTATAAATCTTATACTCATCTTAGCAACGAGATATCCACAGCATTAAAGTATTAAAGCACTATATACTTAAGGTACACCTAGAAGGTTCACTTAATCTTCAAATCCACGAGTTCTCCAACATATATTTGTAGACTCTTTGTCGCTATTCCTTGGCTACATGGCTCAAAGTGAAAAATTCGTAAGCATGGCCGTTGTCATAGCTTATAATCTGCTGTAATTATTCTACATATAAAATGATAGGGTCTGAGAGCCGTGGCAAATGATGTTGTTTGGTGAAAAACTTCAGGATAGCTAAACAAGCCCGGCACCCATTTTGAGCCAATTTAACATATTCACTCATTTGAATTTTAAAATTTTTCTCAGTTCAGTTAGGGGCTGGCCCCAAGGCACAAGTATCACAATAGTCACTCCTGACCGACACATGTATTTTTTGGTTGCTTGCCTTGGTGCCAAACCCAAAGGGTTTGGGGGATTGTGCTAATTGCAGCCCCATGCAATTTTCCGATGACATGGTCACAGATTCGGAAGCGCTTGCTATTTTCTGAAGCTCAAGAGGTATGTTTCGTCTCCAATCAGTGGGGGTCTCCATGCTAAGCCTGAGGAAGGCAAATTCAGGCACAGTGCGCAAAAGTTATGACTGGCGGGGCAATTCAAAAGACTGTGATTGTTTGAGACTGCCTAGGTAACGAAGAAGCGAGGTCAATGGGACCAGGGACAGCTTCATATCTTTTCTTAACTTCAGCTGTCAAAGCCTACCTACTCCAGCTAAGAGGACTCCTGCTGGTCTTATAACAAGTTACACGAGTACTTCTCGGATCATTCAAGGGAAAAATAGAGGTACCTTGCAGTCAATTCAAGTGAAGCTTTTCTCACGTTGTGTGTGTTGTTCAGAGGGAGCTGAAGGCTAGGGAAACTATGGGGAAGGGGGTATAGGCTAGCAGGGCCTGATCACTTACTTAGTCATCCCCTACGGATCTGGTCTTATGCTGTGTGACATTAGATGCGAGGGTGCCCAAACGTAAGCAATTAGGCTTGCGTTTGTGCAGGCAGACTTCGCGTTATCTTCTGCAATCAAATTTTCTAGCACATAAATACTGATTAGGGCTTTCTGTGGACGAGTCGAAGTATTGAGGTCAACTGGTATGTCATTGCAGACCGGGCGATTTCCGAAGCCTTCATTCCACACCGGCTCACCGGTAGAGACAAGTCCCCGGGATTCTGTCCATCGAAGATCATGAAACGAACTTGAGAATATTCTGAAATTTTAGTGCTCTATCTGGAATTATCAGGGCACGACGCTCTCTGGCAACTATGACGCTCGCTCGAAGTCACATACATCCATCAGAAGTTGAGAGAATGTGACGCCATGGGCCATTGTTACCGAAAGAAACCTGTCGCAGATGTTCTAGAAAGACTCCGTTCTCCCATGAATACGCTACAAGTCAACCAAAAATGTGATTTTAATTTCTCATCAAGACCCTGTGAGAAAGGTGATGTCAAATAAACCGTTCCTGGGCCAGCAGTCAATCACCCGACATTCGACACCGGCGGCTATTAGCCACCACAGTGTTGTCAAACGCTAGCACCTGAATGGCTCACCAGAAGTCGATGTCTAGGGCAAATAGCGCTCTAGAACACGACTAATTGTCTCCTCTTTCTCATTGTGGTATATCGATCCAACAAGGTATGCAACGTCCGTGAGATTGATCAGTTTGATTCGTCGAGATTTGAACGGCAATTTCTACATTGCCACCATCAACAATACGAGTCCTTAAGAATGACTTCAATTCTTCCAAAAGATTTTCGGTGTGTAAATTCTTGGAGTTGTGTCCGTGGCTGACATGAGCCTGGAGATCCAGGAGGCGGCGGAGCGGAATGTGACCCCCAGCGACAACACTTACGGCTCACCATAGATCCATATTGGTACGTCCATTAATATGCCCCAGTATATCCGCATCCTTGGCTACTGCAACGCGGATGTATGGCCTCCATCCCGGGTGGAGTCTAAAGGAATCGTACAGTGGTCAAGTATCCCCACTCGATAGCACCAACAGTTCCTTCGTGTGGAGCCCCGCGGAGAGCCCGTCCGGTACTAAATAGCTATGTTGATTACTCGCCCGCTCCTCTTGGTAGTCACCACCGGGACACTGTGGAACCCATCCGGCCGAAGGCGGACAAGTATTCCTTGAGCATTCCCCAGCCGACAGTTGCTCCAAACCTGGAAACCTCAAGTTTGCCTCCACAGAGGTTATACAGATGGATACCGTAATAATGGAACCTGGCCAGCCACGATGACATGAATAGGAAGTCTTCCCAAGAGCACATGACATTTATATGATTTCAGCTCAGAATTCCTAGTGATTGATTCGCAAGGTGAGTTTGAGTATCGAAATTCCATGTGTGTATCTTTGGGATTCTTGTGCCGAATCGGGACTGGCAGATCGGCGTTCATGATTATTTGGCTCACCATATCTGTTCATCGCTCGCAAACAACTTGGTTCCATGATAATGTTTGTTGGGCGAATCCTGGCACTGGTAGTGGTTGTTGATAGAGAGGTACATTTAGAACCCCGGACGTCTGGCCAATTCGACGACATTGCATTTCGCAGTCTCTTGTTCCGCTATGAACCCCGAAGCAACAATACTGCGTTGTCACATGCACTGGTTGATATCTCGCCCAGACTTCATCACGAGATTCTTGCATCAGCGTACGGGGATCAAGGGTTGATGAGCGTGTCGCTTGGTGACGAGCGGCACAGCTTGCCATCGTCAAATCTTAGGGGTCCTCGTCACAACCCGCGGCCCTGAGACCCTTGCCATCTGAATGACCTTGACCAAGTGTTCGAGGAGCCGCATCATGCCCCCACCTATCACAGTGCATGGGCACATGCGTCATGTTGGCTGAGAGCCGGTTTTGTCGTCGGTTACAGCGGCTGCTTGCCCGCCTCGCGACAGCACCGAATGTCGACAAGGACCAGGGGACTTTGGGAATATTCCTGGGAATTACATGCACCAGGTTGAAATCATGTGAGTTGGACATGGGCATTGCTTTTTCTCAGTTTTGAGCCGCGCGATTGGTCCATGAAAGAATTCCCGTTGTCAACAGCTGGAGATCTCCTCACCAAACTGCAGTACTTTTGACCAACTTTGAGGCTGCGGTGGACATCTCCGTCGGGGAATCCAACCGAGGACGAGATTGGTTTAGACTCGAGAGACGGGCGTCGCAGCGAGACGCACTCAGTTCTTGTTCCCGTAGGGTGTGGTGAGACGAACGCTCCACATGACTGCAGCTCTTGGTTGCCTTCGGCTTTTCGGTCTTAAGCAAACACGCACGGCTCGAAGGCATCTCTTCCATTCTCTACGTTGCCTCGGCCCAAAGAATTGAGAAGCCAGAAGATGACAGAAAGGCTTCAGCCGATATGGGTTGCCCTTATGAAAGTCGAGTCCTCACATTCAGCGGGGACTCAACGGTCGACGTCGGCGATGGTGACATGCAAGCAGATCCTAGACCCACGCGAGCCAGACCGGAAGCCCTCCGCGGATGGGTCTTTCTGTCGATGTTGGCTCCAGACCCCACCGGCGATGGAGACCTGCGTGCACTTCGTTTGAGCAATCTACTGTGAGGAGACCCGCCGAGACCATGAAGCGCCATGGCCCGGGGTGCAACGTACTCCACGTCATATCAGCCTTGATCTGGCACCAGGAGCCGATTGCAACCTGCAGACCTCGCCGCAACCTTTTCACGATCAAGCCACTCCAACCGTGGGTACAAACAGCTCCTTTCGCGTACACTGTGTGCACCTTTTTTGTGAGTGGCCGAGAACCAGCTCTGTCACATCCGCTTGCACAGACGCAGTAAGGGCCGACCCGACAGTCTGGTAAATCCCATTTTATTGCAGCAACCCTGGTCGGTCTTGGTGCCTGTTGGGCGACCGAGCGACGCAATGTCAGCGTTGATCCCACCCTCCTGCGGACATACTCGCTTGGACACTGCCTGGTTGCCTGTACTGCCCGACTTGCCGACAAATTCTTCTTCCCGACCTGCCCGAGAAATGGCGGGGGAAAACCTCCCCGCTTGCCTGGAGCGTCCACAAGTGCGCGAGCAGCCCGCCTTTAAGGTCGGCAGAACACTACGCTTTACTTTCACTCGTCTGCTATGAAAGATAAACTGCACCTTTTCATTACATACAAGTTTCAGTAACAAAGATATGGGCACCTGTAACATGCCAGTGTTTCTGACTTCGGATCAGGGATTTGAGGAGGCCAGTGGGACATTTGATCCGTCGTATTATAGGATCCCAGTGAAGTTTCTCCAGATTAACATTCTAGCTCCAGATGCTATACTTTCGCTTATCTGTTCGCAAGCACAGTGGCAGGAACAGCTGCCTGGACATTTTCGTCCGGACCCCTAGGCTGGCCTGGCCCAAGATGACTTTCGTCTTGACCCTTCAAGGATTGAGAGATCGAGTGGGGACTTCCATGCCTACAGGATGCACCGTGCCTCAGCTCATCCAACACTGCGAAGTACTTCTGTGGAGGTGTAGCTAGAGACGTCCGGGGATCTTGACCAACCCACGCCCCCCATGGCCGAGACCTGGAAGATCACGCAGCCTGCTTCAAGAGGGGCCACACTTTTCGACATCCTGCAGCACAGTGCCTGGTTGAGGATGCATGATGCAGCCTTCACCTGCAGCCAGGTGCAGCGAGGGTAACTGTCTCCACCGGGCAGGACAAACAGACTGCAGTTTGAATACGTACTGTGACTCTGTCGTTAATATGCGCGCCCTCAGGAATCCCGAGCTGCGAGTCCAGAAACGACCGGTCCCCCTCATTGTCCCCTCCAATGGCGCTTGATGGCCTGTCCCGATGTTCTGGAAACGAATGTCAACAGGCCTTGTGGCGTCTCAAACAGTGCTCTTTATTGGCAATTTCCTACCAACAGACAACTGCTTTGCGCCTTGCGCAGCAGGTATGGTGGGAGGAAGCAGCGGGTCCAGGGACTTCTCCCCCATCTTCCCCCTTTCCAGTCACCACGCACCACTGCTTCACACAGCGGGGTTTAATCGACTCTGAGAGGCTTTGCCAAGCTGGCCGCCCACTTAACTCGAAGACTTCCTGATATACCAGCCTGCTGTTCCTCATCATTTCTCTCTGCTGCGTTGTTTTTTCCTTCCCTTGCTCCAAGTAAGCAGCCTCTCTATCACGTCAAAAAAGGCATACTGGACCGGTCCATTCCCGGAGGAAGCCTACTCTAGACATCACTCCCAGATCTGCCTTTTATCCTAGTGTGATTCTGGGTGGGATTCCCCCAGAACAGAGTGATCCAATGGATAGGCCATCGAGGAACCTGTCATTTCCTCGTGGCACCCCTTCCCAGGTTGATCTGCGGCATTCATTAGCCCACAACATGACTACTGCCTCTGTCCAACCTCAGCAAACAGCGCCCCAGTACCATTCGATATCTTACACGAACCCAACATCCTTCCCAGTCGGTCGCTGTCTGCCTCCGATCCAAAAGCTACAAGGCTTCAGTACTTACCCGGCTTACTCCATCAGCGATGATGGGATATCGCCACGGGAAGTTTCGGAAAACAGCTTCGGCTTTCCTATCACCCCTTACGGAGACCACTATGCACCTTCACAACGCCCGCAGTGGCCCGACCAGCCACGTCAAAGCTACGACTCCATGCGGATGGCCCCAGATCTAACCAGGTCTTATCCCGAGGTCGGCCAGTACAATATACCCATCAACTCACAAGAGCCCGATTTCAAGCGATGTAGGCTTGGTTCAGCGAACTGGTCTACATCACTTGAGGCTAGTTCCTGGGAAATTGACGCCTTGGCTGTTGCGAAATCCAAAAATGCATCGAGGCAGGCCTCAAGTCAACAAGTCTCTTTGGCAGATATGCCGACATCTTCTTGGACCACTCCAGGAAACTCAGCCACAGGCTCGTCTCCTCCTGAGAGTTCGCTGGAACACTTGAACAAGAACGGATCCTGGCAGCAGCACTCTTTGGCTTACCCAAGTCCTCCCCAGTACATGGATGACAGTGCCAGACGACTTAGCTGTCGAGGTTCATCCCCCAGGAGGACATCGTCTGTCTTTTCTGACGGCACACTCACTGGAAGTCCAGAAGCAAGCCGGAGCACTGTCGGCTTCGATGGTCACAAATCACCCCCTACCAGCCCGGCTATTACCTCTACCACTTTGGACTTTGATAGCCGGCCATGCTCAACAGGTCCTGGCGAATCGGCTCCGACATTTGAGGAGATCTACGACGTCCCACGAGTTGACCTGGCACCCCGACAAACGGAAAGGAAGTCGATACTTGAGAGGTTCCCGATGGAAATATTCATGCGGATCATGATGCATTGCGATTGGAAGAAACAGATCTTGCTGAAGCGTTGCAACTCAAACATGTACGACATGGTCAGACTTGATGCCATACCCTGGGAGATCAAGACGGCCATCCTGTTACACGAAGAGAACTTCAACCCCGAGAATTTCCGAAGGAAGGCATCAAGATCCCAGGAAGACCATGGATCAGGAGGACAAGACTTGGATGCTGCGTCCTCTTCAGAAGATGAGGGGTCACTTTCAAGCAAGATTCATAGAGGAAAGAGGGGACGTGGGAAAGATGCGTCCAAGTCAAAGTCACAAGGAAAAGAGAAGCACAGCCAGGAGACTTTCGAAAAATTCGCATGCTACTCGTGCTACAAGATCCTCCCATCATATTACTTTGAGGGGAGGAACCTTGAGACCAAGGCCAGCAGGACCGGCACGAGCCAGAAGAAGCGCGGGCACAACAACCAGTCGGACAAGAAAGTCGACACGCGCGTTGAATACGTGCAGGTCATATCTGTCAATCCTGGCCGGCCCCCGGAGTGGCTCGTCAAGGACAAGCTAGAAGTCAGAGCCACGGATGTCGAGACATACGTGACGGAGTACATGAAGAGAGGTGTCAACTGCGACGACCTGCGCCTGCACTACAAAGACGTCACGTCAGGCACACACTGCATCGCACCGGTCCGGGGTGTGAATCCATTCTTCACGGCGTCCTCATCGGCAACACCTCCCCACTGCGAGACCTACAGACCGGTCTATCAAGTCCAGGCGAGCAACGGCTCCGGAGCAGGTGTGGACAGCAGCGCCTACACATACGAAATATGCATTCCGGAGAACTCTGCGAGGGACGAGAACCCGATGGGAAGACCTCGCGTCGGACCAGCTACTAGAATATGCCAACCGCAACAGCCACAAAAAGGACCACCTGGTGCTTCCGGGGTGTGTCTTTCGGCCCCGGCGCCACAAGTGAAGGAGATAATCGCTCTTCGGCGATTCTGTATCCTCTGTGGAGCAAAATACGGTGCATACAGAAGGGATTGCAACCGCAGGATTATCAGCAAGGGGCCGGCGGAGGAAGGGTGGTGGGCCTGTGACTGCCGCAAGGTCAGGCCAACGGGCGTTGGGAGAAGCTGTCCGGACTGCGGCAAGAGTGTAATTTATTAGACGGCATTCCGGGAGGTTCCTGTAGTCCTCTTCTTTGCGGAGGTTTTTTGATCTCACGAAGCGTTTTTGGGCGGCCCATTTGAATTTGCATTTTTGGAGGTCGGTTGTATGCAGACTTTTAATCTTAACGTCACGAATTTTCTCTTACAAGATGAGGGTTTCTAGGCTCAATTCCGTCTTCAATCTTTCTCTCTCAGACCAGATGTCTCGTGGTTCCTTTCCACATGGCTACCCAGGTGTCAACTGACGATCGCCTACGCTTGTAACTTGAGAGACGGGGCAGTACCTAGGCATCTGCAAGCGCAAATGTGCTTATCAACAGCGCCACAGCCTAATGCATCCAAGAGAAGCATTGTCACCAACTACTGGGCCAGGCGGATGGGCAGGCTTTCAAGGAACCTTGGAAGCGGGCCGAGAAGGCTCGCCCGGCCCGCGAATCATGAAGGCAGCTCGGCACAGTTATCCCCCATGTCTACCTGCCCCGGAGGTCAATGATGCCCGTTGGTACCCGGGTCTGCTTTCACCTGGCCGCCTAGCCAGCTAACCCAACAGGAAATATCGACAGCCGCGCCAATCTCGGTTGCTGGCATGAGACCCAGTTTAGCTTACGGTGGCTCTCTCCAGCAACATTAAGCGCGGAGTTGGAAGCAGGGTAGTGTTGTGCCTGCAGTATCCTTTTGTCATTGGATTTGAAGTCGCGGTGGCCAAGATGAGATTAGAGGCTGCGATTTTTATCCCTTGAACGTCCAAGGCCCTTCATGTCTTGCATGGTTCGCGGCTCTGTTTTCTCTGGACAATTGACAAGAACGGTGCTTCCCGATGTTCCCTCCACTGGCTTGCTTATGAGCTCCTTAGCCTCTCAGTATGTGGATCTGTAAAGTGCATTTAGCCGTGACCATGTACCGTTTCGAACCGAACCCGAGCATAATGTTGTGAACCATGAGGTGGTCGATCGCTTCAGATTGTGACGAGAAACCGTTCATCCCCAGTCCCTGCTTACTTGGCCCCTTGGTTTCCTCGTCTTCCAAGGTTCTTTGTTCCTTCCGTCAGCTTCTGCAACATACCGTTGGTTCCTGTGCTTGCTGTAACCCTTTTGAGCCACCAACAGACATACAACCTTGCATGTCCACACCACAACTCGGCTTCCACCTTCATGATCCAGTGATTCCAGAACATCTCCCATCACATTAGGAGCCATGACTGCATGTTAGTCGATCCATCAGGTCTTTGGATCCAGGCAGCTGTTTTATAACCCTGTCACGTTCACCGTGCGAGCCAAACAGTGCTGCTACGAGGACAGAAGTCTCCCTATGCCTTCCAAACTTGACCTCGTTTGAAATGTAGAGATTTTGCAGATCCTTCCGGGAGCCAGCAGACTTCGTCATCAAGAACGGAAAGGCCAAGTCCAGGCTGCAAGTGGTCTTGTTGATACATCATGTCTTCTCCAGGTACCACAACGGCGAAATCTTTTACAAGACAGATCTGCGTGCATTCTGAAGTGAGACTGTAAGACATCAAGCACAGCCTCGAACCCGTCCTTCCAGTCCGCTCTTCAAAGACACCTAATTTCACATCCACCAGGACTTGATCATGTCACCCTTCCCCAACCAACTTGCCTTTGATCTTCTTTCCACAATGAAGTGCAAGTACCTTCAGTCCCGACTCAGCCGACCACTGCCATGCCAAGAAGCAATAATCAGCGGTTCATCAGTGTGCCAGACCTGAATCAACCGGTAGCCCAATGCGAGGTTGATCAACTGCTGCCAACTGATGAGTGATAAGGCTGGAAACGTTTGCACTAGACAACTGGATCCGATAAGCTGCTTACCGCGTCACCAGGGGCCGAAAGTTCAGCCACTGGTCTGTCTGCCAGTAAGAGGAACAGTCGCGAGACCTGTTGGGCGGTAGCGAGCCATTCAGGCCCTTGCCCGGGACACACATGAATGTCCGCTAACAACTGCTTCACACCCACCTCTGTGACAGATAATGTGACCTTTCATGTGCAGGGATACCTAAGTAGAGGGAAGTCGCTCATCCCGTCCCCACAAGGTCCGGAAGTACATGATAGAATCAGACTCCCCATCCACCAGCCAATTGGTTTGTTCTATCTATGATTGGGGTGTACTGATCAAGTGGAGGAGAGTGTTGCATTCTCACAGTCAAGGTCTGGAATTACAACACCATCTCGTCTGCTTGTTGGTTGATGATGACTGGCTGCTGGCATCCCTCAAGTCACTCCGGCACCCGCGGGCGTATGCCATGCTCATAAACATCATTTCATTATGGGCTGGAGAGAACCAAGTGAGATGCTTCGTGGATGGAACCTCTGGCATACCGTTCTCTTGTTGGTATCGAATTCAACCTTTCCCGCCTGAGAGCGCCTGAGAGCGAGGCCTAAACCATTTGAGAAAGGTCTTGGCCTGAGATCGTTGGGCTTTCCACCTCGCTTTCAGAAGGGTTTCCTGAAATGTGTTTCACACTCACTTCGTCTCAGAGCACTGTTTGCCATGGACTCATTTGCCAAGTGCTACCGGTAGCCAACAAGCACTCTTTGAGGCCGATTCAACCAACGCCCAACTGCCCTTGTTGTTGATGACTATTTCAAACGCAAAAGACATCGTACGCAAATGAATAATATGACAGTTTGCCAAATTCTGTACCATGTTAACGGTCGGCTCCGACCCCAAATCGAAAGTTCTCGGCTCGGGTCGCCATCAAGGGATGAACCCCTGAGTGGAGGCTTTCCCAATGGAACACTTTCGGGAAGGCCCTCATGAAGTCTTTCAGTATTTCAGGCTCCCTTCAAATTACTTGCGAACCAATCTAAATGAAATCATGTACGGTGTGTAAATTGTGGTTGAAACATGTTGCTCTGCTTCGTAGTATTTCCTGCTAAATATTCGAGTTGTGCAACTTTGGGTCTTGCCCTGGTTGATGACCTCCCCTATCGTCTCGTCCATGACAAAAACATGCAGCCACCTGGGCAGTTTCCAGCAATTCATCAGCACCAGATCAAAAAGTACCTCAATGCGTTCAAAGATTCCACCCCCATGCAAATAATTTAGATTAGAAAGAGAAGCAGCATGATATGCAAGAACGAGGAAAGTGAGGAACGCAGTGACTGCCTGCTCCGCCTCTCCTGATGTTTCCATGCCAACCCCCTTGATGCCCACGTAAATGCCGTGAAATATGATCCGCATAAGCTTTCTCAGAGCTTGTTAATGGAAGACTTGTGAATGTAAGACATCAACTGAATGGAATGCCTCATTGACTCATGGTCCTAGCTGGTGATCCTTGTGCAAGTAATGGCGTTTTCAGAGACAGTTGATGTTGAGTCCAGTGTTGGGCAGTACTAGAGTTTGGTCAAATTCAAGGTCAGTCAAAGGACTCTGATCTTCAAAAGCTAATGGAAGCCAGACACTGGAGGGCAATGAAGGGGTTCTTCCGGGTTCTCCATGCCATCATGCTCGGCTCTGCTTGCCAGCTGTACTTACTGCGGTAATTGTGGGAGAGGGTGTGGCCATAGACCTCAAAGTGACCGTGGTCGTGAGAACAGGCATCGTTGTTGTCATTGTTTCTAGCGGCTCTGCTTGTGGCTCTGCGTTGGCATTGCTGCTCGCTTCACTGACGACCCCACCGCCTATGTTCTGGTAGCTGCCGTAACTGCCATATTTGCCATAGCCACCGTAGTTTCCGTAGTCCTGGTCCCTAGGAGCGATGCCAAGGAGTCTCTTGACGTACGAACTGAATCCTTGAGCAAGATTCCTAAGTTCCGGATCTGCCACCAGTGAGTGGGAGCTAGGTACTGGTGCGGGTGCAGAGACAGCCTTTTGAGAAAGCAGAATGGTGAGTAAGGGATAGAGGAAGAGCATCTTGAACTAATTTGAAGGTAGTGTTGAAACAGTGCAGAATCTTGGTCTCCCACTTGTCAAGCCAGCAGGCTGCCCACTGGCATGGCAGGTTCATATCTTTTACAACTTGATTGCGGCATGGAATCTAGGCCCAATCGCTGCCTTTGTCACCGGGATCACCAACCAATACTTTCTATTAACCACGGCATCCAGATCAAGGGATACTACCATTGATCTAAACGTAACATGTAGGAGAGTCTGGAGCCTTGCTTGTCCTTGATCTGTCTCAGACCCTGACAAACTGCCTCACATGGATGTCTTGATGGCGTTGTATGGCGTTTTGATGGCGTTCACAATCCACTTCTAGAACTGCAGAGTGAAACATGTCAGCTGATTGGGCACCATCCTTCAGCATAAAATATTGTATCATCTTCAGCAGGTGGACTGATGACCTCGCATGCAGGTCTTTGTCTCCACCCTTATGCGATGTGCAACTATGGCACGGCTTGGCTTTCAGCTAGAATATGTAAAGATGACAGGTCCAAAAGCTGCTTGTCCATCGAGATTATCCCGCAGTGCTTAGTTGATTGGTTCCTTCCAACGGGCTATGCCGCCTCCATCCCTTGCGGCTACAGCCAGGCGGTAAGAACCGCAGGCCAAGCCTTCGATGCACGGATACCTCAAGCCAACCCTTGATCGTCCCTGACCCAGACCCAGACCTTAGGAGCCTTGTAACAGCCTACTTCCCTCAGGTTGACTTGTTTCGGTAAAAAGGTCTCTCTCTGTGTGTCAGTCACGACAGGCACACCTGGCCAGAAACAGACCTCACGCTTACGGTTCCCCTCCCAAAGAAGGCAACCTTTCGTCACACTCACACATGACGAGGTTTTGTCTGAGACATGGTACACGAGATCCGGGTCTTCTTACACATCAATCTGACCCTTTGAAAGCAAACGTACTGGAGAGTCACTGTTCTGCCGGGCCCACAAATCTTAGCCGAGTAAGTTCAGATCCGGACTTTGATTCGAGGAGTCCCCAAACTGATTTGATATCTTCGGAAGTATTCTACCACGCACAAAATTTGGTAGGACAACAAACGGCTGCCGACGGGGACCATCCGCCAAGAGAAAAGACCAAGCCCAGGCCATCTTTCCACCCGAGCCCAGAACATCTACCCAACTCGGATTTGCTGTCGAGGTACAGCCGCCTCGTTCTCATTTGAGGTACCTAGACAACTCACTGATCAGCGGCGTCAGCGTTGTTCTCCCAGGAGTGCAAGCCACGTCTCAGTACCGCCCAGAAGAACGTACCTTCAGCTGACGAGGCCAGTCATTGTTCTCGATCCCGGGACATAGATCTCGCAGCTTCCAGATCCGCCAAGCAGCCCTCCAAAGAGGATATCTCTCAACAAACGTCCAGGAAGCCAGCTTTAGAGTTGACGCAGTTTGGGAGCATTCAAAATTCGCCGCCGCCTAGGACAACCCCTTTGACGATACCCTCCACTGCCAAACCCCCATACTGGTTGGTCACCTTGTCCTAAACCCCTCTGAAAGTACAATGCTGATTATACTGCCATATAGCTATTCAGAATTCAAGAGGAAGTGTACTTGAAACTATCAAGAATTTGATCTTCCCTGTGAGGGCATTTCCAGAGCCGGAAGTGGACTCATAACAGTCACTGAGGACTTCCATTGACCCAGTCATTGCTTGGTATGTGCCTCATGGGGCATTGTTGTGCCCAATTGATTACTTCTTGTATCTAATAGGACTAGGTCTTGCTCAGGATCCGATTTCGATCTCAAGGAGCACATGAGAATTCGTGTCAAAGAATTAGGACACAACCGTTCTTCACAGGAGATCATGGTTGCTGACTTTCCACAGAACCAAATTTGCGAAAAGTGAACCATTGTTCCTCAAACCAACAAGCCACAAACCTTGCCAGAAATGAGGATTGCGATCTTTGGCACCATAACAGCAAGCAGATCTCATCCTCCTCGCTTACATCCTCATTCGTATTTAATCCCTCAAAAGCTTTCACTAATTCTTGTCAGAACACCACGCGGATATCTGCCAGGAGCAACTGAAGTGCACAGCTGGCATCCGGCTCTTGATCAGATCCAGTGGGACCACAAATTCTGCCAGCCTTCCGAATCTCGTCGAAGAACATCTGTCAGAGCTTTGAATCGCTCTGAGATTTGGCCCCATAGCATTCGATACCAAGAACATCTTAAAGCCAGAATCTTGGCCACTTCACCGGGCATACCAAAGCTGCTTCTATCGCCTCCCGGAACTCGAGGCCCTAATCATCAAAGACATCACTCCGTTGACTCGAGCCGAGTCTTCAATCATCCACGAATAGAGCTTCGAAAGTGCCCCGAGGTGTGCGTCAGGGTGGCTTTAACGTCTGAGCACTTCAACAGATTGAGCTCGGCTACCTGATACCCATATTTCATGTGACGGAAGTGAAGAATACATCCATGCTCGTGGAAAAGCATCAGTCTCACACTGCATAGATCCAAGAATATCTACGAAGCCATTCTCGCCACTTCTATCTTCTTTACGCACACACATATCTCTCTTTTAATACTCCGTTTATCTACAGTCTCGGAAGAGCTGTCTCCAGTACCGGCGTCAGGAGATTTAAGCCCTCATACAAAAGCTTCCGAATAGCATATCTCTGAACATTTATCCGTTCAGAGCCTGCCAAAAGGCCATACATTCATCGTTGGATCAGCGAAGACGGTCCACGATATATCGCACCGAGAGCGATCTCGGAGTCATACACAACACACTCACCCCCATATACTTGTGATTGGATCAGCAAAGACGGTCCAAGACATATCACTCCGGCATTCGATCTGGAATATATGATCAGAGTCATACCTAAGGCTCTCATTCTTACATACACATCGTTGGATCAGCAAAGACGGTCCACAACATACCACACCGGAACTCAATCTTGGAGTCATACATAACACACTCACATCCACACACTTACGACCATATTCCATACCGTTAGCTGGAGATTCTGGGACTCGACGATCACGCTGATAGATATTGCTATCTCTACCGAGCACACGCAACATTGACCCGGTCATTTACAAGGTTGACAGGCACTCTAGCTCCCGGTCTGTCCGTCGATCAGATGCGAACGGGTGACGGAACGTAAGCCGGAATTATTGTGAGAGACTTCAGCAGGCACCTGTTGTTGCCTACATAGTCAAGCAGCACTTTGTCACCTTGAACGAGGCGAAGCTATCAGTCTACTCAAGCTTTCGGTGCGCCAATCAGCGTGGACAAGGTGTAAGTATAGCTCCATTGTCCGACCCAAGCCCCTATCACCACACGTTTGTCATCTAATACCATAACGCCTTATCGCTATCGATTGGGGGTCTGTTGGGCAACACGTTCACACCTGTGGACGCGCCCATTGGAACTATCGGACGAAGTCAACATAACAATGGCGAGCTTCGTTTGAAAATTGCTACATTGAACCATTCACTGACTGAATCTGCCAGACAAGCGCGTCCTTGGCTTGACCGCCTTGCCTCACATACTTAAACCCTCAGCCACTTCTCCCTTTGTCTCCCTTTCTTCGTTGACCTAAACTCCAGCAATATCTTTACTGGTTCATACGCAGACACAACGTCGTACAAAACTCTGGCAACTTAGGCCAGCAGTTTTCCGCATACGGGCTTCAACGGATCCAACACCTTCTCTCTCTCTTTCCTACCTCCCCCTCAGCATGTCGACTCCGTCCTCCGTCGACCAAACGGTCCAGAGGGACCAACTCCCCTCTCCACCTGGCCAGGCCGTCACCCCTGGACCACCTCACACCCTCCAGAGGGAGGGCCTCAACAACAACGAAGTCAGCAAAGACGGCTTCACCTCGCCTCCGGCCCCCGACACACCTGAGGCGAGGGGTGAGATCCTCGCCCAGTCACCTTCCCTCTCCCTCCCCCACTCACCCTCACCCTCACCCTCAACCCCCATCCTCTCATCCTCCACATTCTCCTCCTCACCTCTCGCCTCCTCCCAAGAAGACAGCCCGCGAGAGGCGTCGTCGCCGGACACCTCTGACTACGACTTCGAGTCCTCGGAGGAGGACGACATCTACGCCAGCGAGGATGAGGGCGGCAGCGTGCCAGAGGGCACGACACTAGTCGGCGGCGGAAACGCAAAGCTAGACAAGACTGTCACCGGAGAGTAAGTAATCCATTCCAATCCCACATACTTAGCACCCGCACCAGAGCATTATGCTGACTCCTCTCATTAAAAGGAACGACAACATCCAGGCTGCTTCAGCGGCCCCCGCCACCAGAGGGTGGCAATACAACTACTTCCGCTCCCAGCCCGACACGTGCCTGGGCGGCGGTTGGGTCCCTGGCAACCCACTGCCCAACCGCACATACGCAAACGAGCACATAGCGGTGGCGGAGTCGCCTCTCCAGGGCCACGGGGTGTTCGCGGCAGCCGACATCAAGGGGGGCACAGAGGTGCTCATGGAGGCACCGCTGCTCCGCGCCAGGAGCCTAGAGAGGCTCCGCGCGAGGCGCGGCCGCCTGAGCGAGGAGGAGAGGGCCGTCTACGACGGGCTGGTCGGGTACCACGAGAGCGACACGTGCCCGGTGCGGAAGAGGTGGAGTGCGAACTCGTAAGTTTTCCAAAGCTCCCTACCTATGCTCCCAAACCAACCCTCGAACCAAACAATTTGAGCTGATTCACTGACGTGCTGGCCCCAGCTTCGAGCTCGCCATGGGTCACAATGGCGTGTTCGCAATCGCCTCCAACTTCAACCACGCGTGCAAGACTCGGAGGAACACCAGCTACGAGTGGGACCAGCGGAAGGGGGTGATGACCTTCACGGCCATCAGGGACATCGAGAAGGGGGAGGAGATGCTGGTTTCGTACTGCAACTACCGGCACGTGCTCAAGGCCGTCTACGGCTTTGTCTGCCACTGCGGCGGCTGCGACAACCAGGCAGTCGACTTGTGAGTTGAAAGTAGAGGTTGAGGACTCAGCTGGGGAGGGAGGGGGGTTCATCACTCGATGATCTCTTTTTTGGAACTTTTTTGGAACGGTTTCTCATCATTAGAACCAACTTTTTTTTTTTTGGAAGAGGTGCTAGAGTGGAGACACCTCTGTACTCTAGTAGAAGAATACCAGAACTTTTTTGACCTTCGAGATGCCGTCTCTCAAGACCTGACTTGCTTATAAATTGATTGAGTTACTCCAAGGGCGCTGGAGGGTGCGTTGTCGTATGAAATTAGTCAACACGCCATCCTTCTCTACTTCAGTCCCCCCTGCCTCTCTGTCTGCAAGTCCATCCTTTTCTGCAGCCAGGAATTTTCTCGGTTTTCAATCTCACGTACCACCAGTGCCAAATGACTCACCGGCGAGCGAGGCCTGATGCATCAAAGACCTAGAAGGCCGCGAAACGGATGCCACGTAGCGAGTAGCAGTTTTCTTGACTTAATGCCAACACACCTGCTCACCTTCAGATGCCGAGCATGCGGATTTGCGGATTAATAAAGTAAAAGTAGTCAGTTTGCGCCATCAACGGTGTTTGCAGAGCGAGCTGCGGCGTTTGACAATCCCTTCCCAGAGGAGCAGAGACTGACCAAGCCATATAAGCACCGCAGCACGCTAACCAGAGAATAATGCACCTACTAATCACGCCTTATACCCGACCCAGCCTACACCCGAAACAGAAGACCTTCCCCTCGCGTCTTCGGCCTTCAGCTAGAGACATAATAGGCGCCGCGTGACGGCTAGGGAACATCAAGTAGGATTATGGATAAATCCTCTCGCGCCCTACCTTGTCCATTACACAAGTGTTCAACAACTTGAAGTGTTCAACGACTTGGCTATTTATTTTCCAGCCCTTCGCAGTCCAAGTCAAGAGGGGTTTCGTAATTCTTTGTTTTCCTGGTTCGAAACGTCATCGATACTCGGCACTCTATACGCAGTGCAGCCGGCTCTTGTTCCGGCTAGCGTCGCCGATAGTCTTGTCTTTCCGGCCTGGGTGAAATCGGCGGGGGGACCCCATGGAACGAGAAACGGGCTTGTCAGCCCCGTCCGACTCGGAAAAGCCATATGTCTCGGATCGGGAGGAAGGGAGAGATCCACAGCTGTACCCCGAACGTGATATCGAGACAGGCCCCGGATCTGATAATAAACCAGCCAGCTCGGACTCGCCGACTAAGCCGGGCCCGGGACAGAGTATACCTCAAACCTTACAACCCGGCCCGATCCCCGATGGCGGGATCGAAGCCTGGCTCCAAGTCCTCGGCTCCTGGGTCACATTGGTTGCAACCTGGGGTCTGGTCAACACCTTTGGAGTGTATCAAACTTACTACGAGACGACATTGCTCCCGACGTCATCGTCGTCTGCTATCTCATGGATCGGCTCACTTCAAGCTTCCCTGCTGATGCTTGTTGGCGTCGTGGCCGGACCTCTGTATGATGCAGGGTACTTCCGCCATCTGCTCATCAGCGGACTCTTCTTAATCGTCTTTGGACAGTTCATGACATCCCTGGGCACGCAGTACTGGCAGCTTCTCCTGGCGCAAGGCATCTGCGTCGGCGTGGGCATGGGTTTCATAATGCTCCCCTCGACGGCCATCCTGTCACAATATTTTACCACGAAGCGGGCGTTTGTCATTGGCATCTCTAGCTCGGGGAGCCCGCTGGCGGGGATCATCTTCCCGATCATATTCAGCCGGCTCGTCCCCAGGATAGGCTTCGGCTGGGCCACGCGCGTCATCGCCTTCATATTGCTGGGGCTAAGCGTGATCCCCATCACATTCATGAAGACGCGGGTGCCGCCGTCCGGTCGGAAGAGGGCCCTCATCGATGCCAGTGCGCTGCAGGACCCGGCGTTCGTCCTGTTCATGGTGGCGGGCTTCTTCATGTTCCTGTGCCTGTACACGGCCTTCTTCTACATCCAGCTCTACGCTGAGATGCACCATCTGTCGAGCCTGGACTTCTCGCCATACCTCGTCACCTTGCTCAACGTGGGCAGCGTGTTTGGCCGGATCATACCGAACTACCTGGCTGACAAGGTGGGGAGCGTGAATATGGCGATAGCATGTGCTACCGTATCAGCTATCCTCGCATACGGCTGGTTGGGCATCCACAACCTGGCCGGCTTGGTGGTTTTTGCGCTGCTGTACGGCACATTCTCGGGTGGGATTGTCTCTGTGTTGCCATCAGCGATCATCACCATGTCGCCTGACATGTCCCGTGTGGGAACGAGGATGGGAATGACGTTTACCTTGACTGGCTTCTCCATCTTGGTGGGCACCCCGATTGCTGGAGCGATCCTGGGTGGATACAGTGATCGGGAGTGGAGAGGAGTGATTGGGTATTCAGCAGCCGGACTGACTCTTGGTTCGATCTTGTATTTGGCCTCCAGGACGGTTTTGTACAGGAGGAATGGAAAGTTGGCTGCATGAAGCATGATACAGACTGCTTGTGGCATTTACATTTTGAGTGTCGGTTACAAGAAGCCTATCGTTGTGGTGACTCGGACTCGGCCCTTGCATGGTAAATTCGGGCTAGGCGGCATTCAAGAACGCCCAGAAGAAAAGAGATATGGCATGCTCGAGATGTCTGCGGTTCTGTGGGTTCCTGGGTTGGAATACCTTGATGCTCTTGCAGTGGGGAAGGAAGAAACGCCCAGAGCACGAGCCTCGCAGATATGCAAGATAGACCTCTCATAAAGTCTCGGATATGCAGGAAGCCCACAAAATCAAGACGTGCCTGCCCCTCAAATCCTTCGATCTGTGATGAACTAGAGTTTGTAATCTTCCCTTCCCAAAACAGCCGTGTGCTTGAACGTAGATAATGTGCTGGCACATGTGCTGACTCAGTGCATCACAAGCTAAGGCGGAATTGCCGCGAAGGAGCCGCCAGCTTGACTTTACAGAGGGGGTTTAATGTGCTAGCAGTAGCAGAGCAATAGGTGGTTATCACAGCGGCAATCGCTTAGATCTCGATCAGTGCTTAGCATATCACCAGCCGGAGCGCACCTGAGTTGATTGCAAACGGTTTGTCAGACACGACAAACCCAGCCGGCATTTGGTCCACCTCGAGGTTGCTGATGGCCGTAGCTGTAAGCCATGATTAAGCAGTACGCTCTAGGCCGGCTTCAGGGGTAAGAGACATGGTACATGGGTACATACCCCACCATTTTAGCCTTGGCCGCACCTTGCAGGTCCCACACAGCTCCCAGCGTGACACTGCAGCCCAGCAACGCGGCCAACCCAAACTGTTGCGGAGAAGCCATCACCCAAGCAGCGCCAGCAGCCCATCAACTCCCACCAAGCCCCCCAAATGGAGATCCGGATTCCAATACTACCAAGCCATCATCGATGTCAGAGACATTTCGGGTACCTGAGAAGGGGATAGATGAGCACACCTGCACGCCATTGACCGTCCTGATCACCTGTACAGCATGCCATGCGCGATGCGCCAGGTCTCGCTTCCCTCTCGCGCTTGAAGCGGCGGATTTGATGCGACCAACGGGGCCCTTACAAACACAAGTACCCACAATTCGTAACTGATAGTTGCCCCAAAGGGCTGGCAAGATGATGCAAGCCCCACCACTGCGGCTATCTGCTTATACGATCATGAGCTGAGATCCGACAAACCAGGCAACCTACGGAGCAGAAGCCAGACCCTTTGAGAACGTGGTACCAGTTCTAGAGCTTTCGCCCGTGGTGGGTTTGGATCGCCCTGACAACAATTCGCTGGCACGGCCGCATTTCCCGGGCCTAGCAACCTGCCCTAGCACCTGCCGTCACATCCAAGAGCTCCATTGCGTCAAGACAGCCGAGCCCATGACAGAGCTCTATATAAGGCACCCGGCACTCCCCAGCTTATCCATGTTCACTGCTTCGACAACCTGTTCTTCGTATTTATATCATACCACATTGGTACTCCTCAATTGACTCTTGTACCTTGCAAGTAATACTACGGTTGTACTGTCAGACCTACAAAAGACATCCAAGATGGCTCCCAAGATCGCAATCGTCTACGTGAGTGCCCCACTTCCACACCCCGCTGCGCCTACAATATATGGCATGCCACGAGCCATATTGCTATGCTGGTCCTACTATATTGCCATGTGCCGACACAGATTTTAAGAATTGTCAAGATTCGTGTCAGATTCCCATAACAATGGCTAACGACATCACTGCAGTACTCGATGTACGGGCACATCAAGCAGCTCGCCGAGGCTGAGAAGAAGGGAATCGAGGCTGCTGGCGGCTCCGCAGATATCTTCCAGTACGTTGCGGACTGCCCTCACACCTTACTTAAACATAAATGCTGAACCTCGCCCACAGGATCCCCGAGACCCTGCCCCAGGAGGTGCTGACCAAGATGCACGCCCCTCCCAAGCCCACCGACATCAAGGTGCTCGACGACCCCCAGACGCTGACCGCCTACGACGGCTTCCTGCTCGGCATCCCGACCCGGTTCGGCAACTTCCCCGCGCAGTGGAAGGCCTTCTGGGACCAGACCGGCAAGCAGTGGCAGACCGGCGGCTTCCACGGCAAGCTGGCGGGAGTCTTCATCTCGACCGCCTCCCCCGGCGGCGGCCAGGAGTCCACCGCCCTCGCCGCCATGTCCACCCTCGCCCACCACGGCATCATCTACGTGCCCCTGGGCTACGCCAACACCTTCGCCCAGCTGACCGACCTGTCTGAGGTCCACGGCGGCAGCCCCTGGGGCGCGGGCACCTTCGCGGCCGGAGACGGGTCGCGCCAGCCCAGCCCCAAGGAGCTCGAGGTTGCTGGCCTCCAGGGCAAGCACTTCTACGAGACCGTCGCCAAGTTCTCGGGTTGACTACATGGAAGCAAGGCAGATGGGGCCAAGAAGGAGGAGGGGGTGAAGGCTGCTGACTCGGCGACACCTGCTGCTGCTGCTGCGGGCGCGAAGAAGGAGACTCCCGCTGCCCAGCAACAGAACGGTGGCGGCGCGGCCAAGAAGGAGAAGGATGGCGAGGGCCCCTGTGGGCTCCCCAAGAAATGTACGATTCTATGAGATACCAAACAATAATTACGAATTGAGAACCTAGAACAGAGACGTGACGGTGAGCATGCGTGAATTTGATTTGGAATACATGTTGTCCCGTGTCTGCTTGGCGATCTCCTGCAGCCTCGGCGATATGTTGTGCGACCTGACCTCGGAACCAGAAGAACTTCCCACCAATACTGCCAACCACATCCACAGCCTCACAGCTTCGACTGCGGGCCCTTCAACTTATCCTCCCACCAGGGATACACACTGGGGGCATTCTTCTCCATCGTGCCCTTAAACCGCGGCTCCCTCTTCTCAAGAAAACTCCTCACCCCCTCCGCCAGGTCCTCCCCGCGGAAGAGATCATACAAGATCTTACTCTCAAGCAGATGCGCCTCCTCAGGGCTCCCAGCGCCCCGGAATATCATATCCCTCATCGTGACAACACTGACCCCCGAACAATCCCTCGCAACCCCCTCCGCAATCCCCAAGGCACGAGGCAGCACCTGACCCGCATCGTCCACAAGCTCGGTAAACAGCCCGTCGAGCACCCGGTCGGAGGCGGGGTACGTCGCCCCCGTCGTGACGAGGTGCATCGCGCGCGAGTAGCCCACCAGCCGCGGCAGGAAGAAGGAGCTGCACGCCTCCATGACCAGCCCGCGCCGCGCGAACACGAAGCCCACCCGCGCGGTGCTGGGCGCCACGCGGATGGCGCACGGGAGCGTCATGGTTATCCCCACGCCGACGGCGGACCCGTTCAGGGCTGCTATCACGGGCTTGCGGCAGCGGTAGATGGCGAGGGAGACGCGGCCGCCGCCGTCGCGGTCTGCACGTTCAGTGTTAGTAGCCTGTTCTTATTAAATCCGAGGGCATGGCTTTTCTCTTTTCTTTCTATGTCTAGATGAGCGTGGAGCTTGGGGGGAATACATACGGGTGTCCCGACTAACAGGCCCCGGGGAGTCGGGAGGCCCATCGCTGTTATCCTCGGCCGCCTTCCCGCCGGCGAGGTCCATCCCCGCGCAGAAGATCTTGTTCTGCGGGTCCGAGCCGGTAAGTACGATACATTTGACCCGCGGGTCGGAGCTCAGCATGCCGAAAGCCTTCTCCAGTGAGTTGATCATGTCTACGTTGAAGGCATTCTTGTGCTTCGGCCGGTTGAGGATGACCATCACCACGGGGGTGACGGTCTTGGAGGAGGGCGGGTGGTGCGAGAAGCGCACCGCGGGGAGGGAGAGGTCCTGGTAGGAGTCTGGTGGGCTCGTCATTTTGATTCTGGGTGGGATTGTGCTGGTCTCAACTCATGAGCCTTCAGAAATACTACGAGGAAGTAGTGAGTGAGTGAAGATAAATGTTCTTATTATTCAATCGTTGTATCCGGGCCAGCCGTTTTGTAAATACATAAACGTCGGCGACATCCCGGTGTAAGTGAACTCAATTAGGGAAGAGGGGTCGGCACTGCTAGTGCTGTGCCGAGGTCGAGTTTCAACTGCCAAGACTAATCAGACGAGATCCGCCTCAGGTACCTCCCGGTGGACGGGTCTAAGAGTGAGAACCTGGATTCAGCATCAATGGACAGCGCTACATTTGTTTGGACATGTGAGCCTCGGAATGCCCGGTGGAGTAGTTCGGGTATTCTCCCAGAAGATGACCGAGTGATAGGATCCTGGTACAAGTCACCGTAAAAATACGAACAACACTTGGAGGTATCGATTCATCGCATTGCACTGCACTGCACCCGACGCTCACAGCAGCAACAGCCAGTCCAAGCATGTCATCTACCTACATGAACTTGCTAGCCAGGCTCAAAAGCCCGCTGCTCCCGCCACTCCCACCGCCCTCGCCGCCCGCGCCCGTCTTGCTCTTCAGGTACATCTTGAGCGCCATCTCGCCCGCCTGCTGCACCGCCGACTCCTTGGACGTGTCGGAGCTGACCTTGCCGGCCGCTTGCTGCTGCTCGAACAGCTTGCTGGCCTCGGCCATGGCGAGGCCGATGAACTCGCTCTTGGAGCTGCCGCCGCTGCCCCCGCTGCCGCCGGTGAACATCTTGAGCGCCTGCAGCGCCGCCGCGTTGCCCATGCTCGACGAGTCGTGCTCGGAGCTGTCGTCGTCGGCCCCGCCGTAGAGTTTCTGGTGGTGGCTCACCGCGGCTGGTTTTGTGTGTCAGCTAACCCCTGGTCATTCTTGTAGCCCACCCACTCCCCTTTTTTCCTTCTGTCTATGTATAATTTCTTCGGGGAGTTCGTGGATTCCATGCGTACCCTGCTCGTCAATATCCTCGGTGGCAAGCTGGTTCTTCTTGCCCAGGAAGCTCCCGATCACGCTGGAGAAGATATCACCACCAGAGCCGCCCGCGCTGCGCGTGGCATGCTCCGCCGCGCCGGTGAAGTCGTCGTCATCGTCGTCGAAGGGGACAGTGCCGCCTCGGGGAGGGACTGCAAACCCATAAACAGGCACGTGTTAGTTCGGGTGCTCGCTCAAGCTGCTTTGGGGGTTCGGCGGTAACTTGCGCTGTCCTCCGCTGCCACCGTAGCTGCCGCCTGGTTTCGCGATTTGGGTCAGTATTGCATTGGATCTAAGCGTTGCTTGCGTGTAAGTGGTGAAGCTTACTGCCGAATTCTGTATGGCCAGACGGTGGTTAGTTCACACGCTCGCAGCTGACCTAGGAGGGAGCTTGCGCCGCATCGTGAAGCTCCCCGCGAGCTCGAAGGCTTGGCAGGGCCCTCTTCTCGAACGCGGGGTAGCTCCCGCGGCGCGATGGTACTGTACTTACCAGGCTGTTCAGACATTTTGATGATGTGTTGTGAGTTTGGATGATGATGACTCTGTCTTTCTGGATGATAGACGTCTGGAAGAATAAGAGGGCTCAAGAATGGGAGTGGAAGCTTGCATCAATACCTCGAGATGAGTAAATATAGGTACGTACGTCACTCCACCTCCTGCTTGCTTGCTTGCATAGACGCCCGTCCGCAGTGAGGGAGCCGTCACTCAACCCACCGGACCCCCTTTTAGCAGCGCTGCCACTGACTGGCTGGCCGAGCGCAGTGACCCAGGGGCGGGGCCAGACAGCCAGACAGGCAGGCTGCGCAATGCTGAAACCAAGACGGGTTGCAGGGTTGGTAACAGACCGCCAGACTAACAATGCAGATCACCTCCCCGAGATCCCTGGTTTCCTGGTTCAGGACAACATCAGATAACGCCAGGGCCCCCTCCCTCGACTTGTTCTGACAGCGGGTAGTACTTCGCAGCCATGACCCGAGTCCCTATTTTAGTCTCATCTTGACGGTGCCCAATAGGGCCCTGTGCCGCACTGAGACGCGCTCGCGCACAGGCTACTGCACGATGGAAAGCTCTGTGTGCAGACAAGTGAGGGGTTATTGTGTATGGGGTGGGTTGTGCAACTGGTGATTGAGTGTGGATGTGGGTGTGTGGGGGTGGAGGTGTCAGTCTGACTGAACCTTGCTCGAGCTCTGGTCCCTGGTGTTAATCGCCGTTGGCAGCATCCTTCCGACTTCTTCCCTCCCGCATGGCCGCATGAAAGGGTTTCGACGTCTTATGCGAGAGGCGTGTAACCTTGGCGAAGTGAGTCCAGAGCGCCTATTTTCTCATCTGTGTCAAACATGTGAGCTCGGAAAACCCGCCCACACGGGTGACTTTTCGGGCAGGCTCGTCAGGAGCTGCTGTGGCTGGTAGAGACGCTGCAGATGATACTGGCCTTGATCTTTGAGTGTCTGCATCCTCGACCTCCCTGCCGTGCGCCTGTTCACGCACTCAAATTTCGTTCAACGACTCGCCGGGCTGTGTAAGTGGCCCAAATGCGAGCACCGTGTTCGTCTCGCTCCGAAATGCCAGGGTAATATGCGAAGGAGGATGGTTTGAGAATTTATCCTGGTTTGTGAGGGAAGGGGAGTCGAGGTCTCTCGACCGCCCAGAGTCCCCTTTTATGAATAGTAAGGAAGCCAAAAGGCTCATACAAGTATGACTCTGAACATATCTCGTCAGATACATGTTCCAGACCGTACCGAGGCCCTCGCGGTTGTCCTCCCCTCGCCATCAACACTACCATTGGCATCTTTCCATCCCAAGGCAGGTTGTCCGTTGTATTAACAAGATATGCATAATTCATGAGAATTATGCCCCGAAAAAGAGTGGAAATCCAGTAGTAACAACCAAGCTCCACTAGTTCTCTCGAGAAGGGTAGATCCGGTGCGACATGTTGGACACGAACGACCTGGGCCCGGCCATCATGTCGCCACCTGGAAGCCTTTTCCCTTCTGGTCCGAGTCCCATGGATGCAATGCAACAGGTTCGCGCCTCAATGACCGGTCATTGGCGCATATTCGCTCCTTGAACGCCCCATGTCTTGTTGCCCGTGGGCCGCTTTGTATCTCCAGGACCAATCTCAGAACGGCCCGGCCCTGTAGCACCAAGACAACATCATAAAACACCACCATCTCTTGGGGGCCGCCGCCGCCACATTACACTGGCCGATATATCCAACAGGAACCATGCATCGTTCCCCCACGGGGTGGGGACCCGTAGCTCGTGATTTCGTACCCCCCGGTGTGGAGGGTTACCGCCCGCACATGTCCCAAAAAAGAGAAACGCCTTCCGCGAGGATCTATCCGTAGTGGTTAATTTTGCCATCGAAGTGGCAGGTTCCCGAGAACGCCTGTAAGGGACTACAATGAGTTGTTTGTCTGCACACCAGCCGGGCCAACCTGACGAGGCTGGAGCCAACCGTACATGCGAGGAGTCGTTGACAGAATGTGACGCCTTGGTGGTTCCGTCATGACTGCCCATGGTCTAGCAACGACACTGACCCTCCCATGCCATGGCCACCGCCTCCTCCTCCCGCTGGGCCAGAGGTGCTCTTTTTCTTTTCCTTCTTGGCCCATCGGAGGCCGCAGGCATTGCAGAGCGTCTTGGGGCCACTTGGGCCCTTGCGCCATTCCGGGGAGTCAAGCGTACCTGTATTTAGCATGTCAGAGACCGTGCCAGGACAACAACAGCTTTACGATCACGCCTAGCGCTAACTTACCGCAATCAGTGCAGACGTATTCCTCCGCGACTTTGAGCTTCTTCTTCTTCTCCCCGGTTCTTGGGTCCCTGTCCATGGGTATTGCTATGCCGGCATCGCCCTTGATAAGCGTGGGGCTCGCGTTGCCCGTCGTTATGCCGCGACTCCTCTCGCCTTCGTTGTACCGCAGGCCCGTGAGCCTCTCTATATTAGTATCGCCATGAGTGCCTTCGTAGCGCGCCATTTTGTCCCTGATGGAGTCTGGCCGATTCCCTGCTGTGACGCCCTCGAGGTTCTCTCTCGTCAGGGCTATGTTGAGCGGGTTGGGCCTCTCAGGTGGGGGCATGGCTGCTGCGTCGGAGTTGGAGCGGTAGAAGCTCGGGCTTTGTCCGATAGGGGTCATATTGGTCGACTCAGATGGTGTCATGTCCCCTCGGCCATCCTGACTCTGGCGCCAGCTGCGCGCCGCCTCCTCGGTCTCTGCCTCCTCCTCCCTACGAAGCTCGGCAATCCTCCTCCTGAGGCGCTCGTTTTCTATCTTGTGTTCCAGGAAGGAGTCGAGGAGGGTGGCATTTTCCTGCTGCTGGTAGGCGCGCGCCATAAAGAACACGGCCTGACAAAAGGCTGACTGGTTGTTGGGGTTGGCTGCAAACCTGGCGGCAGCGATGTGCGCGTGACCGACGGATTCGAAGATCTCATAGCTACCGTCCTTCTTCTTTAGCCTGTGAAACAATCTCATCTGGCTGCCCGATGCGATAGCCTCATTCAGCTCGGTCAGGAATAGGCCCTGATCGTCTGGGTGTGTAAAGTCCTTGAGGTGCCTCTCGAGGACGTCCTCTGGCAGATAGCCGGTCAGGGCTGTGACGCTTGGGGACACATGTTTGACGCGACCGTCGGCGTCCAGGATCATCAGCAGGTCCTTGAGCTCCTCGACCACCTTGGCCGGCCAGTTCCTCCTCTTTGTGAACTCTGTCAGGGTCGAGCCGCCGGGCATCTGGGCAGATTGGGTCATGGCGAAACTGGTCATGGGCTGAGGGCCAGCTCCAGGGCCGGTGTCTTCGGATGGGGAGGGTTGGTAGTTCTGCATGCTGATAGAGCCGGCGCCGAGGCCGTTTTGCTGAGCCAAGGACCCGTGTTGTGGGCTGGCGGCCCCACCCATGAGCTGGGGATTAAAGGTGGTGGACATGCCCATGGATTGGTCGTCGGGCTGGTCCAGGCTCATGGACATGGTCGCATCGAGGTTGAACATGAAGTTATCGTGGAGGGCCATCATGTCTTGACCGTCGGTCATCTGCAGGACTCGTGGGACTCTGGGTCAGCCAAACATTGGGCGGTTTGCAAAGGTATCATAAAGAGGCAGAGTGTTGAACAAGCGGGCGCGCGGCGGGTGTTGGAGAGGGCGACCCCCGGACCCCAAGACCGCGGGCTGCAGCTGCAGCTGCAAGGACGATGCACACAGAGCCACAAAGCCGGTCGAGGTCGGTCTCTGCCCGCTCGTGCACGGAAGAAGCAGCAACCAAAGTTTACTGCAGCAAGAGCAATAGACGTGATGAGTGGGGCAGCCGGTGAGCCGAGTCGAGTCTGGACTGGACTGGGCCGGGCTCTGGGTGGAATGGGCAGGAGGAGCAAGAATAACTTACCCCGATCCCGTTCATGTCTTGCATGCCCATATTGCCAAAGTCGAACATATTGGGCGCAGGCCCCGGGGGAGGCTGCGGGGGCCCTTGAGACATCGCGGCCTAGTCTTGTACCTACAGCAGGGCCTAGGCACGGATGACTGGTGCAGCTGTCGGGTCTACACGATAAGAGTGAGTGGGGACGTCGGCCGTACATGTATGAAGCATGTGGACTGGCATATATCGTCGCTCTGGACAGGGCTTTGCTGCTGCTGCTGCTGCTGGGCGCGGACTTGCAGCACCTGAGGATGCCCTTGTGTTTGTCCTTGTCTTCTCGCCGGTCGGGCGCGGGAGACCTGCCGGCGGCAGGCGGGCAGCAGCTGAACAGCGGTACGTTGGGTATAGCTGAGCTGCGCTGGGGAACGCTGAGTCGCGGTATTTCAGGGCGATTCCCACTGAGCTGGTAGGGCCTCAGCCGTAGCGAGGAGCAACAGCGAGCAACCAAGACTCTCTGCCAGGAGGCAGCAGGCGCGGCAGACGCAGATGGCCGGGAATAAACAGATGCAGACAGGCCTGGTGGAGGAGGGCTCGGGAACGAAGGAGCCTGCAGGTGGACATGCGGTCTTTCTCGGGAGAAGGGACTATGGTCAGGTAAAGTGGTGGTGTCTTTTCCGGGCGGCCCTTTTTTTCTTCTTCTTCTTTGGCGCCCATAGACTAGGCCGTCCCCTTATATTATGTAAAACGGACGAGCCAGGCCAGGGGGACGGGGAACAGGACGGGGAAACGGGGACAGCCGCCAGAAAAGATTGCAGAGTACCCGGTGCGGTGCGGTGCAGTGCGGTGCATGTGGTCCCTCAACGACGAGACATGGTGCTATCCAAGGTATCCATGCGCAGACAGCGGCCAGGAGTAGTAGCGCAACGTAGCGTAGGGCGCATGTCCAAGTCCAGGCAGGCCGTCATAGGCGCCGGGACGGTGTGTGCATTGCGCATGCGGGCGCGGCAGGACGGACAAGGAGGAGCTAGGCGAGCAAGGCAAGCTAGGCCGGAGCTCAGAGGGGACAAGGGGACCAGAGAGGTGGGCGGCAGGGCGAGGGGGAGGGGACATGGGATTTCTGGCTGCGGCAATGGGGAATTGCAAAATCCAGTCTCAGGCCTGCAGGTCCGGTGAGATCTCCACTAAAAAGCTGCCCAAAGCCTGAGCATCAACGCATCTAGGCTTGGGCACCCGATTCATGTGAAGACCATCAGATGCCAGCCCGCCCTGCCTGAACTCACTCACTCGCCCCAGGACCGAACGCCCTCTTCAGCTCGTCCGGTCAGCTTGTTCCACACACAGTTGACACACTTATATGTTGTTGTTTTTGCTCCCCTCTTTCGTGGCGATAATGCCAACAATTGCCTTGGCCATCTGCCAGACCTCAGACCCCAGATCCCAGACCCCAGACCACCTCCACGGTCCCGTCCCTGCCGTGGATCAGCAAGCTGTCGGCTCGGAGCCACACGACCTTTTCTCTGTCACTTAAACGAGCACGACCTCGGGTGACAAAAAGGGACGACCGGAACCCCCCAAGACGACTTCTTGATTCTCAGATCGTCATGGACCCTTTCGACTGTGGGACGAACACTGGTCCCGTAACATATAGCAGTCTTGAACACTGCCCAGTCGTTGACCACAAAATCCAGTGCACGAGCACCCGTCTGATCTGAAAGTCTCATGTTGCATCCATCTTTCAAGAACTGTTACAGGAATCAGTTGACTGCTGCCTCTTCTTTCAAATGAGTATTACCGTAACTGGTAGTTTCTGAGCATGCCCCGCTTGGTTGGTTGTGCGAAGAGAAAGTTGGGCCCAGCGAGCTGAACATCCCCAGTCCCAAACAATGGGTCCCCGGACCTAAAGCTCCGGTTTGAGGGCAATGATTGCGTAGCTTCAAACCTTGCCCACTCGAATTCAGGGTTCAGTGCCAGGCTCGTTGCGAAGTCAAGACACTACTCGAGTCAATCAGTATAATGTGACGCAACTGAGAAAAGACTTGGTCAAACAGCGCAGCCTAGTGAAAGATTACTGGCGGCATTCAACACATTCAACTTTCTGTTCGAGCAGGTTGGGGCCGACCTAGGCTTTGGGTAGCCTATACCGGAGGGTAGTAGCACTTTTGCTGAGTCAATCCAACTTATAACCACACTCAATATGAAGCCCACTCTGTCGGTGAGAAATCTGCCTGCATCCATTGGCTTCTGTCGACTTCAAGTGAGGTGTCGTGTGGAGCCAAGAACGAGGAAGGTGACTGGTCGCAATGCCGTGTTGTGCATGTACAGGGCTTCAATCGAGTCGACCTGTACCAAAGAAATGCCCTAAGTATGTGTATAATCGAACAAGTAACTCTGATCAGTTTATTCTCTTAGTCGATATGAGTGACGAACCACAAAAATGCGTCGATTGTGTAAGAAGACTGGCGAGCGACAGCGAGCTCTATGCCCTCAGAGGAGTCAGGCGCCGTATCGGTCGGTAACCCTTCGCAACCCTGAACACAGCGTGGAGGGGGGAGGGGTAGGCAAGAGGCGCTTGTTGAGTGAGACTCAGGCAGCAGCAGCCGCCCAGCTGACCTGGCGTCTGGTCCCACTTTTGTCGGTTGCAGCAAGACGCGCCTGCCTTGGACTTTAATTGAGACGGCACGCGTTTGCCTCAGACTGACTGGCTTCGAGCTGAATTTGAGGTCCGGCTTTGTCTTCGTCATCACTCCACGTCCCTGTTTTGACGAGATTACCATCCCATCTATTCTTCGCCACTCATATCTGCAAACCTCTGTCGCGTCTGCCTTTCATAGACTATCATCAGTGGCTGCTCTCATGAGCATCGCCACCCCTCCCTTGTCAAGATGTCACGAATAGAGGGAATGACGATCCAGGGAGTCCGCTCCTTTCATCCTCAGGTCCGTGAACAGATCACATTCAGTACTCCTCTCAATCTGATCGTTGGGTACAACGGCTCCGGCAAGACAACAATCATTGAGTGTCTCAAATATGCCACCACGGGCGAACTGCCACCCAACACCAAGACCAATGGCGCATTCGTCCACGATCCCAAACTCGTCACGGAGTCTGAAGTCCCAGCTGCCGTATTGCTCAAGCTCAGAGGGACAGATGGCGCGAGATACGTCATTAACCGCCGCTTCAAAGGCACCGTGACGAAATCCGGAGCTCGCAAAATGACAACTCTCGCGACTTCGGTCAAGATAGAAGCTCCCAATGGAGAGATTTCTACAGCCTCGGTCAAGCAGGGTGAAGTCGATTCATTGGTTCCCAGACACTTAGGTGTGTCACCTGCCATCCTGGAATTTGTCATCTTCTGTCACCAGGACGAGGCGCTCTGGCCCATGAGCGAGCCGTCTGCCCTGAAAAAGAGATTCGACGAGATCTTTGACGCCCAGAAATACACCAAGGCTATCGACGAACTCAAGATGGTTCGGAAGAAAAGGGCCGAGGAACTTCGTAACCTCCAGGTCCAACACAAGCACAACGAGGAGAACAAAGACAAAGGTCTGAAGAACGAGAAGCTCTGTCAGAAGCTGCAACAGGAGATTTCGGAGTTCCGCGAACAGGTCGATAAAATCGAGATGGAGGTCGCCGAGCTTCGCCAGAAAGAGAGAGAGTCGCGTGAAGAGGCCAACAACTTCTTGAGCATTGTGAACGACCTAAAGTACAACCAGGACCAGTTGGAATTCAGGCGCAGCAATGTCGAAGAGCTTCGAGAGTCTATCGACATGATGACCGAGGATGACGATGAGCTTAGGAGAGCGCTCGAGCAATACGAGAGCCGTCTCGGGCGACTGCAGTCTGATATTGACCAGAAGTCTTCGGATTACCGAAGCTTACAAGGCGAGGTCAACCAGGTCGAGAGTGACTTGAACCTAAAGCTCGGGGAAAAGGGTAGGCTTCAGTCAGACAAGGACAAGTATGAACGCCAGCTGCGTACCCGCGTCGAGATGATCCAGGCTGCAGCACGAACCCATGAGATACGAGGATTCGATGGTGAATTGGACGATGAGCAAGTTCGACTCTTCAACGCAAAGATTCAGGGCATCTTCAACAACAAGAAAAAGGAACACGAGCAGCTGCAAGGTCGAGTGTCACAGGAGACGGACGCGGCGAACAAAGGCATTTCGGAGCTGGAGAATGCCAAGAACGCCAAAGCCTCGGAGAGAACATTTGCGAAACAGAAGAAGGCTGAGAACGACCGCAAGGTCAAGCGATTACAGACGGAGATGGACTTGGTGAAGTGCGACGATGTGCTTGTCGATCGTCTTGAAAGTGATAAAGCTTCGCTTAACGACCGCTACCAGCAAGCCCAGGCCGGACTGGCCAGCAACGATTGGGACGAGAAGATACGAGAGACTCAAAAGGAATTGCGCGACCTGGAACAGCAGGGCGACGACCTGAACAGCGAGCTCGTCAATTGTACTCGGCTCGCTTCCGAGCTCGCACAGTTGGATCTGCGCAAGACAGAAGCCCGAGACCGCGAGGCTAGCCTTAACAATCTCACCGCGCGCTGGAGCAAGATGCTCGATGAGCAAGTGCGACCTGGTTGGGAGCATGAGTCGCTCGAGGCCGATTTCAAGACCGAATCCACCGCCAGGACTGCCGCTATGAGCGAGAAGAAAGAAGCGTGTGACCAGCTGCAGCAGAAGCTCAAGCAAGTCGACTACAAGCTCTCTGAAGCCAGCAAGCAACATCAAAAATTGGTAGATAACAAGAAGAGCAGCGAGAAGACTGTCCTGGATGTTCTCCGGGAAACGGTTGAAGATGCATCAGCTGTCTCCATCGACGCATATGAGGAAGAACTCGAAGACATGGAGGCGAACAAGATGGAGTTGGAGAAGGACTTGAGTTTGTTCGATCATATGAAGTCGTACTGGACCTCAGCGCAGACTTGTTTGCAAACAAGGAACAAGTGCCATATGTGTGATCGAGGCTTCGACGAAGACCGCGCCAAATCGAAACTCGTGGCAAAAATTACCAAACATCTCAACGATGAGTCGAAGGCCGAATTGGAGCAAGAGTTTCGCGATGTCGACAAGAAGCTGGAGCGCCTGCGCGCAGTCCGTCCAAAACATGATGCCGCCCTGCGCCTAGGAAAGGAGCTGCCAGCAAGTGAGAAGTTGATTGACGAGGCCAAGAGGGAAAGGGAAGACATCTTGGAGAAGCTGGAGGTGGCAGACAAGCATCGGAGGGAAGCGAGTGAAAGGTTGGAGGCGCTGCAGTCTGTCTCAAGCGTCGTCTCTGAGATCACCCAACTCTTCAAGTCGATCAGGGATGCGAAAGAGCAGATCGAGCAACTGGAAAGATCGCAGAGGCAGTCTGGTGGAGCGACACGCACACCTGGAGAAGTGGATGAAGCCCGGACGATCTGCATGGAAGAGACGCGCAAAGTCAAGAAACGACTTGACAATATGTCGGCAGACAGGCAACGGAGCCGTGACCTAGTCAGCAGCCTCGAGCTTGAAAGCAGCAGGCTTGACGGCAAGATTGCTCAAGCAAGGCAGCTGATGGACAAGAAGCGGAATCTGTCTGATGAAATCAAGGCATTGCGAGAGGATAATCACACGCAGGATGCAAGAATCTCCGAGATTGACGCCCAGCTCGCTGACCTTCAGCCGCAAATCGACGCTGCGAGAGCGCAGCGCGATGATGCTCTTGCAACGGGGCGCCGAAAGGCAGAGAAGATAGCTGAGGAACGCGATACTGTTGCGCGCACTCTCAATCAACTCAAGATCATCGAGGATGACATTCAAGACTACTTGGATCGCGGCGGAGAATCCAATCTGGCCTCGATTGAGCGATCTATCCAGAACTTCAAGCAGACGCTCGGCCGTCTCAAAGGCGAGATGGAGGAGCTTGTGAAGCGCATAAATGCGGAGAAAGAGGAGCTGTCGCAAGCCGACTGGAAGAAAAAGAACATCAGAGACAACATCAAGTTTCGAGAGAACGTGGCTGTCCTCGAGGAGTTGGCGAAGAAGGTCAAGCACCTCGAGTCGGAGAATGCAGAGCAGGACTACGACCGCCTCATGGCAGAGGCCAAGAAATACGAAAGGAGGATCAATGTCCTGACAGCGGAGAGAAGTGAAGTGATTGGAAAGAGCCGAGCTACCGACGTCAATTTGAGACAGCAGATCGAGCTCTACAAGCAAGAATATAAGGACGCTGAGCGACTGTTCCATGAGAGCAACGTCAAGCTGACGACGACCAAGGGCGTCATTGAGGACCTGGCCACGTTTAGCGAATCGCTCGACAAGGCCATCATGCAGTTCCATTCTATCAAAATGGAAGAGATCAACCGCATCGCCGGCGACCTCTGGCGAGCGACGTACCAGGGCACCGACGTCGACACCATCGCGATCCGCTCCGAGAAAGAGACCACGACGTCGGCCAACCAGCGGCGCAACTATAAGTACCGCGTGGTCATGATGAAGCGCGACACGGAGATGGACATGCGCGGGCGCTGCTCGGCGGGCCAGAAGGTCCTGGCCAGCATCATCATCCGGCTCGCGCTCGCCGAGTCGTTCGGCGTCAACTGCGGCGTCATCGCGCTCGACGAGCCCACCACCAACCTGGACAGCGACAACATCCGCTCCCTGGCGCAGAGCCTGCACGGCATCATCCGCGCGCGCCAGGCGCAGGCCAACTTCCAGCTCATCGTCATCACGCACGACGAGGAGTTCCTGCGGTACATGCGGTGCTCGGACTTCTGCGACTCTTTCTTCCGTGTCAAGCGGGATGAGAACCAGTGCAGTACTATCTCGAGGGAGAACATCTCCATGATCACCGAGTGAGTGGATGGGATAGAAGTGTATGGTGTCTGTCTGTTCGGATCGTAGATGGAGTCCGCAAGGAGGGCTAGAGAGTCCAGAGAGCAGGTATCTGTTGCATGTGGGAATTTTGGTTGGCAAGTCCGGCGTTTTTGGAATGGGAGGGAGGAATGGCATTTCCGATTGGCTTTTTGTTTGCTACTTCGCATAGCATAATGAGACGAGTGATTAGACTCTAGCTGAGTATTTGTTTGCCTTCACGTAGTGCTTGCATATGTGACTCTGGCCCTTGTACCATTCTTGATTGATGGTGATGTTCTCTACCTCATATCGATGACCATCTCCGTTCGGGAGAAGCTACTCAAATAATCCACATAATAATGGCTCGCCGAATACGAGCGTTCTATCACGATGCGAATGCACGCCCTCAACCGAGCGTTGCGAAAGTGGTGACATGCCCGACTCGATTCAAGGCCATATCAAATCGCTATACCCAAGCCGCCGTTCTCGCACTGTTCTTTTCTCGGCTCGTCATCTGCCTGATCTAGTAGTAATCTTCTGGTCCGATGGTTTTCCATCCATCATCAACTTCACCTCCACTGCTACCTCCGGCGCCACCGCTAGTATCCTGCTCGTCTTCCTGCTGGCCCTTGTTCTTCTTCGGGCTGGGGCGCATGGGTATGCATTCGAACCATAGCTCCTCGGCGACCGCCTAGGCCGCCGAGTCGTCGCCTGTCTCGGTGGTGCTGTCCTCCTCCGCTTTCTTCTGTGCCTTTTCTTCGCTCTCGCCCTTGACTTCCTTTTCCTTCTTCTCCGCGTCGTCGTCACCGGCGGATGGTGGGGCGGCATCATCGTCCTGCGCCCCGTCCTTGTCCGCCACTGTCGGGGTCTCGGCCTCGCCAGCAGATGAAGAACCCTTGAGCCCAGACTCGTCGCCGGCGTCCTCCTTCAGCCGCTTGTGACTGCTCCCCGCCGCGTCCGCGTCCTCGTCGTCCTCTGCGCCGCGCTTCGACGAAGGGGTGGGGCTCGCGCGCGCGGACAGCGTGTCGGGGGAAGACGACGACTTCGTGTCCTTGTCCTTTTCCGCCGCCTGCTCAGCACTCTTGGCCTCCACACCCTCCTTAGCGGTATCGCCCTCCTCGGACGAGGAAGCAGGCGTCATGATGGCTGCGCCGTCGTCGCTCGAGTCCGGGGTCTCGCCAGCAGTGGCCGCGGCGGCATTAGCTGCAGCGGGCGCCTCGTGCTTGCGGCCCACGGCGGCCTCGACGTCGATCCCGCGCACCTCCATGTTCCCGCCGCTGCTGAGGCTGAAGCTGCTCGACGTCGGCGCCTGCGGGCCCATGTCCGCCGCGCCGATGTGGTCCGGCCCGCGGGCGTGCGGCGACTCGTCCTCGTCGGGCATCTCCTCGTCTGACTTCTCGCTGCCGGTGTCCTTGGGCTGCTCGCCTTCGGCATCGGCCTCACCCTCGCCCATAGCGGTGTCGTTGTCTGCGGTGTCTGCGGAGTCGTCATCAGTAGATGACGCCGTCGCACCTTCTGATGACGAGGTGACGACCACCGGCCCGGACCGCTGCAGCTGGCTGACAGGCACCACGCCGGCCCTCTGTTCCTGTCGAATGAGCTCGCCCTGCGTGATGACGCGCTGCTGGGCCGCCGAGCCCATCGGCGGTATGCCGTTGACGGAGATGGACACCGTCTCGATGCTGCCGACGCCGTTGGGCCCGTCTATCGTCTCCGTGCTCTCGGTGCGGGTCTCGAACTGCCTCGAGGACTGCTGCGAGGAGCTCCTCTGCGATGATGGCGTCGCTGGGCCCTGGTTGGACAGGGGCGACGGCCCGCCGTCGGAGCCCAGCGTGGACGACTCCCCGGACTCGGATCCGCCATCGCCGTCGCGGTTGCCACTCGACCGCCTCTGAAGCCAGGGGATTGGCGTCAGCAGGGCGCCGCCCAGGGCCTCGTCGCTGCCGATGGCGTTGCCGTTGCTCGTGCTGACCCAGGCCATGGACGTGTCGGGTCCGTTCTCGTGGTGGCCCTGGCCCTGGTCCATGACGCCGTTGGGCCCGCCCAGGGACATGGACGACATGTCCGGGATGGCGGGCGGCAAGGGGTAGGTGTTGTTCCCGCTAGTAACGTGGACAACTCTGTCGACGGCGTGGAGGTATGAGGGCAGCGACTTGTAGTGCTGCCTCGGCCGGAGGATCAGCTCTGCCAGGCGCTGGATGGTGTGGGGTGGGTAGGTGTGGAAGGACTCGTTCAGGACGCCATTGATCTCGGCGATCATGGCGATGATCTGCGGCGGGAGTGTGCCGGGTTCGGGTGCTGGTGCTGCTGCCGCGGCCGGGGCGGAAGCGGGAGGGGGCGCCGGGGCGGAGGTCGGCGGTGTGGGAGCAGCATTCTCCTTGTTGGTCTCTTGTGACGAGTCTGCCGAGCTGGTGCCGTCGTTCGGCGCTGATGATGGAGGTGGCTCAAGGGCGTCTGATGAGGGAAGAGGAGCGAGGAATCGTTGCTCCTGGGGTGAGGGAGCCACTGGAGAGGCTGGTTCGGGGATTCGTGGGATGGGGAAGTCGTTCTTGGAGATCTGGTGAGAGGCAGGTCAGCGTCAGGTCGGTTTGCTGTAACGATGCTGGGCGACGCAGTGAAAGCATGTCCTGGTCTGAATAATGACCCGTACCTTGTCGAGACGCGAGATGATGGCGCTGAGCAGGAGCGGCCATGTCGAGCTGTGAGGGCGGGCACATGTCAGTCACGAAGCCTTGGCGACTGCGGTTGCGAGGAGCTATGCAAACAACGGCCGGGCAGATGCACACAGGACGACTTACTAGTCCATGGAATTGCCAGCTGCAAGCGACAGCAGGGTCTCCTCGTCTGATTCCATCTCCATGGTGGCTGCCAGCTCTCAAACAACGCTGCGTTCCTCGATAGCTGGAGTGGGGACGTGACGTGAACGTGGCGCGCGATGTTCACCTCAGCCTTGCGCGATTGGAAAAGCTGCCCAGTGCGTCTGCGATGCGATGCGACCTGCCAGGCCTGCCTGGGATTCGGCCGGGGCCACCTGATAGGACACCAGCCAGCTGCTGCTAGCGCGGTGGGAGGTGGACAGCCCCAACTTGTTAGCGTGACGGCTCTTGCTCCCCTACAGACTAGGCCCCACGCTTTCCTGCGGATCGACCCCAGGTTTACCTTCTACTCAAGCTTCCATGTGGATATTTCGTCTACTGCACTTTCGCTGAACCTCTGAGTCTAGAGCCGCCTAGAGCCTCTTCTGACCCGTGCTACGCAGCTATGTGTGGTCGGCTGTACAGGTCCGTTGTACTGCACAATTTTAATGAAGGGCATATATGAGCTGGCCTCTGTGGACCTTAAATCACGCCTCATCTGGGTCCACATCGGGAATGATATATAGGCACGTAGCCGCCCCATCAATTTGACTGTGGGCCCCAATGTCGACAATGCTCCATGAGGCGAGCACGGAAGGTCGTGCGCTGCCCAGTGCTTCTAGATGCTTGCCTGGGTAGGAATTATTGACCGGCGATGATCTATTTTCGCAGAGTGTGAAATATCACGGAATGAGACTTGGTCTGTTTTTGGGTACCAAATATTCCACATCTCGTTCAATGCCATTGTCCACAAACCGAGGTTCCTCGGAGTAGATTGATGATTTGCCCCTCTGCTGGACTCAAACCTCGGGATGTGGTCTTCACAAGTCGGCCGAGAAATTGAGGCTCTGCATAGAAGCCACAATTCGTTTCACTTGTCAGTCACTGGCCAGCACAACTCGCAGTGTGGTTATCACCAGTGGTGCGACAGCACAGTTCATCGGATGGCTGACATGAAGCAGCTCAGCCCAGCTCAGCCCAGTCTAGTCTATTCGACTTCAGAGGCCTCACAAGATATTCAATGGACGAACTAAGTTGTGAGATCGGATATTTGATGAGTTCCGACTCGTGCGTCGAGATTGTTATTCACGCACGACGGGCCCACAAGGCACAGACGGCTTACCAGGAGTGCCATTCAAACATCACACAGGACCACGATATCCGTGTCTGCAGAGCCCAGCTGGCCCGCATTATGACATGTTTCCTGTTTGCCGCCTGCTTCATGCATCGAGGGCTTTATCGGCGGCTTGCATGTCGGACGGCCGTCGCGGTCGTCGTGATAGAGTTTGGCAGGATCGGCACTTGACAAACCTGTCCAAGTCCTGTTCTGCCAGACGGGGGCTTCCAGCGCTACTGCAGAGCAGCGCTGTCATCATGATCGGCGCACTGCAGGTCGTGTTGGGAGGGAGTGCTGCAGCAACCTGCTATTTTTATCCGCAGCCCGCCCGCTCGCCTGCTCCCGTGCCGTCTCGCCCTGGCCTGATTGACACCACCAACAAACACCTCGAACGGTGAGACATTCCCAATCGCGTAGGTTGGCTGTGACTGTGTATAATCAAGTTTTGGGGGTGAAGATCTTTCGTAGAATTCCTGCCCAGCTGTCCAGAAAAGGCATCCCGCATAGCAACTGCGCACGCAGCCTTGTGGGGGTTGAGAGGAGAAACGGGGGCTGCCCAGAGGCTCAGTTAGAACCGGGCAAGCCCCTGAACCCCAACTCTGGCGCTGCGGATGAGACACATTCCGTGGAGTTTGCCTGGAAGCGAAAGGGGGCCGCAGCACCGCAGGCAAGGTCGGTTATCGGACGAACGAGGCACTCGGCCTGACCTTTTGGTTTTGGGCAGCGCCTCGGCAGCACTTCTGTGCGCCTGCCATCTGGTTGATCGTGTATCATCCCCAACCTAGGGGTTGTTTTGACTCTGGCGGTGGGTTGACACACTATTGTGAATAAGCCTAGTGTTCCGTATACGCCAAATGCCAATGTACGTGTACGGATATTCCGTACAGGCGTATATTAGGTGGTAACAAGACCTCGGTCTAGAATCAATCACAGGTCTCCACCCGGCCGATGCCCAGCCGATTGGAATGAGCGTAAGCTCAACGATGACGTTGGCAGCGTTCGGTATCAGTTCGGGAGAACATGCCCCCAAGGAATGACGGCGCATGGCACGGTGCTATGCGGTGCGGTGCAGCACATGGTCCTCGCAGGACCTTGCAGCAGGTAAGTAGAAAAAAGAGGGCCATTGGCTGCAGCGGGCTTGCGGCAGTCCAGCGCAGGGACGAGTCGGGATCTCCCTGTCGCCGTCGGCGTGGCTGTGAGTCCAAACTTCCGATCTCTGATGGGGCACCGGTGGACCCCCCGCCGTTGCGCAACCCAAGGACTCTGCGCTGCACGTCAGCCTGTCTTTGCTGTTAGTGTCAGCCCCTGGACGGCCCTTGCATTCGTGCCACCTGGGCTGCCACATGCTGTTCGGCTGCCCCTGGCGCCCTGCTTACTCTAACAGCAGTACAGTCATCCAGTCCTGCGTCCATGGCCTTCCAGAAAGGCGGAGGCAGTATGTGCACAGGGTGAGGAGCTAGCCCTATTAAGTAACACTACTGCCATAACCTAGATAATTACAGATACATAAAATTTAAAATAATTATTATAGTTAGGATTAATATTTTATTGCTAAATCTCTCGCTTTAAGAATTATATATATGATTAAAATCAGTAAAAAACATTGTAATACTTGATTAGGATTGATGTAGTCTCTTCTCTTGCTATTATGCAGCATCGAGCGAATAGTTTACTCTTGTAGTGCACGTTGCATCTGTCACGGCCGCGTTAGAATGACGGCTTTCTTCCCTTGTAAAGAAATGTCATTCACGTTCACGTTTGAGAGGTTGTGAACAGGAGCGACCCGACTGTTCCCTGAGGCAGCAAGAAAGTGTTGGCAGTTTAAGGTGGTCTCCTCCCAAATGGTCAGACTGAACTGGATAGGTCCCGCGCAGATCTCAGATAGCATCCCTCCTTACAAGAATGTCTGCTTGCTCTGTTCTGAGTCTCAACGTTCAATCAATGGCAATGGAATTGACTGAATGTTAAATCCAGTTAACTCCATTGATCCACTTTCGAGGCAGCCTCGGATGTATTTAATGTCCGGCCAAACACCGGCCAACATACGATCTTGGATAAACATAACTCCATCTTGACGTAGAGAAGATTCCTGCTTTGGCAATACTTGTACTTTATCATCGACTAGTATCCGCGTGGTTGAGTCTCTTCTGCTCTCTGAACTTCAGACTGCAAAGAGAAGTTGGCCTTGGTCCTTTACAATATCATTGACTCTAAGTCTCAAAAGATTCTATTGAAAATCAGGAGCTTTCACCATCTCAACTGAAAATGGTGAATGTAGCAATTGCAGGAGGGACGGGTACAGTTGGGCGCACACTTATCGAGGTGCTGGCATCTCAGCACAAACATGAGGCGATAACTCTCAGCCGCAAGGTACCTGCCGAATAGCTGACCCATGCCTCGCGAGTAGAAAAGTTGCTAATATTCGAAGGACGCAAACACACAAGAGAAAGCATTGGCGCCGGTATTCACTGTCGATTACAGTGACATTGATGCTCTCAAGGCGTTCTTGGAAGAGCACAACATCCACACCGTCATATGCGCCTTTGGCATCACAGCCACATCCCTGGCGACCTCACAGCTCAACCTCATCAAAGCCGCAGATGCGTCCACAGCTACAAAGCGGTTCATCCCCAGCTCCTTTGCAATTCCGTACCCAGAGGAGTGAGTCCATATCCTACATATTCTCCTGATCAAAGCCACCATTGTCTCTCCCGTCTGGTCAACTGACCCACATCCCACCACAGCGGCGCCGCCATCCTCCCGCCCCTGGAGCATTACTTCACGTCAATCAAGGCCCTCGAGGCAACAAGCCTAGAATGGGCCGTCGTCCACAATGGAACATTCCTAGACTACTTCGCGCCACCGGCAGGAGGACCGGAAAACTTCAAGACCCACCTGCCCCACAGCGTCCTAGCCGTCGACATGGCGCACAATGCGGCAGCCATTCCGGGCGACGGAAACCAGCCCGTGACGTTCACCTATACCTTTGACGTGGCGCGGTTCGTGGTCGCGGCGTTGGACCTGGAGGCATGGCCTGCGTCGCGTGAGCTGCGGGTCGTGGGCGATGAGGTTACCTTCAACGAGCTTGTTGCGATCGCGGAGGAGGTGAAGGGGGCTAAGTTCAATGTGGTTCACGATTGTGTTGAGGAGCTCAGACAGTCACGGATCTCGGAGCTTCCTGGGCACAAGGCATCGTATGACAAGTACCCCAAGGAGAGGCTGCAGTGGTTCCTGGCTATCTTTGAGATGTGGATGGCTACGGGCCAGGGCCGAGTCTCGAGGGAGGGGACGCTGAATGAGACGTTTCCTGAGATCAAGCCATTGACTGTTAGAGGGATGATGGAGAGATATTGGGCGCCTACGAAGTAGAACGCTATACTTCACATGGAATCTCGGTGAGTGTGGTGACATACACAATAGGTCATGTTCAGAAGCAAAGATTCGATGTTGTTACATGTGACACTGAGACGCCGACCTCAAAGTCCGTGTGTTACGGCCACTTTGCCTACTAGCAATAACATTGGTTTCTATAAACTCATTTGATTTTCACCAGACATAGTTCCCCTAAACATTCTTTATGATTCAGAATTTAATGTTATATATATCTATATTTAATAAATTAATATTTTTTGCAAAAATATTGTAATTGAAAATTAGTACTGCACAGCTATTATCTACCCGATGTAGTAGGTATAAGGTGTATTTAACAAAACTCACGAGGATCGGCAGGTGTGAATGAAGGCGGCAAGGAACAAGGGATGCCGAGAGCACAAGTGCACGGGGCCACTAAGTTCGTGACGTGCAATAGCAGAAGGACCCTGGTTGGATATTGGCTTGATCGAAACGCTCCTCGTACGGACCCGTGGACAGATCGATGCTCGGTGCCAGGCTAGCAGTCCCAAGTCCCCAACGGATCCCTGGCCTTTCGCCTGTCCCCAATGCTCGGCACGCGGCGATGCAACGGTGGCTCCCTTGCTCGAGTAACAGCGCAAGGGCCAGCCCAGCCCGAGCCCAGCCCGAGAGCGCAGGTTTCCATCCATCATCGTCACCGGGAATGGTTGCTTGCGAGTTGCAGCTGTGCTGGAGGGCAGGGCAGTGAAGGGCTGAAGGATGAAATGCCAGAAGGGGGCCCCCTAGCGTGTCTTTCTGTCACGCTCCCGTCTCTTCACTGCCTCATCTTTAACCCTCACCTTTTTTTTCTAACTAGGTAGTGATCCCATCCCACCCCAAGCCCCCCCAACCAAGCCATCTATCTATCTGTCTCCCCTTCGACTTGCTTTGTTTCACATTCAACCCCTCTCTCGTCTGATTCTCCTGGTTGGCAAGGCTACTGTGGTACACATCTGGCTCTTGCAGACTACGGGGTTCACATACATACACGAAAGCTCGGATTGTGCGGCCAAGCACGGCGCAGGACGGCACCACAGTATCCAGGAAGAGGTGTACAAGCAACAGGTACCCACTGTACCGCCGTACCCGGCTGCCAGGCACTCAGTCAGACTCGCATGCTTCGCTGGGTCTTCTGCAGCAAACCCTCGCTCGCTGTGGGGAAAGGCCTGGATCCAGCGCCCCGTTCTCCCCTGGTCTGTGGATTCTTGTGGGCAACCCCCAAATCTCAAATCTCCCTCTTCCTGCGCCTTGTCGTCGCGTGTACACTGCCAATTCTCCCAAATCTGCCAAATCTGCCAGTCCTGCCGGTCCTGCCCAGTCTTTTGCCAGGTTGCTGCGAGTCGAGGCTGGCCCATCGTGTGCCGTCCCGTCCTGGTTGCCCAGATTACCTGCTGCAAGCCCCTTGTCAGACCTGCCGTGGGCTGGACTCGAGTACACCTGCACTACTGTGGTACTTACTGCACCAGCACAAACTAAGTAGACTAAGTGCTCAGCCCTCCTCCGTCGAGCCGCAGCACGCACGTTGAACCCTAGGCGGGTGGACCTGAGACTTTCCGCCAGTGGCCGCCGCGCCGCCTCCCATCATCCACCAAGCCATCCTTGGGTCCTTGGGACACCACCACACCCCCCCCCAGCACTCAAGCATCCCAGCACACAGCATCCCAACCGAGAAAAGACCCAGAAGGCCCAGGACTCGGGCCCCATTGACCACCACACTCAATCGCTCTGTCCCCCGACTCGTCGCTCCGTGCTTTCTTTCCTCTCCGCTACTCATCATCAACCATAATCATTCAACACCAACCGGCCAAACACGACAACCACCACCACACCATCTCAGCAGGAGGCCCCAACTTCGACCCTCGTTCTACACCACGTCTCCACCTCTGCAGCCAGCGACCGCTCTTTCAGCCCGCCGATCCACCAACATCACCGACATTTCCAATCCTCCTGCCTCCTAAATTTGTCCTCGTCGCCACCATCCCGTGCCGCCCGCATTTCTAGCTTCTTCTCCGCACTCACCCGCCCTTGTCTTGGCACAACCATATTACAAGACACCTCCCGCCGCGGCTCCTTTGACTCCTCTGAAGGAGTCGACACGCCTGCCCGCCCTGGCGTTCCGGACTGAATCTCGGCGGAACCTCCTGCCCGCCGACCCGGGCTTCTCCCAGGCATTTCAAGAAGGAGGTTATTTCCACAGAGAGGGCATCGCTCCCTCAAGTCGCGCAAGTATGAAGCGCAACAGTCTAGATTTTATGGATGGGCCGTGGCCCAAGGCCTTCTTCGCAGCCGCCTCGGTGCAGGCCATAGTGTGTCTGGCATTCGAAGCGTGAGCGCAACCCCTCTCCCCTCGCCGCTCAATTGACCCTCCGTCTGACCGTTCGCACCATAGTTATACCTTTGCTATGTTCCAGACACATCTGATAGGAGACCCTTTGAGTGCCGAAAACGACAAGAGCGCCCAGTACAGGACGATCCCGACATTCCTCACGCTCTTCATCTTCGGTTTCTTGTATGAGCTATTACTCGTGTGGGACGCCCTCCGATTGAAGAACACCATTCAGATCATCGGAATCTGCATCGCGAACCTGGCCCTCCTCGTATATACCGCAATCCAAATAGATCAAATTAACGAGGCTCTTACCCTGCTTGGCGAAAACAACGGGCTGGACGGCGGCTACACGAACACCAAGGGCGTGGTAATAAAGCCGGCGCAAGCGCTATGGGACGAAGTACAGGGTTTCCTCGTAGCAATCCCCATCATCCTCGCCGTGGGAACAATCGTCCTGTCCTATATCGCTTGGAAACTCTACCAGGTCTTCGCATGGGACATCCTTAAGCAGATCGGAGCCGACTACAGGATGAAGAAGAGGTTCCTGCATTACCAGGTGAGCCCCAGGCACTCCTATGCCACCAATACCTCCAGACGCATTGAGTTAACAAGTTCCCAGGTTTATATCGCTCTGCTCAAGTTCGACTTTTTCTTCTTCCTCGGCTTCACAGTGCAGTTCATCGTAATCGTCACTCAGGGCTACACCGACGCCGAGTTTTACCTGACCATCCTTGCCATCCCGATCACCATTTTCATCCTCCTTGCCGCGGCGTACTTCACCAGGAACGAGAGCAAGGTCGGAACCATTTGCGTTATTATCTGCTACGTGGGCGCTCTTGCCTACTTCATCTTCAAACTTGTGCGCATCTACCAACCAAGCCACGCGGCGTTCTATATGCCGGTGCGCAAGTCCCTGACGGCTTTCGCGGTGCTGGCTATCCTGCTGTTGATATGCACCATCGCCAATGCCTTCTACTGCATGAACAACTTCGGCGCAGGCCTGAAGACGCACCTGCTCAAGAAGAAGCCGACCGAGAAGGAGGCCGACGGAGGCAGCAGCGTCGACATGCACGCCCTGAAACCGTCGGTGCCAACGCGGATGACAATCGACTAAGAAAAGGGCGATTCGACATCTTGCCGCAACATACGAGGTCCACGAGTTAATGACCGCATTGTCCGGAAGCTACTCAACCTCTCTCCCGCTACTGGATTCGCTGGCTCGAGGGCGGGCGACGGACAATACGGTCCAGCACGAAACACAGAGACGAAAGCACGAACCGGGGCACAATATTACACATAAACCAATTGCGGATACACCATATTTGCCCTTCTACATCTAATGGCGTTCTTGAGGAATTTCTTGTTCTTTTGTTATAAATTCCCTAACCGGATGTTCGGGGAATTTGGTGTTCAGGGTCCTTTTGCTTTTGGGGGCTTCAACGGAGGACGTCCCAGGAAGGAGATGTCAGCCCCTTGACCTGCTCTCTCTCGGACAGGTGGTGTGTGAAAAGGATATAAAGAGGAGGTGGAAATATATGGATTGTCGGACCGGACAATAACTGGGGTCGGAGAGAGGAGAGGAAGGGGCACAGGGCTTTTTCCCCAACGACACGAGGGCTACTGAGCATTTACAGCGGGCTATATTTTTTCTTTACACATCTTTTGATATCCCCGAGAGTGAAAAGGGGGGCGTATTGATCTGGCCCCCAGAACAACCCCGCCCTCACCTCACCGGCTGGGAGAGGGATCCTTCCTGGTTGTTTTTTCCTCTTTTTCTCTCTATTTTCTATGTCACTCGCCTGGTACTTTACTTGGTCGGATATCCCGCCCAAGGACAGGTTCAAGGCACCAATCATGCTATGTAGCACAAATCTGCTCTCGATCGATCTTGAGACGAGTAACGGAGAAATTGTCTGCTTGATCAGGCCTTCCCGAGAACTGAGCTTGCCTTTTGTGAATGTGATTCGTTGGCTACTGACAGTTGATCGTATGTATGTGAATGTGTATGTCCCATGTATGTGGTAGGCCTCCTCTTTGCGCCTTAACATGCCTGTTACACAATATTCATGTGACGCGGCTGTACTTTGAGAACGCTGTCAATGTGACTGGAGGAGACATGTAACTAGTAATCCTCCCTTGAGAGACTGTCTCATGATTAAGGGTTGTACTATTCGAGGTGACGAGACTTGTTTGCGTATCTGCTATGCAGCCACGGCGACTATTCCCTAAAACTCTCATAAGATAATATTCTTCAAGACAACATCCATACCCCTAAGAGAGTACTCTCCCATAGGACAACCTGCTAGTCTCCGTCGATACAACATCCTACTGACCTCCTGTAGGATAACCTCCTAACCTCCCACGGGACCAGCTCCTGCTGGACAATACCCCATGGAAACACGTTTTTGAGAATGTGTGGCGATGTTATAGTCACAGTGTATGATCTCACGGGTCATGTCATGTGAGGTGAGATATCAAGAGCTATGAAGTCGTCTGGTCGATCGTGTCCGAGAGGCCGAGGGTCGATGGGCCAGAGTGACAGCAATCGTGACATGGGTGCTTTGGGTGCTTTCGCCGTTCAGACTCGAGGAATAGAAGCCCCTCACGAAAAATCCAGAGACCAAGGCTAGAAACAGGAAGACAGAGGGTATGTAGAGGGTGCATGCCGTCACAGTCTGGAAATCGTTTCATTCTCATGATCGCTGTTTATTTGACACGCTAATCTCTAAGCTACAAGACCATTCCGCTGCATATAACGAGGCTGCGGCCGTCCCTCCGGAAAGGAGCAGGGAACCAGCCATCACAGTATGATCTGCCTTGCATCCCTCAGCAGGCCCTCGACGGGACAATAAGGGCACTTGTAGCGCTGGTGGTTCTTAACAAGGTTCTTAAGCGAGTCCCGCGCCAGCACGTGGCCGCAGGGCAGCATCATGGGCGGGTTGCGGTCGGTCGTCTGCTCCTTTGAGACGGGGCACACGAAGATGGAGTGGTAGATCATGGAGCGCGGCAGGGGCGTGTCGAAGGCGAGCTCCGACGCCGTCGTCCACGACGCCCGCGCCTGCGCCCTGACCCCGACGAACATCATCAGCCGCGGCAGGCTTATTGCCCCGGCCGTCGCGGCCACGTACAGCGGGCTCTCGGCGCTCAGGCCCAGCAGGGAGCAGAACTCGCGCGTGAATGAGCTCGCTATCTCGTCAAAGGCGGATTCCTCACCCTCACCGGTGCCGTCCCCGCCACCAGTGCTCGGGAACAGGTGTGCATATGGTGACTCGGCCAAGTTGGGCTGATACACCAGTGCCGACGCGAGCTGTGCGATCTCCTTCACGTGGCGGTCCGCGAAGCGCGGGAAGTTGGCCTGTGCGTACTTCATGGCCACGGCAAGGCCCTCCTCCTCCTCGCCGCTCTGCAGGATGAGGTAGATGTACTGGCGCTTGCACAGCTCGAACTCGAGGTCCGAGCCGCGGGCGTCCAGCTCGGCGCTGTTCTCGTGCGCCCACTCTATGGCCGGGAGCAGGTTGTGGTTCCTCAGCTCCTTGAGGATCTGATACATTGTCGCGAACTTCTCCTGTAGTTCGTGCGACTGGAGCGAGCGCACCTCGCTCATGGGCTCGTCGTCGCCGCCCCCGTAGCCCGCCTCCGCCGCGTCCTCCCGCGCGTCCGCGTTAGGGATCGTGTCGTCGTCGTCTTCTTCCCCGTCTTCTTCTGCCCCGGAGTGGTCGGCGTCCATGTCTGTGTCGTCGTTGGCTTGTGGTGTTGGCTCTGGGGCTCTTGTCTCGCGCGGTGGCTCTTGCTCTTGGAACTGGTCCAGCGCCTGGGTCTCCTGTATGAATGTTGACGCGACGTTGAACTGGCCCTCTCGTAGCAGGTGCATGGCAATGGCGCGGTTTATCAGCTCGGGGTGCTTAGCCATGGCGTCGTCGTCGGTGGGCAGCGGCCTCGGGGGGAAGTACTTGTCGAGGACCTTGCCATAGTTTTTTCGGACCTTGTCTACCTTCCTCAGGTCCTGTTGTATGGTATCGAAGCCCTCATTTACTGGATTTTGTAGCCTGGTGAGGGTAAGGCTTGTGGTATGGGGATCGGGAGCTAAGGCCGGGTATCAGTAAGAGTCAATGATGTGGTGGGATGATGGGCACGGGACGGGGACAATCCGGGCCAGTCACTCACACTGAGCGATCTTCTCTCGGGCTTCGGTGAGGATGTCTATTATCTTGTCGACATCGTTGACAGCGGCGCTCAAGCGGTCGGTGGTGTTATTCGCCAGTCGATCGAGCTCCTTGAGGAGGGCTGGGATATCGGTGTCGTCCGGCTTGTAAGCCATGGCGAGAGGGGTCCGGATGAGGCCGAGGATACGTGTGTTGTGGGGAGGGATGAGCTGGTTTGTGGTAGAAATATCTAGATGTCTAGGAAGAAAGGCTATGTTTGGGCGCTGGAAATAAGAAACCCGTAGCTGGGTTGGGGTTCATTCGAGGTGTGGTGCAGGTATGTTGTGGTCTGGAGAAGGTGAATGAATCGAACGGCTTCCCGAAGCCGACTCGGCAACTGTAGGGAGGAGCTCCAGTTGCAGAGCGACCCAGGTACTCGTAGTGGCATGCAGTCATGCATGTACCGGACACGGCCCACGGGCCAGCCATGAGTTCAGAGCCCAGCAAAGCTGTTGCGTACCTGGATACTTCATACGGAGTTTTTCGTATACCCCGTTCTCTTGTTTATATTTTGAAGCCTGGAGCCTGCCTGACTCCTGCGAGCTCTTCTTATTAAAGACAGCCACAAATACATCTGCTACGCGGTCATAAACATCCTTGCCCCGACCTTCTACAGGACAACTTCATAGCATCAGTTCTTATAATGTTAACACACCAGAGGTAGGCAGGCTATAGGGACTTTGTTACGATATCAGACAATTTTTTAAACATGTGGCGGATTTACGGTAATAGTGTAGTGTATAGTGTAGTGTACGTGATGACTGGGGATCAGACCTCGTGTTGCGCCGGCATCTGCTGTCGTCACTGCTGAGCATAACGGCACGCGGCAGTAGTGTCTGGGGCAGCTCATCAGCACCCACCACATTCCCCCACATGGCCCCACCTGCACAACTGGACAAGGCCCCTGGCCCCTATTTGCTCGTACTAAGTATTCCGTCCGTACATAACATCGTCACCGTCCACCGCCCCGGCGCATACATCACATGTCAAAAGCACTTTCGCCTTGAGCCTCGCGCTGTTCTCCTTGTGTACCGTATACCACGGCGCATTTCCTCTCTAGCTTCTATAAGCTTCGCAGCTGCAAGGATATGAGGCTGGCACCCCTTTGGTAGAAGCCAACCACTGTCGGCCCTGCAACATGCGCCCTTCGCTGTCCCGGTGCTCGAGGTCTGCCGGGATTCGTTGGTGGCTGCACCAAAAGCTGTCTCACATGACGGCAGACCACGTATAACATTGCCCTGGCTCCAGTGGATACCGCTACAAATACCATGTCCTTCAGGCTCAATCTCCCCGATGGCCGTGCCCACAGGGAGGAGGATGTCACCCAGGCCAGACTGGCCGCCATGAGGAATTCCACCCTCGCCGCCACCACACCACGAGAAGGCACTCCCCTGCCCGGCGACATGAGGCTCGACGGCTCCCTCTCAGTAGATACCTCGTCGCCTGCTCTGTCGCCTGGTCATGGCCGGAGACATGTCGTCTTTCCCGACCCCGTTGCTTTCAGGTGCGCCCTCCTTTGCACTCCTGACTCTCACCGCCCCACTCCTGTCCAGTCCAGCAACTAACACATACTTCTTCACCCCAGATACCTCTCTGAAGACCCCTTGGTCCAGATAGTCCAGAGTCGAGGCGAACTTGGCGGTTATGAGCTCTATCTTGTCGAACAATGGGCATGCTCTCGACTGTCTCCCACCCTCGTCATTGTTACCTATACCGGCGATCCGAAGTCTTCAGTCGTAGTGGGTGTGCTTTCCGTGCCGGCCGACGAGGATGAGTGGTCCCCAAGACTCAAGGTCTACTTCAAGGCCTTGCAGATATATCATGCCAGGCCAAAAGAGACAGAGCTGGGCGAGCTGATGGTCACCAACCTCAGCAGCTTCCCTTCCGCCCTCACGGTCATATTCGTGCCCGATGGGGACATCAAAAAGCACAGGCAGGCCTTTATAGTGAACGAGGACCTCAAGAGGACCGGTTGCTCGGGTCGATCCGGCATGACCTTGTCAGATCCTACTCCGGCGACCCATGCCAAGTTCTACACGACTTACAAAATCCACGAGAAAGTCCCCTTCTTCGAAGCCGTCATGGAGCTGGTCAAGCTGTGTCAAGTGGCATTGTTCATCTTTGGCATGCTGGACCAAGAGTACATTGATGGTCTGCTATGTGATATCACGGAGACAGCAATCGGGAACTGGTGGACCGAGGTTGGGTCCGAGTACTACAACATGGAGCCAACTGATGGCATCCTGGGCCCCACCACGGTAGCCGCACTCCTCGGTATGCTCATAGGTGCGAGAAATCGCCTGAGCTCGTATGGTGTCACTGTGGCCAAAGATGTCTTCGAGATTGAAAGCACCAAGCGTGCGATTGGGCATTTTCAGAAGTCTCACAAGCTGGAGAGGACTAGGAGACTCGACCGCCAGACACTTCTGCAATTGCACAAGTCCACTGCAAAGGCTGCTGCAGGAGAAGAATGGGGTGTACAGAAAGCAATCGGAGCCACGGTTTCTCAGTTCGGGAAAAGAGGTGAAATTCTCAGTGGGGTCATTGGTACTCGCGAGAAAGCCGGCATTGGGGAGATCGAGACTGTCGATATCGACAAATTCAAAGAGCTGGTGTCTGGTGAGCGTGCCAAATGGCTCTGGCAGGGTAAGCCTCGAAGACTTGCCCTTGAGCACTCAGAGCGATCAATGCCAGATATGACCAACATGCTCAACTTTGGGAAAGAGGAGGAAAAGGAGCGCGAGAAAGAAAAGGAGAAGCACAAGGAGAAGGAGAGAGAGAAGGACAAAGATAAAGATAAAGAGAGGGAAAAAGAAAAAGAACGAGAGAAAAAGGAGAAAGAGCTCGAGCTTGAACGGCCAAGTCGCACAACAACACGCTCGTTCGGATACGAAGATCTGAACCCTACCATGCGGCCAAAAGAACAATCGAATACTATGTACTCGGCACCCACGCCGGGCTCGAGCCTTAGTATGGCCGAAACCCCCGGAGCCGAGTCGGGCTTGCACAAGGCTGTCTTCAGGAGTGTCGCGGACCGGGTGAGTGACGCCCGCTCCAGACTCGGCCGCATCGGAGATGCCGTAGGAGGCACCCGGAAGGGGCATGCAAGCCGTCCGTCTAGAGACGAGACTCCAGAGACCGGATACACTAGCCCTAGCATAGGAAGCTTGATCCAGTCTACCGGTGCTCTGTCTAGTCCCGTCATGTCGGGCAGGGCTTTCACGTGGAAGAACAAGCCGGAGGAATACGCGAACGTCTTCCAAAGAAGACATCCCGAGGCCGAACACCCCAACGGGGAGGCCCCGCCGGGGCCTAGGGCCACCACTGGGATGCAATTATCGCCGCTTCAGGAGGCGCGGAATTCCGTCTCGGTGGAGGCGCTGGACGTCGGCAAGGACCTGGCCGGCGATACATCCATGGCTCCGTCGACTGTTGATGAGAATGACTTTCAGAGATTCTTCCAGCTGCCCGAAGGCAGTGGGGACGCATATTCTTCACTGCTGAAGAGGCGGCATAGTCTGGCCGCCGGAACGCCTTCCTCAGAGCAGCATGCGCTCAACGAAGACCGCTGGCCACGACGCCTATCCTTCAGCGCTGCCTCGGAAGCCATCCTACGCTGGGACGAGATCATCGACCTGCAGGAGGACCCAACCACGCTCGAGGAACACATGGCTTCGGCGGAGCTCGCACAAGCCCTCCACGCGCGGATATTCAAACTTTCCAGGTCCCTCTCGCCGTGGGTGTCGTCCAAGATCGACACCGTCGAGGCACTGGAGGAGACGTACGCCGCGCAGCAGGAGACGCTCGAGCAGGCGTACTACGCGCTGTCGGACGAGTACCAGAGGGTGAAGCAGAACTCGGCCGAGATGATCGCCGAGGAGAAGGGGAGGGTCACCGAAGCGATTAAGGACGTGGAGGTCCAGGTCGCCAAGCTCGAGTACGAGATCAACGCGCTGGTCTCCAAGGTGCAGGACGTCGAGGACGGGGTGGCGGACTTTGAGGCGAGCGTCGTCGACGTGGAGACTCGGGCCGAGGAGCTCAAGAGCCAGCTCGAGACGGAGAGCTGGGTGCACTGGGCGGTCAGGACGTTGACGGGTATAGGGACGGGGCCGAATATTTTGAGGCAGGGCTGAGGAACAGGTTCTACAGGTACATGGAAGGGTCATCGAATGCCTTTCATCCCGCTGTTTAGCAGCGGTCTTTCGGTACTCATAAGGGCGACTCGAGCATTTGCAAGCTTTGGCGTATGGAGTTTAGAAGATCACGGGCTGTGTCCCAGACAATACTTGGATGTCCGGTTTCAATGCGAAAGGAGCCCACAACTACTTAGGGGTTTCCCGAGAAGGGAGATTTGTCTATACATCATAATCTTAACACACTGCAGAAATATCCGGAGCCCATACGCTCAGAAACAATGCGCAGTCGCATTCTTGGGCCATCATAGCAGCCCTTTCGGGCATCTGCACAGATATCGTGCTTCGATCTCCCCGTTCTGCAGCATCCGAGACACGGGCATACGAGGAGTGATTCTCAGCCCGGGGAGTTGAGAGCATCAGAGCCCATCCCGAACAGTACAACGTGTCTGCTCCTCAAATAAATATCGGTGCGTCCTTGAACATCCAACACCTTCCTCGCCTGCGGTCGAAACAGACCGGGCCCCGCTTCCTCGAACTCTCGTGGCCACCATGACAGCGGCGGAGGGCTTGCGTGAGTTGTGTCCCCTGTTTATCGACCGAAACCGCCGCCACCCATCTGCTGCTGTTGCTGCTGCTGTAATATGTCCGAGACCTTGAGGTGGACGTCGAAGAACTTGGCGGCGCACCTGTCGAGGCAGACGGCCTCGCCCTTGTTGATGTCGCCCTCGAGGTAGTTGTTGGGGATGCACTTCTTTGCGCAGGCCTTGTTGAGACTGGAGACCGAGAATTAGTGGTGAGTGCCACAGACAGTAATAGGGAACGGCGACGGCGACCTACCGGTTCATCATGTCGGCCATGAGCTTCATCTCAGCCTCGACGGCGGCGATCTTCTCGGCCGACGAGGGCTGGGGGCGGCCGAATCCGAGGAACGACATGCTGGGCGGTGGGGGATTTATGCAGATGCGCGGATGTGTTGGACTGCAGTGGCTTTGGCGCTCGGGGGCTTCGTTGGTGAAGGTGGTTGTTGATATTCCGGCGTGCAAATGGGTTTCTAGGTCAAGCAAGCTTCAGTTGCGGCCGGGGCCCTTGGAAGGTCGTCCAAAAAATCGGCTCGGCCAGTGACGTTTGTCTTGCAGGGTTTAGCGGGGCCTTGCGGCTGATGCGGTGGGCCCTGGACCTGGGCTCTATTGGTCAATGACACGGCGAGTGGGAAGCTTCCCTTTCTCGCGCCGCCAAAAATTTCGAGAGCTCTGCACGCTTCAAAGACCTCTCTTTACCTTGGCACGAGCTGTATTTTCTGCAGATCAGGGTGCCTTCAGAACCAGCGCCCGGCCGCGCTCTTGTAAGTGTGATTTCATCCCTTATTTCGACACATTCCTACATGATGAGACCGCATTAAACCTTAGAACCGTTGCGACTGACACGACTTCGGTCGTGCGTGATCAAAAACGCCAACTCTCTGACATCGCTTTTCCCACCTCGATTCCTTGTCTTGATTGAACCTTCGTGGTTGCCGCAGTTTGTCTGACAGGATTCATCACAGGCTTCAAGGAGTACCGGCTCAACATGGCGCCATCTCTGCATTTCTTGCGTCCGTATGCCTTCCAGCCGCTGGCTCCAGGCTCATCTCCTGCCGGCTCTGCGTATCTTCGATTCTACGAGCTGGCAAGGCGGAACTCTCGGGCAGTGTGCCAAAGATATAGCTCCAACGCACCGCCCAAGCCGATCAACACGATCAGGTCGAGCTCTCCTTGGGTGAAGCGGGATGTAGAAACATACAGTCCCGAGGACCGTGGCGCTCTCACGGCGGCGCGTGTTCAGCAGCTCCAAAAGGCACATGCCCTGTTGTATCCACGGTTAAAACGCTCTGCGAAGCCTCTTACGATATCGAACTTTAGAAAGCAATATGAGGATAAGATGATAGGCCCATCGCAAGTGCTCGGTGACATCGTGACGGTCGGCGGTATGCTTGGCTTCTCTAGTAGTAGCTCTCTTCATGCGACTAATTCTTGCCAGGTCGCGTGACCTCGATCAACCAGCTCGGTAACAAGCTGGCCTTCGTTAAACTCGTTGAGGATGGCAACATCGTCCAGGGTGTCTTGAACATCAACAAGCTGGTAGACGGCACGGAGACGAAGCAGTTTGCCCAACAGGTCCGCCTAATAAAGAGGGGTGATCATATCTGTTAGTTCTTCCTCGTCATACTGGCATCATCTCAAGTCATGTGGCTGGTATATCCTGACACCATTGCGTGTAGCGATCACCGGACAGCCCACGCGTACGCAGTCAGGGGAGCTTTCCATCGAAGCTATACACCTTCCGCAAATACTCTCGCCCGGCCTAGCACCACTCCCATACAATCTTCCTGAGGATGTCAGGATGAACCAACGGCATCTCGACCTCCTTGTCAACAAGAGAGCTGCAGACACCCTGCGCGTAAGATCGTGTGTGGTCAGAGAACTGCGAAAGTGGCTGGAGACCAAGCTGGAGTGCTCGGAGGTTTCTACTCCTATCTTGGCTGCGAACGCCGGCGGTGCTGTGGCCCGACCATTCACGACCAACGCCACTGAATTCCCAGAGAAGCAGCTGGCCCTGCGCATAGCACCGGAGCTCTGGCTGAAGCGGCTGGTTGTTGCCGGCTTCGACAGGATATACGAGATCGGCCCGGCATTCAGGAATGAAGGCCTCGACCTGACTCACAACCCCGAGTTCACCATGTGTGAGTTCTACGTATCACACATCAACCTCGACCAGATTATGCAAGAAACCAGGGATATGTTCTCCGATCTCACCAGCGCTGTGGCCAAGTTCAAGGACGAGCATGACCTGTCGACTCTGAAGCCGCTCGATCCCAAACTGTTTAGCAGGGAATGGCCGGTGATCGATTTTATCCCCGCGATCAACATAGCACTTGGGAGTCCACTTCCCAGATTGGACAACAACCCAAATGCTGTTCAGGAGATCATCAAGCTCCTCGAAGATAAGGGCAAAGACTGGCACAAGTCTCTGCCACCCAACCCCTCTCTGCCGAAACTCCTCGACCGCATTGCAGGCGAAGTCCTCGAGCCGCAGTCCAAGGGCAAGCCGATTTTCATCACCAAACACCCGGCATGCATGTCGCCCTTGGCCAAGACCTTCACCGACCCCTTCACCAAGCAGTTCGTCTCCGCCCGTGCCGAGGTCTTCTTCGATGGCAACGAACTGGCCAACATGTACGAGGAGGAAAACAGCCCCTACGTGCAGAGGCTCAAGTTCGTCGACCAGGCGAAGGCAAAGCTGGCCCAGCAGCAGAACGCGGCCCCGGGCGAACAACCACCCTTCGACGAGGACGACGAGCCAGCGCATTTCATTGACGAGCAGTACATCTCGGTGCTGGAGTCTGGCCTGCCGCCCACGGCCGGCTGGGGCTGCGGTGTAGACCGCCTGGTGATGATGTTTACCGGCGCGGGCAGGATCAGCGAGGTGCTGCCGTTTGGGAACCTCAGGAACGTCGTCGGGCTCGCGTCGGCTGGTCCGCAGAACCAAGAGCGCAAGAAAGGTGACGAGACCGAATCCGCTGAAGCGCGCAACCTCTTGAGGGAAGAGCTCGAAAAGATCGTCGCATTGGAGAAGGAGATCATCCTGCCATCCCGTGAGTTGGCACAGAGCGGATCGAGAGCTGGAACGAAGGGCCCCTCGCTGGTCAACGAGTCGGAGAGCATCGCGGACCCTGCCCACCCTGACGATGCGGCTGGAAAGACCGAACAACCAGCGAGTACCAAGCGTGAGAAGCGTGCTGCGGACGACGCGCTGAATTACATCATGGGTGACAGGCCGTAAGGCCGATTTTGGCATTTCACAAGGTGTGGCCTCCTCAGTAGGGCCGAACCTGTGGCTGATCCTGCTGTGAAGATTGGGACTACTAGGACCTGGATCTTCCTCAACCGGTGAAGATGTACGACTCTACGACGGATTGGCTGGATACGAAGCATATACATTTAGACATATACCCCTGCTCAACTATAATGAGTCGAAATGTGACTTACATTCGATACCTCGATCATGCAAGTGGCGCGCGCGCATTTCATCAAATGTGCCCAAAACTTCCGACAACAAAATCCCCGTTAACGCTGGTATTCAGATCACAGTTCGAATGAGTTGGATACTCAGGTCCACCTCACCGCCAGCCGGTGCTAATATGCTGGGACTGTGGTGATCTCTGGCCCTTAGATCGATTGTCTCCCGTCCCTTGATCGCTATGATGGAGCTTTACAAGCCCTTGGGAGAATCCTTCGAGCCTACATTGTTCAAGTTGGTATCGTCATCGGCCGATGTCTTATTCCTGCCCGACTGCCCGCCTGCGACATCCGACTTGCCTTCGAGCTCGTGGCCCTGGGCCGAGCACGCTCCAGCCAACATTGCCATCCCGAGAATACACAGCATTGATAGTGCACCCACGGCTTTAATGCCCAACGGGAGCCCGAGAAGCAGCAGAGTCGACACCAGGCATCTGAAAGCTGCATCCGCAGGGTAAAGGATGAGCGCAAAGATGAGGCCAGTGCCCTCGGATATGGATTTAGAGATGTCGGCGAGGGCGCGCAACGTCGCCTGTACAGCAGGGGCCAGTAAAGCAGCCCCGCAGGCGCAGGCGCCGGCCGCCCGGGACTCCCCATGGAGTGTGAAGCGCGTGAGGTCGATGTGTTTGCCCATGAGGACGACCTGCTCCTCGAAGTCCTGGGCAAATACCATTGCGAACGCGGCTGCAGACAGCGATATGGATGCGACTACAATGATGGCTTGGACGTTCTGCCGCACACTCTCTTTGCGATCCGCTAATGTCTCTTTGCGATCCGCTAATGTCTCTTTGCGATCCACTATTGTCTCTTTGCGATCCGCTATTGTCTGTAGCGATTTGACCGCGTCCGTCGTCTCGCGGACGACCGCGTCGGCGGCGGCGTTGAGCTCCGCGTTGGTCATCCAGCCGCCGCCACCGGGCCCGGCCCGACGCAGCCTCAGGAGGTCCTCGGCGGCGAACAAGTAGGCGCATATGACATTGTATATCTCGGGTGTTGTGTCTGTGCACCGCAGATCGCGGATCCGGGATAAGAGGGCGTCCATTTTGTCGTGGAGGAGCTTTGTGCCCGAGCTGTCAGGCCTTTTCTCCGCCGGTTCTGGTGACTTGGCGACCGGGGCGTCCGGGGCACACTCTGGTTCCCGAGGCCCGACGTCGGATGTCACTGCTGATAATGCTACGGGGGCGTCAACTTTGGCTTGCCTCTTCTTTCGCTTCTTGTAAATCGAGTGTAGTACTTGCGCGAAAAGGACGAGAAAGCCAGTGAAGGCGATGAGGCTGAAGACTTGGAAAAGCTTATCTACCAAGACTTTGAAATGCATATTTAGGTGGTTTGAGGTCCCTTGAAAGGTCTGACATTTTCAAGGCATGTTTACCTGGTCTGAAGGGCGGCCACGTTGTATTTACCACCGGCGAGGCTGTCAAGGGACGGAATCCAGTCTGCTTCTTTGCCGTCCAATTCGGCCTTACCTAGGGAGAGGAAGCAACATGTCTCAAGCCATCTAGGCAGAACCAGAAGGGAGCCTACTATCAACGAAGGACAATAATCTCATGAGAAATCCTCTGTGAGTGAATCATACGTGCTACTTCTCTTCAGACCCGGAGTTGGGACTATATTGTAGCTTATAGCGAACGTGGAACAGCATTCCCCAGGCCCGCAAGATCCCGGTAATCTAGCGAGACGAATCATCAACTATGATTACCCTTGGCTTCCCCTCTGAAATATTCCGAGGTAAGATCATCAATCCGACATAACTATCCGTCCTTGCATGAGTCCTGCTCACTGGCGACTTCACACTCGCGCGCAAACTCATCCTCGTCGCAGGCTGCATACGAGACCATCACGGCGAGCATCGTCACGATAATCAAAGCTGCAGATAACACGAAGCCCGTAAAAAAGACACCCGGCGAGATACCAAGAATCCACATGACCACTGACATGCTGGAGGCAACACTAGCGGGGCATGCGAAGACCAGCCCGATGAATCTGTGGCCGGTGAGGTCGCCCGCGAGGGCGGCTACGAAAGCATGCGTGGCGGCCGATGTGCACAAGGTCACCAAGAAGAAGCGGAGCATTATGGTTTCCACGTCGGGGACAGGTCCTACGCCGGGGGCGTTGAAGGTGATGACGGCTGGCTCCCCGATGACCAGAGTGTCGGCCGTGTACGCCGCCGTCGCGGTCCAGACCGCGACCAGCGATAGGCCCCCGGTCAAGAAGACATGGGCGAGCCCCGGAATTTTGGTCGTGTCCGCGAGTGCCCCGAGCGGCGCGGTATCCTCCGTGGTGAATTTGACGAACCTGCCGGCGGCGGTATTGAGCCCTTCGTCGGTCATCCCGGTGGTGTTCCCACTGCCGCGTGAGAACGTTAGAAGGCGTCTTGCGGCCGACCGGTAGGTGCATACGGCACTGGCGATCTCTGGTGTTGTGTCCCAGAGCCTCGCCACTTGGAACTCAGAGTTTAGGAGGTCTATCTCATCGTGGAGGTGCGTGGTACCCTCTTCTTGGGACTTTGCTACGTCGGGCTTTGGGCTGAGCTCTACGTCCCGGGGCTCGGAAGGCTGGCTGTTCAGGTTGGTGGGCTCCTGGGTGTTGTCCTCCTTGGTCACTGGTGATGACTTGATTATTCTGTCAATACTGGCATTGTCTTTCCGGATCCCAAGAATGATCTGTGTGAGGAGTGAGATGAAGCCGAAACACGCGATGGTGCTGCTGGCGTAGAAAATTGGTAAGAGTCCCTCTGGTGACGGCATTTTGCAATATTTGGGATCTTGGAAGAGAGCAATTGTTGCTGCTTTTTGGCTAGAGGGTGGTAGGTATATTTATGACCGATGAGGCTATCTAGGGACCGAGTGTCGTCAGCCAAATGCCAGTTGAAATCAGCCTCGTCCAGGGAGAATCAACATGTCTCAAGCCATCTGGGAGAACCGGAAGGCATTCCTGCCATTAAATGAGGACCATCATCTCATGCGAAACCTCTCAGTGTCAATTTCTTATCCTGAGCTGCGAACTACATTGTGGCTTGTAGCAAGTATGGAATTCAGCACTTCCACTAATTCATCAAAATGGACTATCGACCAGAACCGTGGTCGCCCTTGACTACTCTCTATATTACCCTAAGTTCTTCCCTTCTCATCTGTATCCTGTTCATCAGCAGTTTCCCGCCGCCACGCAAGCTCGTCCTGGGCGCAGGCTGTAATCGATGCCGCTACGGCGACTACCGTCATGATAATTAAGGCGAAAGATGATATCATGCCTATGTTTAGGACTTCCAGCCGGATATCGAGAAGCAACAAAGCATACATAAAGCAGCTGAGGGCAATAGTACCGGGGTAAGTGAAGGTCATTTTTAGCAACCCGTCCTCAGACACCACATCCGAGGAGGAATGGAGCACAGCAGCCTGCAGAACCGCCGGTATGACGAGGGCCAGCAGGGTCCGGTATGAGGCCACGGCGCCGGCCGCGCCGATGGGTGTCCAGATCTGCCCCTTGAAGCTGATGCCGAGGTAAGTATAGTCGCCCTCGGTGCCCAGCGGCTCCTGCTTCGCGGTCGCCGCGTACGTCGCGACTGCGGTCCAGACCGCGATCAGTGACACGGTCCCCACCACCAGGGCCACATAGGCCGAGAGCCTGCGGTCGGCGCCGATGTTGTGCCCAAGGTGGCCGAGCTTCGCGAGTGGTGCGGTCTTTCGCGCAGTCCCTTCGACGAGGGCGCCGGCGTCGGAGTTGAGCTGCGTGTCGGTCCTCCCCCTACGCCGCGCCCTTAGGAGGAGCTCTGCGGTGGAGAGGTAGGCGCACACGGCGTTGAGGATCTCCAGTGTCGTGTCTATTTCTTTTGGCGCTGTAAGTTGAGAGTTCAGGGCAGCCATCCTGGCGTGGAGGCGCTTTGTGGCCGCCTCTTTGGGGTCTGCTTCGGACTCTTCGTCAGAGTCTGTGTCGGACTCTGAGGCGGAGTTTGCGTCCCAAGTCACTGGGGACTTGATTCTCGGTTGGGTGGTTTTCTGAGACTCTTCATCGCGCTTCATTGCTGCCGATGCCTCTGGACTGTTGATATTGGCCCAGTCCCTCTGCGTGGCAAGTACTGTTTGCGCGAAGAGCAGCAGGAAGCCGATGCAAGCAATGGTGGTGCTAATGTAGAATACCCCAACGGGCGAGGGCGCGTCTGTGGACGACATTTTGGGTTTTCTGAGCTGATGAAAGAGACTTGGTGTCATGAATGAACCTTTTCTTGATTAGGGGGACAGACGAGCAGGAATATTTATGCGCAACGAGGCTGTCAAGGGACGGAATGCAGGCTGCCGAGTGTAATTGAAGTCAGCCTTGCCCAGGGAGGAAAATATATATGTCTTAAGCCATATTGACACAGCCGCAAGGCATTCTTTCGTGGATGAGAGACATGACCTCAATGCGAGGTAAACATTCCGGGAGCAGGGAGTTGTAATGCGGCTCGTAGCAAAAAGGTTGCCAACATGCCCTGTGCCCGCAGGGTACTGTACACCGATGCGTATGACTTTCGTCGCTCTTCCAGAGTAATGCCAGATTCGTCAAGGCGAATCCTCAACCAGGCCTGGCGGAACGTCCATTCCGGCCCTCCTCGCCTCAACCCACTGCCCCAGCTCCCTCCAGATCCTCTCTTTCTCAGCCGGGCTCAGCGTCGCGGCAAGGCCGCTCGTAGAGCTCGAGACAAACACCCTCGCCCCCTTCCAGCCCTTGCGGTACTCGACTCCATCGACCCTCTCATCCTCAGCAACCTCCCCAACGCCCATGTTCTCCTCCTCATCCTGCCACCCATACCTAAACTCATGCTTACCCACAGCCCGTCCGTGTCGCACCCGCCACACAGACTCCCAGATACTCTTCCCCACGACCACAACAACCTCAGGCCTCCACCGGCGCACCTTATCCTCGAGCGCGCCGACCCCATCGTCCATCTCGGCCTTGCTCAGCTCGGCGCCGTTGCGGCTCGGCCGGGACACGATGTTAGTGAGGCCCAGGTTGAACCGCTCCGGCAGGGTGCGGTCCTCCTCGGCGGCGCAGCGCACGGGCAGCACGCCCGACGAGTACATCAGCTTCCAGAACAGGTTGCTGGGGTGGTTGTAGGCGTGGCCCGTCTGGGCGGTGCGCACGCCTGGGTTCAGGCCGCAGAAGAGGGCGAGGAGGTTGGGCGCCAGGGCGTCGGGCAGGGGTGGGAGGTGCGCGTACACGCTGGGGGGCTGGTAGCCTGATTTTTGCCGGTTCCTCTTCTTGGGCTTGGGGTTTTTGGTGGTGCTGGGCGTGGGTGTTGATGAGGGCGAGGAGGAGTCTGCCGCGGCTGCCTCTGCTGCCTCTGCCCCGGTTGAGCCGTCTGGCAGGGCTGGGACGCGGGTTGCGTTGCCTGATAAAGCGGCAGCCTTGCGCTTCCTGGTTCCGCTTGTTGATGCTGGTATGGTCCGTTTGGGGCTTTCTGATTTCACAGGAGTGGATGAGAGCCGAGTGCTTCGACGGGGTGGTGTTTGTCCTGCCGGTGGCGACTGCGGCTCTGCCTTGAACCTGAAGTTCTCCATGTTGAGTCTGCCGCTGAATGATGACTGAGGGGGCTTGACCGAGATATTGGCAGTCTCGTGCTCGGGTGATGCCATGTTGTCTGGCTTGGTGATGCTCTCGCCAGCAATACAGCAGTGAATCAGGGCTGCTGGTGACGACTCGAAAGCTACAGTTGAGAGCGGTCAAGCAGGCTGGTGATATCGAGATATCTGGGTACGGCCACCTCAGGTGCTAGCACTTCCACGTGCACACCAGGCAGGTAGGTCGCGGCTATTTCCTGACTTTTCTCAAATGGGGTCTTGTGAGCGATGCCTTGTGGGCCATGCGTGCATGATATGAAGTTGAGACACTGAAGGTCCAGCCTGGTGTTAGTGGTTCTCTAAATTTCAGCCCCTCAATACGCTGCGTGGTCTTGGTATACCGAGTGGCAATTTTGGCAATTCACTCATTTCAGCGTCAGGTAAAGGTGCAGTCTGCTAGAATTTTTTTCCACGCTCCTAACCATCAGTTGGATGTTTTTGGGGTTGACTGGTAGATATATTTCCAAGAGATCGGAAATTTGCACCTGCAAACATTTGAAAACAGAGGGTGCACCTGTACAAGGTTAACACTAAACCGGGGGATCTCATAGGAGGTTGTCCGTCCCCTAGGAGATGATCCCATTGGAGATTATCCCATAGGAAATTCTCCCATAGGAGGTTCTCCTATTAGAGATTGTCCCGCAGGAGGTTATCCCATAGGAGGTTGTCCCATAGGAAGTTGTCCTATAGTAGGCTATCCCATAGGGCTCGGATCCAAGAGCTTTCCAGTCGAGAGCGTCCTGCTCGTACTTGTTCGGTGAGCTCTAGTCTCTCACATGCAGCTCCAGGCTCTCAGACCATCAGCCAAAAAGTCGGCACAAGAATGACAGGCATTAATAAATGATAGGTGAACAAAGGGGAGCTCCTGTATCCGGCTTCTAGACGTCAAGTAGCTCGTATTCCGTGCTCAGGGAAGTGCTCCCGACCGTGCATAAGAAAGTGCAGGCCTGAGCTGGCGCTGTGCTGTTGCTACCGCGTGTGTTGGACTGTAGCACGAGGCAGTTACGAGCCCAAGCGACGGCCTGGACGAATAGGAGGTGGCTAATCGGGATCGTGCCGACGTCACTAGCCGGCTGTTGTGAGGGCCAGCTCCCCTACTGGCCTCGCTCCTGCAGGGGATCGGAATCAGGGGTTGGCGGGGCTGAGAGCTCCAGCTTTCATCCCGGTCGTGCTATTAATACAAAGCAAGCTGACTGCCCCCCACCGACCGCCACCACTACAGCTGCTTGTTGGCATTACTGCTCGCGCTGTCCTCTTCTTGTTTTTTAAACTTGTTAAGTCTTGACTGTTTACCCAATTGGACCAATTCCATTTCATTTGCACCATCAACTACACATCGGTAACACAAATTGCCATCATGGAGGCCATCAAGAACGCTCTCAACATCGGCAGCTCTGGTGCCCCTCCACGGTCCCCCTCGGCCGACGAGGTCAAGGCACTCAAGGACAAGTACGAGAAGGCGGGCCAGGAACAGGTCTTCACCTTCTGGGACTCCCTCTCCAAGGAGGAACAGGCACAGCTCTACCACCAGCTCGACGGGTTCGACCCCGACTACATCAACACCATCACAAAGAAGGCCCTCAACCCTCCCGAGGCCGAGTCCAAGAAGGCCGAGCTCGAGCCCCTGCCAGAATCCGCCACTGCCAGTATCCTGGACTCAGACGCAGACCAACTCAAGAAATGGTACGAGTCTGGTCTGGACCTCACCGCCAAGAACAAGGTCGGCGTGGTCCTTATGGCTGGTGGCCAGGGCACAAGACTCGGTAGTAGCGATCCGAAGGGCTGCTTCGATATTGGCCTGCCATCCCACAAGTCTCTGTTCCAGATCCAAGCCGAGCGAATTCGGCGGTTGCAGGTCCTGGCACACAAGCATGCTGGTCTCCCCGAGGACCAGGAGGTCGTGGTGCCGTGGTACGTCATGACTAGCGGGCCCACAAGGAAGCCAACTGAGGACTTCTTCGAGAAGAAGGGCTACTTTGGCCTTAAGAAGGAGAACGTCATGATCTTCGAGCAGGGCGTGCTGCCATGCATCTCTAATGAGGGCAAGATCATTCTCGACAGCAAGGACAAGGTCGCTGTTGCACCTGACGGAAATGGAGGCATCTATCAGGCGCTGGTCACTTCACCCGTTCTGGGCGACCTGCGCAAGCGAGGCATTGAGCACGTCCACTCATACTGCGTCGACAACTGCCTCGTCAGGGTTGCGGATCCGACCTTCACCGGTTTCGCCGCCTCCAAGAACGTCGAGATCGCGACCAAGGTCGTGCGCAAGCGCAACGCCACCGAGTCTGTCGGTCTCATCCTGTCCAAGAACGGCCGCCCAGACGTCGTCGAGTACAGCGAGATTGACAAGGAGACGGCCGAGGCCAAGGACCCCAAGCAGCCTGACGTGCTCAAGTTCCGCGCCGCCAACATTGTCAACCACTACTACAGCATCGGCTTCCTTGAGAAGATCCCCACGTTCGCGAAGGAGCTGCCCCACCACGTCGCCAGGAAGAAGATCCCCTATGTCGACCTCAAGTCCGGCGAGAAAGTTAAGCCCGAGAAGCCGAACGGTATCAAGCTGGAGCAGTTCGTCTTCGACGTATTCCCCCTCTTGCAGCTCGACAAGTTTGCGTGCCTCGAGGTCAAGCGTGAGGACGAGTTCTCGCCGCTCAAGAACGCCGCCGGCACCGGCGAGGACGACCCCGATACGAGCAAGAAGGACATCACCACCCAGGGCAAGAGTTGGCTCGAGGCTGCTGGTGCCATCCTCACCGGTGAGGGTGGTGTGGAGGTATCCCCTCTGATCAGCTATGGTGGCGAGGGACTTGGCCACCTGAAAGGGAAGGAGTTTGGCCTCCCGGCCGTCGTTGCCGACCCTGCCGAGAAGTAGGTCATCAGGCAGTTGCGCAGAATGGAGATAACCACCGTAAGGCCTCGCGGTCAGGCAGGTGCGATCCAACGGCGCATTGCAACCGTGTACCCAGAGTACACGAATTTGTTCCAGCTGTATCTAGATATGCTCCAGTAGGTCCCTAAATGAATACTCCTTGTAGGAGGTTGCTCTGTAGAACATTGTTCTGTAGGAGAGTATACTATACCCAGGTAAGAAGGCAACCTGTAGGATGGTGTCCTACAGGAGATTATCAGATAGGGGAATATTCGATAGGAGGTTGCCCTGTACAGAGGTGGCCCATAGGAAGGTGTCCAACGAGACGGTGTCCCATACGACGGTGTCCCATACGACGGTGTCCCATACCTAGGTAGGAAGGTGTCCCATTGAAAGGTATCTCATCGGAATTTGCCCTATAAGACGGTATCCTATAAGAGGATATCCCATGAGAGGGTATCCCATGAGAGCGTATCCTATAGGAGGGTATCTCGTAGAAGGGTGTCTTGTAAGAGGGTGCCCCATGGGAGGATATCTTGTATGCATAGGAAGTTACCCTATAAGATAGTATCATGTAAGAAAGTGTCTGATAGGAGGCTATCCTATGTGAGGCTATCTTATAGGAGTTTATACTGTTAGGGATTCTCCGACAGGAGGGTGTCCCATAGGAGGGTGTCCCATCACATTATCTTAGGTGGTCCTATATGAGGGTATCCCATTTGAGGTTGTGCCACATGGGGGTGTCCCATGGACGGTTTGGGAGAGACACCGTGGCTGGGAGGCGGACAGCCAAGCATAGCTCGTAGTATAGTGTTTTCAATGGATGGATTTAGAATGCAACCTAGAACGCCTCCCTGGTGTTTTATCCCCTCTAATGTATCTCCCAGAGGCTGAGCCCATCAATGCCAGATGCCATCAGAATCGAAGATATTCTAATCAACGCAACACATACGGATGAATGTACCGACGTGTATCTGCCGCTCCTCACACAACCTGATGCCCCATGCCCAGATTCCACCAATGACAGTGCCTGCGCCCCACCACCAATTCACCGCAGTGAAAACCAGCCACATACCCCTTACTGAACAACCCGCAGCCTCCCCCAAGGACAGAGGAGAGAGTGAGCAAGAGAGACCCCTAGGAGCTGTTCAGGTAGCTAAGGTAGCAGTTCCACCCGATGCTGATGACGTTGACGAAGAGCACGCGGTGCTCGAGCGGGATGACCGTGAAGTTGACAGCCTGGGCAAAGGGCCACAGCATGTAGTTGGAGGTCAGGGCGGTCTTGTAGTTCTTGTCGAGCTTCTCCTTGACGCTGTTGCCCTCCATGGTGGCCATGGAGCTCAAGAACACGCCGATGAAGACGGGGGCGAAGACGCCCTGGTCCAGGGCCACGCGCGCCAGCATCGTGCCGCGGGGGGACTTGAGGTTCACGTTCTTGGCCAGGAACTTGTACCATGTTGTCGCGGCTGGGCCGAAGACGGCTGTTTGGGGCGGGTCAGTATTTGCTCTGGGGCTTGGGCTTGTCTGTCCTGGTGGTGAGAGGGCAGCATGAGGGAGGTGTGAGCTGGCTTATGCGCGCCCCTATCGTGAGGGCAAACGTGGGCAGGTAGGCGCGCAGAGAAACTGAAACAAACTCACCTCCGCCGTAGAGGAACATTCGGCCGGTGCGGGCCAGGTCATGCTTCTCCAGGCCCTTCTTGTCGACGGCCTGCTGGGCGATGACGTCGCCGGTGCCGAAGAGGATGGCCGTGGTGACGACCTGGGTCAGCAGGGGCCGCTTGACCAGCTTGGCTTGGTACCTGGGGTTCAGAGTATTAGCATGTGAGCCTGCATTGAGGAGCATGAAGTGAGGTTCTCACCATCGAAGCATCTTGACTGAAGATTGGGTGTGCGATCGAGGGGACAGGGATGTGAGTTGCCGCAGCGTCTGTTAATGGCCGGGTAGGTACAGTACAGTGGTGAAGCTGTATTGGCTGGGCAGGGAGAAGAAGATGTCGCAGGTAGCAAGCAAGCTTGGTCAGTCTGGTCCCTGGGGTAGGTCGTCGACGATGTTGGTGTATCACTGGAGGTGATGATAAGGAGTGAGGAGCTTGCTGTCCTGAAGTCACTCTCTTTTGGGTTGCTTTTCGCTATGGCTCTTACCCCGAGTGGCAGCTCCTTTCCCGCCTCGGAGGACAATCACCCTAATTTGCGGAGCAGCCTGGGAGAGCCACGGCGTATCGTTACATTGCGCCCCAGGACCCTGGGCGCATCTGCCCCCCGGGCACCCGGGCAAGAGAGGGTCTACCTGGTCTGCACCTAATTGCCTATCGCTATCCATTCTCCAATTCTGGACCTCGATCTTCAGAAACAAACTCCCGCGTATTGATCATCTGCAGCGTTGGGCAAAACAAACATCACTTGGCCGTAGTCTCGTAGCCAGCCCAGCATGACAACTGGCCACAGACCGCGCCGTCTCAGGTACAGTCAAAGCCCGAATAGGCTCACAGCGGCCCGGGCGCACAGACTGGCCAGCCGTGACCCTGACAGCTGAGAATCTGGGGTTGGGCCAAACTCAATTTCCCATTGTTATTTTCGGATGCAGTTTCTCCTTTTCTCGTATATTGCATTGGCGATTGGTGTTTTCGCTACACCATTCAGCGACTACTCCGAACCCGAGGGGCTCACCGAAAAAAAACCTTGATGTCTTCCGCCGTCTTCGACGCCGTTGCACAGGTCTTGTACGCCGTTGCACAGGTCTTGTCTTGTTTATGGGCATGACTTTTCTGCTATCTACACACAATGGTCAGGGATGACAAATACTAGCATGGCGCCTTCCAAGTTTACTATTCCTATTTGTCTTAGGCCAACCAAAATGGGTGACTCTCGAATCCCACACGTTCCTTACGAGGATGTAGAGAACTTGTAGGCATTAGTAGGGATGAGTGTAAATAGGTCTACTTACTCAAACCATGCCTGTTCGCGCCGGTGCCGTCAATAAGCTGTCAGCCTTAATATAGACCGGTCCATCAAGGTTGAGGCCATCACGGGCTGTTAGCAACCTAGTCTGACGCCATCAAGCACTATGTGAAAATACCATCACCGTGTGAGTAGGCAATTTGGCCGAAATGGGTGATGACAACAGCCAACATTGCCCTGACTGCGTACCCTCAAGGGACATGCACAGGTTCTAACTCTGCTCAAACACATACCCATCCACAACGAGCTTGTTCCGCAAGACCACTTGAAAGCAATCACTCAGCCGAAACCGAGACGACAGTCAAGCTTTACGACCTCGTCTGTCTTCTTCTTTTCACATCATGGCCAAGATATCCCCAGAGCACTTGCATGCGGACCACCTTCAGCCCTTCCGTCAAGCTCTTACGAATACACTATCTGCTGGCATCACCATATTGACGTTTGCCGAGATAATAGACGGCATGCCGCTGTCGAAGACATATAGCAAGAATCATTTGTACTCAAAAAACTTTCCTGTTGATAAGCACGTTCGTCTGTGCGACAATAGTGTTCTGGAGAAGATGTTCGCAGCTCCGTCGGTTTTTGATTTCACCGTGCTGCGGTTTGAAGAAAAGGTAAGTTGATCCCCTTGATAAAGGCACGACCATCCGCATTTCGATCGTTGCATCGCGACTCAAAAGTAGCTGTCTAACCTGTCTTGACCGGTAGACTCTTCGGGCCTATCATGATGCTGTCCCCGGATCGGTAGCCTGGAAACTTCGGCTCATCGAACTCCTCGCCATCGCGATCCACGATATTGCCGCTGTGATCTGGAGTCTGGACGAAGGCTATCATAAACACGCGGAGCTCGAAGCCTGGCTCAAAAGCAGATTTGAGAGCGAACCGCAAGACGAGTCCGAGCGAGCGAATTTGCCACCACATACCTGGTTCTGGCACTGTGAATACACCAATTCTGACGAGTATCCCCATGGCATTGCGGACATCGTGGGATACTGGGCTGAGACACAAATATTTGGAGGGGTCGTGGTCTTCGACCGTGGTGAAAGTGACGAGGAGGTGAGTTGCGTTAGTCCACATTCTGCCAGGAGTTTTTGGTTGCAATCATTCTACGATATGCTGAAAAGGGTGTATAGTGCAATGGGGTCTATTTGCACAATGCGCACGACAACGCACACGGATATACTATTGCACCACCCACCGCCGACCAATTCACCGGTCTAGTTGATTTTCTCCTCTCCCCGCTACACTTCATTCAGGTACCCTTTCCAATCGAAATCACCCATGCCAACAGGTGGCGCTGGGACCCGTACGAGGCCATGGCAACCTACCACATATTCAGGGATCGCTATGAGAGGAAGCTGCCCCGACGCGAGTCCTACGCGCCGCCGCGCGGCATCGAGGACAGAGATTGGCCAGAGCTTGCTGAAGTGCAACTACTGAGGAGAGCGGCCATGGGGGTAGAGCACGTCGGAGAGGCCGAGATATCTGCTGCGAAGGGACGCTTGAGGCAGATCACCCCTTCCTCCCGGTACTGGCCTCAGGTGGAGGCCGAGGTGTGCAGGCTCCAGCCGAGAAGAAAGAAACAAGGACGGCCGCCGTATTTCTTCGATGAGTAGACGCGTTACTACGTTTCCTGAATTATGGGACAATGTTGTCGGTGGTTTTCTCAGGGTTGAAAGGCATAGCACTGTGATGCCGTCGTGTGACGGCGTGGTCGACAGCAGGCATTTGAACAGCCACGAAAGACTTCTATACGCCTGAAAAGGACCTACCAAAATTTCCCTCCCTTCGAAAAGAACAAAGCCCCCAAGACAAGCAGATCTTCTCAATCCACACAACCTTCTTGTCGTCCCACAATCCCCCCTCCTCATGTTCGCCCAGCCAGCACAGCCTTCGAGAACGACGAGCTTAACTCTCGCAACCGCCTCAAGCCTCCCCTCTTTGGCCGGGATCACCCAGGGGAAGTACATACATCCGCAAACCAACACGTGCCCCCTACTCTCTCACCGAGGGAAGCTTCAGATGCTCGACGCTCCTGCAGCAGATCGCGCTTGGCCCGCGTGGATCACGCTGCCTTGGCCAGCTGGGCGGCGGCACGCTGGTGCTCGTGCACGTGTGAGAAGGAGTAACCTCTTTCAAATACATCGCCAGTGTCGTAGCGCACTATGGGGTTGAAGTGAACTGTGCATGCCGTTTCAAGACGTTGGTTGCGGACGTTGAGACGAGAAGAGAGGCATTTTCACTGACGTTGCGAATGATGTTTTGTTCGACATGTGTGTCTGGGGAATTTTAGTCAGTGTTGTCGCCCGTGTCGCCCTTCTCTGGGCTGCGTCTCGTCCGCTCTTGGCATCTTGGTTTCCCGGAACCGTCACCCCTCGCGGCGAGCAAGTCAAGAAGTACGGCAGTCGACCAGGCCATATCCTAGCGATCTCAGGAACAGACATAGTATCTAGGACAGGCCTGCCATGAAGGAGTAAGAAGAAGAACAAGTGAAGCGGCGATCTACATTCTCCCACAAACTCGCTCGATCTCATGAGTGTATGGGGAATTATTCATCCCAAGTATTCTTCCAGGCGTCTTCCACCAACGGCTCCACCATCGCTAGTGCATCCGTCCGCGGTTGCTGGGCGTTGTGTGGGCGGAGGCAGGCATATCCCCATCATCTCGGCCGAGTACTCGACGCCAGCCCATGACGGTCCATCCGGGCTACTATGACACTTGCTAGGGGAATGGCTGATGAGGTCAGCAAGCAAAGCAGCAACGAAAAAGACGGACCGGGGTACCGTCCGATCTGGAACGGCTCTCGTCTGACGAGGAGTGCACCAGGAGGAGGGGAGGTTGAGCAGGCAAGGCTAGCAGGACAGAAGAGCCGCCGGGATGATTGGGCCCGTGCCCCACACCGCAGCCCACAGGGGCCCCTGTCCCTCTCTCACAGGCACAGGACAAGCAAATGATCTCCAGGGAGAAGGCGCCCAAGGCAGAAAGGTGCAGATCCAGAGTCTCAAGCCGTGTTTTGGGGCCCTGCCTGCTTTTGCTGGGCGGGCGACTACAGGCAAGCAAGCAAGCAACGCCGCCGCCCCATTGCGTCCCGCTCCGCCCCTTGTGGGACTGGCTTTTGCCCTCTCTTTCTTTCCGTTCCGCCCTTCCCTTTCTGCCTTACCCGCCCGCTGTCACCGCTCCAGAGTTCAAAGTATTCGTAGATGCTTATTTCACTCAGAACGAATTTGATGGTTTCCAGCTTTCGCCTTGTTTTCTGTAGAAGTAGATGTAAAAAAAAATATAGTAATTGACGAGTTGATTGATAGGAAGAACATTATGGACAAGAGATCCCCTCGACCTTGAAATCCAGGAAAATCAACTCGCAGATCTCCCCTTCGCCCAGCTGGGTCGAGACAGACCGTTGATATTTTTGACAGAAACTGGCAGTGCCCGCCAGTTTTTAAAACCATCTACTCAAGCCCCACTTCCAAATTTGGGCGCTTTGTTGATGCACCACCACAGATGCTGCCTGTGCCTGTGCCTGTGGCCGATGAGCCTCCCCCGGTCCACTCCCCTCTGGTTTCCGCCGTCTCGGTTTCATCCATCCATGCGTCGTGGTATATTGTTTTTGGGAATGTGTGGATTGTGACGACACCCCATAGACATGATTTAATGTTTAAAAAAAAGACAAGAAACAGAAAGGGCTCCGTTTAGAAGTGCTCCTTCCAGAAACGGAAATCGACCTCACGGACAGTGGCGGCCTTACACGCCTTCTTGATATCGCGAGCTGCATCCGTTGTTAGTACAGAGGTCAAGATGAAAGAGTAGATGGTTCGGAAGAACTTACCAGCTGCCGAGGGACCGCAGAAGTAAACACCGACGGTCGTCCTCATGCTGCCCTCAAGACCGTTCAGGTACGAGCGATCCAGGATTCCGTCCCTCATACCGGTGAACAGCCTGCAGAAGTCGGGTCGACCAAAGTTGGTGCGGGCCTTGAGCTCGGTGAGAGGGTCCACCTCAGCACCGACCGAGTTCAGCACGATGTTGTTCATGGTGTCCTGGTCCAGTTTTTGCGTCAGGTAGGTGTGGATCTTGAGGAACTCGACGCCGGAGCTGCCGGGGATGCGGGCCGCCTCGGTGGACTGCTGCTCGAGCGACGACAGGAGGGTCTGGAACCACTCAAAGGAGTTGGTGTCCTTGCAGATCCACAGGAACTCGACTCGGCGGAGACGCGTGGGCGGGTTCGGGCTGTTGCGCAGGTGCCAGATGTTCTTCAGGATGGCCGCCCAAGGCGTCACACCGATACCAGTACCGACCAGCACCGCGATCTCGTTGTCGAACACGTCCTCGGCGGGTGCACCGTAAGGTCCATCGATCCGGAGCGCAGGCATCTGCTGTCCATTCTGCAGCGCCACCTCGTACATTCCCATCGGGTCAACACCCTCGTACAGCTTGGCCTGTGCGCCACCGGCACCGACAGCGTCACCGAGCGCCCGCGTGAAGTCACCGACCTGGCGGACGTGGACAGAGACATAGGGGTCGTAGGGGCACGAGGTGATGGTGAACGGGTGCCACTGATACTTGGACACGGAAGGCAGCTGCAGGAAGAGCCACTGTCCGGCCTTGTACTTGAACGAGGGCTTCGAGAACTGGATCTCGACGACATCTGGAGGATTGTTAGCGCGTGATCTTCATGTAAGCAGAAACAATGATTGGCGGCACTCACCATAGGGGTGGCGAACAACCCGAGTGATCTTGGTTGAACGGCGAGCCCTGATCTCACGATACAGACGCTCCATCAGATAAATTCCGCCGCCAAAAGTCTCCCATCTCCAACCCTGGTAACCGATGCAGTGAGTCCAGAAGATGTCCCCGGCGAAAGGTGAGAATCCGTTGGCCGTGTCACGCACGAAACAGCCGACTGCGTGCGTGTAAAGTCCAAGGATGAAAGGAATAAACAGGTGGTGGGTGTACCAGAACGTCTCGAATGACTGCTGTCGGATTCTGTGGTGTGCAGTTGTGTACATCAGAAGCATGCAGAGAAGCATGATGTGGCCGGTGATACCGCCAGGTTGAGCATAATGGATCTGCAGGGCAAGGACCGGTCGGATTTGCGTCACCTCGACGTTGAAGAAGCTAAGAGACCCATGAGTGCGTGTTTGCGAGTTGATCGAAGGGGAAAAGCTTACTTGACGTAGTGAGCAGTGACGTGTGCAACGGTGAAGAACAGCATTGCATATGCGACCTGACGATGGAACCAAAGGTTCTCGTCCAGAGGAATGAACCTAATCTTGGGTCGAAGCCATCTCACCAGTGTCCGGCAAACTGGAAGCAATATGAACAAACCGTCGAAACTCAATACCAGACCGGCACCACGCGAAATCCAGACGGAGAACTGGAGACCGTTGAGACCGGCGAGTCGAGGATCGGATGCTTGCTTATACCTGCAGTCCGTCAGCATCCAGAGGCCCACAGCGGCGGGGGATCAAAGAGGGCAACCATACCATCCATAGCCAAACAAGAAAAAGTGAATGCCCCAGAAAATGAAGTAGAAGGACAGTTTCGGAACAGTAAACTGCTTCTTGACCAACGTGGCGTAGCCCATCTTGAATGCCGTCGGGGATCCTCCCTCTTCTTTCCCCAGCAAAGCGAATTACTTAGTCGACCGGCGACGTATGGGCGGCTCGTTGTCAATTTGACTGGTGATGACCTCGTCGAAAATCGATGCGCGTCGTGGCAAGAATCCTAAGCGAGTCGACCCCGAATCCACCTTTCCCTTATTACAATATTCTATACCGGACAAGAGACTCGAACAGACAAGTCGGCTCGATGTTGTTGATGAATTAAAGAGCGATCTGAGCCAGCAGCGACTGAAAGGAAAGAATGCCAAGGAAAAAAGGCTCGTGGTAAATGGACAGTACTTCAGCCTGGGCCGTCGGAGGGGGAGGAGAGAGGTTAAAGGTTGCCGAGACTTTGATAGTGGGCGGAGGGGGTAGTCATAAAAGGCCCGAGGACGAAACACCACGTCCAGTGTGGACCAGATGACCAATGAGAGCAGTCTAGTCTCAATTCAGAGAGAGCACAGAAACGGCCAATTCCCCTAGATCAGACTCTGGTAGTCTCAATGACCCTGAAATCCAGTGTTCGGATGTCAGTTCGTCCATGAAACGTCTAATCCACTTGCGGATTCCAGCCCTCTTTTGGTCCCATAGATCGAGTCAACGGGAGCAAAGTTGCCCGCCACTGCCGGGTTAACGAGGGTTTTGGGACGAGGTCAGGGCAGAGGCCAGGGCCAAGCCTTAGTCTGGGAGGTGTCCCTGCCGAGGAGGTAGATCAGACGTTGGAAAGGGTTTCGCTTAGGGGAGAGCCCGTGTCAGATAGGACCAAAGTCTGGTGCTGTCAGATTGGCAGAGCAATGCGACACACTAGTAGTGGAAGAGTTGAGACGAGCCGTGTTAGAGATGACGAGAACCGGGGGTGCAGCGAGGCTGATCTGGTGTTTCGGGCCGGACAAGGATCTGGTAGCATGCAACTCGAGCAGCGGCAGTGGTGCGTTGTGGTTAACTGTCAGCACGCAAATGCAGTTCTTTCATCATATTATCGTCGAGGTCGTTGTAGAATGCATCGAGGGAGATTTACGTTCAGACTCGGGAGGAGAGGGCAAGATGTTTTCCTCCTCTCCAGTCGAATGGAGGAGGTCTGGGGTCTGGGCACCGGGCCGCCTAAGAATAGCCATTCGTGCAACCTGCACAGGTGTGACCACCACGAGGCGGGCGCTTAGGATGGAGAAGTGAGAGGCAAGATGGAGAGCTGCATGGCCGCCGGGGACAGCTGGGATTCGCCAGAGGCACTCTTGGGACGACTTGACGGCGAACGCTAAACCCAAGCCAGGCGGCCCTCGACCGAGCCTCAACCCAATCAGCGCTGCGAACACCCACTCGTTACAGGGGCCCCTGGCGGCCCCGTGCCGTGATGCGGCTTGTGCCTGCGCAGCAGGGAAGTCCCACCTCTCCCACGACTGGCGGTATCTTGTATCCGTGCCTGGGTTAGGCCGGGCTGTCCGGCTCAACCGCCAGAAACCTTAGTCAAACCTCACCTCCCCGTAGAAGTCTTCGACCGCCCGCTGTTAGCTGGTAGAGATCCATGAGTGCTTGGCGGCCCTATCGTCATCGGAAACCAGGTACGCCAGAATCGTCGGGAGACTTGTGGCTCCAGATCTCACGACTGTCGGGCAAGCAGATCGACTGGTCCTTGTACCGGCCGGGGCAGGCAGCATGGGCAGTAATGATGAGCATCGATCGTCGAATGTGTCTGAAATCCGTCGTGTGTGAGGACAGCAACCAAGCAAATCATCCGCCCGCCAAGCAGGCTTGGGCGTAGGTTTGCACTCCTCGAGTGGCATCATCAATGTGGCCATATTGTACAGAGATCATTCGATAATCATATAAGCCTTGGATCGCCTCCCTCGGATGGCAGATGTGCCCTCTGTACTCCTCCACTCTTCGGTCGAGTTTGTTGGCTTGATGCAGGGGCGGGACCCGGGAAGGGTGTGTCCAGTGCAGCATTCGGCGGTAGGGCCCCGGCTCGCCCGCCAGATTTTAAGCGTATTTGGAGCCTCAAGCTCCTGCGGAGCGCCATGTCATGCATGCGAGTTTCAAACGGCTGGAGACAACCCCCTGGCTGGGGAAGCCGCCGGGTATGCGCGAGGCACCGGTGCTGTGCAAAGCGTCAAATACAACGTCTCGAAGCTGTGAGGCTAGAGTAGATGACAATGGCCCATCCTGTCATTCGTCTGTAGATTGGCGCATGGATGCCGCCACCCGCCTCTGCCAGGGGAGGAAGCTAGGAGCGGGAAATATCGAGATCAGACAGGAAGTGCCACAACACTCCTTGCCTGAAATTGCGTGGCGGTGACAGATTTTCGGAGGCAGCAACCTGATGCTTGCTCGAGAGCAGATCCTCCTGCGAGCAGGAGAACAAAGATCATCATGTCCAAGCTCCAGGTTGAAGGTTCCGGCCGGCGGTGGGGTGCGTCATTCTGGATGCGGGCCGGTTGATAAACATATCGGCCTTTTAAAGTTGGGTTTCGACCAGCTGCGTGCAGTAGCGTTACATCAGCCTTGCCCTAAGCTCATGTCCTAGAGCATATATACCAGAACGGCTCCCTAGATAGATCCCAAAGTATGTGGGGCAAACGCGATAATCTTCAAGATGGGCATGTCAGACGTCCCTGTGGACTGTGAGATGAGCGATTCGCCGTGGTTGCAAGGTGACGAAGCGCACTGCAAACACGATATTTGTCTGCTAGTCTTGTTGTCATCCACACACCGAAGATTCTCGCGTCTATGGCGAATGCTGCTGATTGCAACGAGGAGATTTTGGTCTCTCCCTAGATGTTAGAGATCATTGTACGGATTGGGCACGGTTGTGGTGTGTCTGTGTCCACTTGCACGACACTGCAACAAGCGGGGCTACGCCTCCCATGCAGGTTGGAAGTGCTTCTGATATTGCACGAAAGCGATTTGGCGTAGTGAGATCCCGCTCGCTCTACTGTTGTCGACACCCAACCCAGTAGCTGGCAGGTGGTAGACGAGTTGCTGCGAGCCGATTCATCCCAGGAGAAAAGTGCCGTGTGTTTGGACACGATGGAGACGTGAAGCTTAATTATTTAAGCTTCACGACGGCGGGGGATCTAGCCGGTGACGTCGGACGGGACCCAACGGTAGGAGTCCCTCTTTCAGTGCTACCGACTTCTATGCGATACCGAGCGAGCGAGGTTCCAACAGCGAGAACGAGTGCTTGCCCGTCAAGCAGTCCCTGTGCGTCTGTTCGACGGCCAGACAGACCTAAGATGGTCATGGTCGTCGCAGTCAGTCACACTCGCTTCCACAGGCACTGCTCACCAAGCCGGTTTAACGAATACAGACTGATGAGAGTTCCATCCAGAGCGGGTATCGGGTGCAGGCTACGATTGCGCGGGAATTGTTCTGAATTAATGGTCGAAGTAGTTAGATTATTCAATCTAATTCGCAGCAATGTGGATGAGGCGTGGCGAGCAGAAGAGCCCAAGGGCACCCATCGGATTGCCGTAGGCGTCAGGTTTCCGCATGAGGCATTATTCATGGTCATCCAGGCAGGCTTGAATGTGGCCCAGCCCCTCTGGTGAGGTGGCCGTCAGCGACGAGGCAAAATCCTTGCGCGGCCGAGCGAGGCGCAGTGACTTGGTGGTTGCTGTGTTTGCGTGCAGCCTGCTTTTGCTGTCATGATTGGGCTTGCTTGGCTTGGAAGTTGGGCTTGGGCAGACCGGTCTGGCAGGCAGTTACGTCAGCGGATCCGCCCACTCATATCGCGTGCATGCTGGCGTGCCGTCTCGCAGCGCCCGAAGGAGTCCCCATTTGATTACGGTAGAGCCTGGTGGTGGAGGGGCCGGTCCCTTTTTAGCAGAGTACACTTGGCCATGACTGGAGGCAGGGCGCGGAGCTTCGTCACTGCATACCGTCGGGTTGTCTTGCCAAGCAACCTTGTTTCCCGTTCCCTCTCTCCGCCGTAGGCTTGTAGGCTCCCAGGCTGCACCACCGGCAACCCTCCTTACCGTTGGCACGGGCTACCAGACTGCAGCGCCTGTTAGCTGTTAGTCCGTATTGCGAAACTCGAAACATCTTCTTCCCGTGCGCCATCCCCCGTCACTACGCGGCAATCCCCCACTACCGAATTCCCTCGTGACGCCGATCAACGACGCCGACGACGACCACGATACACCACCCTCCTCCTCTCCCGAATTGTGCGCCTTTGCTGGCCCATCGTCAACCTGCCATCCTCGCAGGCGCAGATCACAATAGACCCATCGCTGCGAGGGCTTTCCTGCCCCTATGTTCGCCCCTGAGTCGTCCATCATACACAACAGCATCTCACCACTCTGTCCACCTCAACATCGTCACGGTCCCTTCCACGTATTAGCCGCCCATCATGGTAAGAGTCGCCCGAGCGCACCGTTGCTGTCGCCTACAATGCGCACCCCGTCTTGGGTCTTCCACTCACGCTCACGTCACAGGGTATCACCAACCGCCGAAAGGATAAGGGGGCCAAGCAGGGCGGAGCCGTCGCAGCCGGCGGCGGCCATTCCGGAGGAGGCGCGAAGCCCAAGAAGGCCACCTTCGAGACCACCAAGAAGAAGGAAATCGGCGTCTCAGACCTGACCCTCCTCAGCAAGGTCTCCAACGAGGCCATCAACGAGAACTTGAAGAAGAGATTCGAGGGCGCCGAGATCTACACATACATCGGCCACGTGCTGGTTTCCGTCAACCCCTTCCGCGACCTCGGCATCTACACCGATCAGGTTCTCGAGAGCTACAAGGGCAAGAACCGACTCGAGGTCCCCCCACACGTCTTCGCCATCGCCGAGTCCGCATACTATAACCTCAAGGCCTATCATGACAACCAATGCGTCATCATCTCGGGCGAGTCCGGTGCCGGCAAGACGGAGGCTGCGAAGCGCATCATGCAGTACATCGCGAACGTGTCGGGAGGCGAGTCTGGCGACGTCAAGCAGATCAAGGACATGGTGCTGGCAACCAACCCTCTGCTCGAGTCCTTCGGAAACGCCAAAACATTGCGAAATAACAACTCCTCGCGTTTCGGCAAGTACCTGCAGATGCATTTCAACGCCCAGGGAGAGCCCGTCGGTGCCGACATCACAAACTACCTGCTCGAGAAGTCCAGAGTAGTCGGCCAGATCCAAAACGAGCGTAACTTCCACATCTTTTACCAGTTCGCCAAGGGCGCATCCCAACAACACAGGGAACTCTTTGGAATACAGAAGCCCGAGACATATCTCTACACAAGCAGATCCAAGTGCCTAGACGTTGACGGAATCGACGATCTCGCGGAGTTCCAAGACACGCTGAACGCGATGAACCTGATCGGCCTGTCCCAAGCTGAACAAGACAACATCTTCAGGATGCTGTCTGCGATCTTGTGGACCGGCAACCTTGTTTTCAAGGAGGACGATGAAGGTTATGCCGCGGTGTCTGACTCGTCCGTCGTCGACTTCCTGGCGTACCTGCTCGAGGTCGACCCGCAGTCCCTGATCAAGGCCATCACTATTCGTATCTTGACTCCCAGGAACGGCGAGGTCATCGAGTCCCCCGCCAATATCGCGCAAGCAACGGCTACTCGCGACGCCTTGGCGAAGGCCATATACTACAACCTGTTCGACTGGATCGTGGAGCGTGTCAACCAGTCACTAAAGGCCAGGCAACCAACGACGAACTCGATCGGAATCCTCGATATCTACGGATTTGAGATCTTCGAGAAGAACAGTTTCGAACAACTGTGCATCAACTACGTGAACGAGAAGCTACAGCAGATCTTCATCCAGTTGACGCTGAAGGCTGAGCAGGAGGAATACGCCCGGGAGCAGATCAAGTGGACACCCATCTCATACTTCGACAACAAGGTTGTGTGTGACTTGATCGAGCAGACCCGTCCGGTGGGCATCTTCTCTGCCATGAAAGATGCCACCAAGACTGCGCACGCTGACCCAGCTGCTTGCGACCGAACGTTCATGCAGAGCATCAACGGCATGTCGAATGCCCATCTGACGCCGCGTCAGGGAAGCTTCATCATTAGGCATTATGCTGGTGACGTGAGCTACACAGTTGATGGCATTACGGACAAGTGCAAGGATCAGCTGCTCAAGGGAGTCCAGAACCTGTTCCAGCTCAGCCAGAACAAGTTCATCCACACGCTGTTCCCCCACCAGGTCGACACCGATAACAGGAAACAACCGCCATCTGCCGGTGACAGAATTCGAACATCGGCAAATGCTCTTGTCGAAACGCTCATGAAGTGCCAGCCATCCTACATTCGAACGATCAAGCCCAACGAGAACAAGTCGCCGACTGAGTATAATGTACCAAACGTGCTTCATCAAATCAAGTATCTGGGTCTTCAGGAGAACGTCAGAATTCGTCGGGCTGGTTTCGCATACCGTCAGTCTTTCGAGAAGTTCGTCGATCGGTTCTTCCTGCTGTCTCCTGCAACATCGTATGCAGGAGAGTACACATGGACTGGCTCTTATGATGCAGCTGTGAAGCAAATCCTGAAGGACACAAGTATCCCGCAGGAAGAGTGGCAACTTGGTGTAACGAAAGCCTTCGTCAAGTCTCCGGAAACCCTCTTCGCTCTTGAGCATATGAGAGATCGGTATTGGCACAACATGGCAACTCGTATCCAGCGAATGTGGCGAGCATACCTCGCATACAGGGCTGAGTCGGCCACGCGTATCCAACGATTCTGGCGCAAGAAGCGCACAGGTGCTGAGTACTTACAGCTGAGGGATGACGGACATCGCGTGCTTCAGGGCCGAAAGGAAAGACGACGCATGAGTCTGCTGGGTTCCCGACGATTCCTTGGCGACTATCTGGGTATCAACGCGACCACTGGGCCTGGGAGTCAAGTGCGCAACGCCATTGGACTGGGGAGCAATGAGAAGGCGGTTTTCTCGTGTCGTGGAGAGCTTCTGGAGGCCAAGTTCGGCCGCTCCAGCAAGCCGAGTCCCAGGATCATCATTGTGACGGCCAGCAAATTCTACACCGTCTCTCAGATGCTAGCAAACAACCAGGTGCAGATCGTCGTCGAACGAGCTGTTCCCTTGGGAGCCATCAAATTCGTCGGAGCCTCGACCGCCCGCGATGACTGGTTTTCGCTCGGAATCGGCTCACAACAAGAAGCAGATCCGCTCATGAACTGTGTTTTCAAGACAGAGATGTTCACTCAGATGCAACGGGTCATGCCAGCCGGTTTCAACTTGAAAATGGGGGAGACAATCGAGTACGCCAAGAAGCCCGGCAAGCTGCAGCAGGTCAAGGTCCTCAAGGATTCTCCTTCGCCGGTCGATTTCTACAAGAGCGGTGCGGTGCACACACAGCCCGGCGAGCCACCAAACTCGGGCTCGAGACCCATGCCAAAGGCCAAGCCCGTGCCACCGAGGCCCATCACGAAGGGCAAGCTAATCAAGCCTGGCGGGCCCAACGGCCGGCCATCAAGAGCTACAGGAAACAGAACGCCTCAGCCCAGGCCGGGAGCTGGAGCGGCGGCGGCCCCGCGTGCTGTACCCAACCCTACACCAAGGCCTACCCCCAAACCCATACCTGCTCCTGTCACCATCCCTTCCCATACCCGAAACCAGTCAGCTGCTTCCGCAACTCGTTTACCACCTCCTCCCCCGCCTGCCGCACCCCCGGCCAAGGCGAAGATCATGGCCAAGGTCCTGTATGATTTCGCCGGCCAGAAGGAGAACGAGTTGACCATCAGGGCGGGCGACTTGATCGAGGTCGTCCAAAAGGAGACAAATGGTAAGGCATCTTTCGTAACATCCCCTAGCTTGAGCGCACGGCTAACCCTGAACAGGCTGGTGGCTAGCAAAGAACGCACAGGGCCAGGCATGGGTGCCCGCAGCCTATGTGGAGGAACAAGCACCCGCACCAGCACCAGCACCAAGGGCCCCGCCACCGCCCCCAGTCGCAAACGGCAAGGCGAAGCCCGCAGCACCCCAGCCCCCGGCGAAGCGACCCGTGGCGGGGCGCAAGCCGGCGCCGCCACCGCAGCCGCGCGACTCGGGCATGAGCCTCAACGGTGGCTCTGATGGCAGCCGGAGCAACACGCCCACGCCGAGCCTGGGGGGCAGCTTGGCGGACGCGCTCCTGGCGAGGAAGCAGGCCATGGCTAAGAAGGACGACGACGACGACTGGTAGATGCAATAGTAAGCGATATGGAGGAGCAAAATCGTGTGTGTATGCGTGTGGTGTATCTGCTCCGACGTGGTAGATGAGCAAGGGGGTTACGCGGTGGTTGTGGTTCGTTTCGGTGCAGCATAGCCCTGTTATTTTTGCTCTCGCCTTATATGGGAGCCATAGAATGGCGATGATGACAAGGGAAAAAGAAAGAGAAAGGTGCTCTTGTTTGTTCGATAGACGGGTGGGCTGGCTAGACCTGGCCCTGCTCGGTGTTTTGAAGTATCAAGAGGCGTCAGTATTGAACATAGTACATATTTCAGAAAGATATCACTTAAGCATTCCTGAAGAATGGCCAAGTGACCGGGGCCATGTGGCTTCAAACCCCATGTACGCGTGAATTTCGTTCATCAAGAGTCTTGAGTAGAGCATATTGGCGGCATTGATCTTGCCAGTCAAATACTTACGGAGTCACATTGCTAGCCCGTACAGACTTTGGCTACAGGTCATCGAATTCAATCACATCTACAGCAGGTATGTCCTATCTATCCTTGCCGTAAGCCTTCCTTCGACGGAGCAGCTCGCCAAGAGGCACATCCTCATCGTCGTCCTCGACGTCCTCATCCACGCCAAAGTCGCGCAGGCGGTCACCCTCCGAATTTGTCCAGCCCGGCTCGCCGTCAAATCCTCGCTCGTAGTAGCCCTGGCCTGGTATCACGGGGACCGCCCTATCCGAGGGTCCCCCTTCCTCTAACAACTCGTCCTCCTCGTCTTCATCGTAGTACCCACCACTTCCGCCGCTGTCCTCATCGACATAGTCATAGTCCTCCTCAATGTCTTCAATCCCCTCGTCCTCGCCCAGCTCGGCGATGACGCCCGACGTGCCCCGCCGCCGCCGCAGGTCCATCTCCTGCCGCGCGCGGAACGCCGCCATCTCCTCCTGCGGGCTGGCCCACCTCTTGTCCACGGACTCAGCCTCCTGCTGCCGCGCGGCCTCGGACCCGGGCCAGCCCTTACCGCCGCCCGCCGCCGCCCGCCGCAGCTTCTCCGGGTCCGTCGGCGGCCACATGCCCTCGCGGTCGTTGAACCCGTTCTCCTCCCACTCCCACCCCGTTCCCTTGCCGACCTCCCTCGAGACCTTGGGCCCGCCGCCTATCAGGGGGTCGAGCCACGTCAGGATGTTCTTGGTGCCCATCGCCTGTGCCATGTTGGCGAAGAAGCCGATATCATAAGGGAACTCAACCCGCTCGATCTTGACTTTGCCACCGGCACCCTCGCCACCAGCCCCAGAGCCAGTCCACCACCCCGCCCTCCTGGATCTAAGCAGCACCGCCTCATGCCTCTCCTGCTCCCACCCCTCAATCATAGTAATATTAAGCATCCACCCTCTAACAGTAGTAACCAACAATATCACCAGCGCAAACTCCACCAAGAACCCAGCAATCGCCAATAACACCAAATGGATCAGCACGGGGACGCTGGGGCCCAGATACGAGGGCAGGGCCGAGTTGTCCCAGAAGATGAGGCGCATGCGCGGGTATACCAGCCACCACAGCATATAACCCAGGGCGAGGTTGGTGTACAATAGGAAGCGCAGGAAGTAGGGGAATGTCTGTAGGGAGACGCAGTTGTTGGTCCACGGGCAGTGGTGGTCCATTTTTGGGATGCAGGTCTTGCAGAGGCGGCAGTGGTGTGCGCGCAGAGGTTTGGGGGCGTCGCATTTCTTGCACCAGCGGGTTGTCGTCGTCGTCTTGGGGTCGGGCTCGGGTTGGGAGGTCGCTGGCGACTCGGATGGCTTGTCCGAGTGGGGCTCGCTGTCTTTGCTCGTTGGTGGTGGCTCATCGTTCTTCTTTGATTGTATGATGAAGTCGTAGCGGCCCGGAGGCACGGTGCATGCCTTGTAGTATGTCAACCACAGGCAGGCGAGGAGGATGTTGAATATGGCCGTCTCCCTCTGCGTCAAGGGACCGGGCTCGAGGTTCTCTGCGACGTTGAAGAGCCATTGCGACGAGTAGCCCAGGAAGATGATCAGGAGACAGACGGCGGGTACGAATAGTGACTGGTAGTCGGTGGAAGCTGGGCCGGTGAGTAGGCCAGCCATGGTTGGCGTTTAACGAGAGGCAGAGCGGAAGGAGAGTGTCGGTTGCCTGTCAACAGCTCAACATGGCAGTCGCAGGTGAGGCGTTTGCGGCAGTAGCCTGGTGTTGAAGTTTTGGAGCAGTAGTGAATCCTTCAGTGTATAGATGAGAACAATAAACAAAGAGGAAACGAGCACAGCACGCCCAGTTGTGCGGCTCGCTGTATCACGAGGTTGGCATATTGAGGGCAGGTGGTACGGCCGACTTGTCAGCCGCGCATTGTGGTTGCAAATCAATCAGCCTTCCGCGCAGCCCGTATTCAGGGGACGCGACGTCAGTCATTGGGAGCTCAAGGGACCCCTGCTCTTGGGCAGGGGCACTGCGGGATGACCTGGCTGGGTGGTGAAGTACTGCGACCTCACTGTGTCAAGCTCCAGAGCGTTATTGTTCAAATGCCAACACCATGTATAAATATCTGAACTGTTATAGAAGAAGTCACGAAAGGACAATCTGACTGAAATATCGGGGAACTCTCAGCCAAGTTGTTGCATCACTACATGTTGAATTATGGTAAGGTATAAAAGTATCTCATTCTATAGGCGGTACCTGTATATCGGGTTGGCTGACATAACCTGCTGGACTGTCCTGATGCAAGTCAGTCAGTCTCCAACGTCGAGCCCTTCCCGAGACCTGCAGCGCCCCTGGCAAGTCTTGTTTCTTTTCTCAGAGCTGGTCTGCATGCTCACTGATTTTCAGGGTGATATTGTATCAGTCCAGGCCTACTTTTGACACTCGTTTGCCTGCCTGTGCCAACCCACGAACGCCGGATGTGACGGCCTCAATATTGTAGCTACCCCTTTCTTTCTCCAGGGTTAGCGTCAGCAACAACTTTGCTCTCCATCCCGGAGCACACCTCGTGCATTTGCTAGATGGACCATCACGTGCATCATGGCCGAACCTTCTCAGTTTGCGCTTCTATGGTTAGTGCCTCGAGCCGTAATATACATCTACAGCATCTGACACGAATACAGCGCTCTCACATCTTTCTTCTACCTTTATGAGAACATAGGCCGGCATCCCCTGCTTGGTATGGTCTCGTAGCCGTCCTCGTAGCATTCCGACATGTCTTTCTGACTCTTTTTCCAGAGCGACCACGGATTTCCGAGGTGCTGATCCTCTTGATATCCGGTCTAGTCACATATGCTGCCGGCTTTGCCACGAAATGGCTGCCTGGGACCGGGGGCCGGTTCGGTGCGCAATGTCTATGTAAAGCCTGTAAATGTGTTTACCTTCACTGACCACTTGTTCAGACAACAACGCTGGCTACTCCAAGCTTGGTGAGCCAGAACAGTCGGGGAATTCCAGCAGGCCTCGCAGATACTTCTGGCCACTGTTGCTCGTTCTCATTGTCATCCGTCTGGAGTTGTCCCGCTGGCTTCAATTTCGCCTGTTGTGTAACAAGCCAGGCGTTGAGGTGGGTATCTACCTATCGCCTGCTGGGTCCTGGGCTAATTCTTCCAGTGTCTGTTGCCTGTTTTGCTTGCCTTTTACGATGCATGCACCGCCAAGAAAAGAAGGCCGGTGAATGATCATGGCGATGATGACTACGACGACATGGGGAACGACGTCTTTGAAGACATGGCCTTTTGGTGGATGAATTCCAAGATTGTCTTGCTCACGGGCACGTCACTGTTCAGCTACGGCGCATACTTGCTGCTTCAACCGGGTGTACCGTTGACTACCTTCTGCCCAGAGTCGTACAACAAATCGACAATTCTGGCTCTGCAGTATCTGGGGGTCTTCCTTGATGCCGCAATTCTCATACTCGCCTGGCGGATACTTACTTCCAGCCGCACAACTACCAACAGACTTAGAAGCCTCAGTGCCATCTTGGTCTCGGCTTCAGTACTCATTTCTCTGGTCGTCCTCATCCCCAGTCTTATCAGTTATCGGCTCAGAGGATACTTTCACTTTGCCGAAATGTACGGCGTGGATTCCCTGTACATCTTTGATGTCTTCAACGATTCCATGATTCTCTCCCTGTTATTCATTTCCTTCTCTCTCTTCACGTGCCAAACCTCTCCATTGGCATCAACCAGCATCGTTGTCTTCCTTTGCGGAGCCCTGGCCACTTATGGCAAGGTAATGCTGCTCGCCACCTGGGAGCAACTCTCTCGATGGGGGGTTGTGCTCCCCCTCTACGCGTTATGCTTTGGCTTCACCATATTCATGTTTCGGTACCAAGTCCGCATGCTTGTTGATCCCTGGCTTCTCACATTCCTTCTCTTCGTTGCAATGGTTGGCATTTCCTTCTACTGCTATCTAGTAGCGGACATTATGACCAGACACCCATTGGATACGCTCATCTACCAGTCTAGGACTACCGCAGATCACTGGTTGAAAATTGCTTCTGTAAGCCAAAGTGCGAGGGTTGCTGTCGACGAGTACCGCGAGCGTCACTCAGGCCGCAGCCCCCCACCGGGCTTCGAGACCTGGTACGAATTTGCTACATCGAGGGGATCTATGGTCATCGATCAGTTCCAGCAAATTGAGGAAGACCTTTTGCCGTTCTGGGGCCTCAGTCCTAGCCAAATTCGGGAGAGCATCACCAAGCTTGGGACAAACAGAGACATCGGGCTTGTCAGTATACGGAAAGGCGTTGTCACCCGCCAGCCTGCAGTCGACTCGTCCCATGATGCCATGATGGATGACCTGGTCGACCTCATCAAGCCATTTGCGCAGCACCTGCAGGACATGGATCTTCCCGTCAATCTACTAGACCGTCCGAGAGTACTTGCGACGTGGTCAGACAGGAACAGGTTCCGAGCTAGCAGGAAGATAAGGAAGTGGCTTGCACCTGTCTTGGGGAAAAGAGAGGAGGGCCAAGCATCTCCTGGTGAGGATGGTGCAAAGCAAGAAAGCAACAGCGATGCACACGACCTGCAGAACATGTTGAAAGACAGGCAATTCTCGACCGCCTGGGAACACCAGCGAAACCTCGGACAAGCCTGCCCTCCTGGCTCGCTATCGAGGTCGGGGTTTTACTCGAACAACCGAGACTTTTGCTCTCACTGTGTCGACATGCATTCGAAAGAACAGTTCCTTGAAAATTGGGGCTTGGCTCAGGATATCTGTCACCAACCCGATATATTCAACTTGCACGGCTTCTACATGAGCGAGCTGCCGCTGAAGCCCTTCCTGGAGCTCGTGCCCATGTTCAGCCGGTCTAAGACGGACCGGTTCAGCGACATACTTATCCCCCTGACCAGGGGCGCCGACGAATACAACACCGACAGCAATGAGAAGACCCTCGTGAACAAGGAGGCGCGGCTCTTCTGGCGCGGCGACGTCGGCACCGACTTCGGTATGGTCCCGCTCCGCCTGCTCAGCGGCGGCCATCAGGAACGCCTGAGCCATCTAGCCAACAACGGCTCTGCGACGGACCACGTCACGGTGTGCCTTGCCATCCCTGGTGACAAGAACAAGTTCTGGTACGAGAAGGTGCCGCTGAGCGATCTCGCACCTGCGATGAATCTTGATGTCGGCATCAGTGACTACTCCATGTGTCAGAGCCCCGAATGTGCTGCGGCGAAGGAGGAGTTCGGCTTCAAGCCTGCGGATGAGGGCGACAAGGAGAAGATGAACAGTCGGTACATCATGGTCATGGACAGCGACGAGGGCCCGCCCCGGGACTTTGTGAAGATCTTGAGGTCTGAAAGCATGCCCTTCGTGGCCTCTATATTCAAGGTGAGAACTGCCCTCTCCTTTCTTTGCTACAAGTGACAACCCGTGCTGACATGATGACCATCCTCCAGGAATGGTACAGCGAGCGCCTCAGGCCGTGGCTGCACTTCGTCCCCGTCGACATCCGCTTCCAGGCGCTGCATAGCACGCTTGCCTACTTCAACGGCATGCAGGGCAAGGGGCTGATTAATGGGCGCGATGTTCCCATGCAGTCTCGCGCCGATAACGCCAAGTGGATCGCGCAGGAGGGCAAGAAGTGGGCCGGTAAGGTCATTCGCCGGGAGGACGCGGAGGTCTACCTGTTTCGTCTGCTGCTTGAGTGGGGACGGGTGGTTAATGACAAGAGGGATGAGATGGTATGAGTTGGATGGAAAGGGTACGAAAGCAGTTCAGGTGTGAGTCGACCCGTCGCGCGAGTTCGGTGTGAAACTACGACGAGAGATCCCGCTCTCATTGGAAATAAGAGGCTATGTATGCCGTGGCTGTGGATTGTACAAGGAAAATATGTGGGAGGTTTGGAGAAGTATCAACCGGTAGTAATACTATGATGACGGCATTTGGATTACTAGAATGGAATGGGTGTTTTTGAGACCATGATGGCATGGGACGGCTGCATTTTAACGGGCAATAAATGAATTTCTTGTATCATTTTACTGTGCTACTTTTGAATTTTAGAAGAGATTCCAGAGGTCCGTCAGGCACTCGATGGGTATCCGGGTATATGTTAGAGACCAAGAAATTCATGTCCACATTCGAAATTTGCTCCATTACATTTCAACCCCTTGAAGGCTTTTCGCTGAGGTTTATAGTATTTCAGTTCCCCATTGATATCTACATTGAATGATCTCGTCTAGAAAAGCTATCTATCAGCCCCTCTAGGTATATACTTCTACGATAATTTGATCCCGTAGGACGACCCAGGCGTTTCCCGCCTGCAAGCACTACTAGTGAGAGCTTTTTCCCGTTCCTTATAATTCTCCTTCCTATACTTTAACACCAACTGTGTAAAAACAAAAACCAATATATCTTCTGGGTGCCAGAGAATCTCAAACTTGGATCCAACGAGATCTCGGGAATCAAATGATGCGGAATAACCATGCCCCACAATACGCATTCGCGGACTCTCGGCCACTTCTCTGAGCACGAGTAAGAATAGTTTTGACTCCTCTGTAGGGTCCTTAATATGAACGACCCAATCACCTTCCAGGGCCCGATTGGGAAGAAACACCTTCACCTTTTCAGCACCCCGCGGATGCCAACACTTGAAAAGTGCATTGTTCCCTTGGATAAGATCACCAATCGAGACACGATAGCCGGTTGCCAAGGTTGGTGCCGGTGGTAGTGGACCTTTTGGTCCTAATTCGGCGTCTTCGAAGACCTCTTCAGGTGGGCCGCGACGAGCTTCCAGTGCTTCTAGGATGCTGACAATGTTCTGCGGGTTGATATTCAGGTTAGCGAGAGTGTAAAAGCATACACTGGCTAGTCCTGATTCAGTATTCCGGTTCTGGATAAAGTCTGTGTTCCAAATCGCGTGAAGAAAGTCCAGTGCAATTTGGAATTCGGATTTGGTATAGTCAGGGATGATGGGGGCATGATCTTCAGGGTCAAGTATCGAGATGATGCCGTACACCTTATCCTTTGGGATTGTGCATTGCAGCTGATACGTGAGTCGAACCAGATTCTCTGGGTCGATGGTCCAATTTAGAAAGTATATCATACAGTAGAGTGAGGACTCATTTTCCATGAAATCCGTTGCTGATGTTTTCGGAATGAACTGCTGATACATTTTCGATATTTGTCCATTTTGTGCTGCATCTGTCCTCAGTACGGACGACAAGAGTTTCAATTTCCAGATTGGCTTCTGGATCGTGGCCTGGGGCCGAAGTATAAGCCAAATGAGCGTGTTAAGAAATCGTAGCCTTGACACTGCATCTCGTCCACACAGGAGACTGGCCTGCCTTGAGTTCTTCAATTCCTGGAGGACCCATAGTCGACCGAAATACGGGCGTTTGGCGAAGTTCAAACAGGCACGCACAAATCTTCGGATGGTAGAGAACCCAAACCTCCAGTATAATCTTAAGGCGATTGATCTGTCGGTGCTCCAAAAGGGTGAAAATCGCTCAAGATTCTGGAAAAGAAAAAGGCTGTCGTCGGTATGGTCACCAACGCATGCCAAGATGTGGTCTGCTCTTTTGTATATAATTCCCATCATCGCTACTTGCTTGCTCTTCTCGTTGAGATTTTCTTGATCGATACAGATGGCATCGACCCAATAGTAGCGGCTCTTTGCATGCCAACGCGCCTGTTTCAGTACGAACTCGCAGTTCTTCCGGACTTGAAAAGGCTGGTCGTTAATGAGAATTGTTGTATTGGAATCTGGATTACCCCATGTGTAGGAGATGGCGTGATACAAAGGTATGCCGTCGGTTGGCCATGTCGTCATCCTGCAGCACACCTTGATGCTATCGGAATAGCCTTCATCGAGTACTTCCAGAAGCCTTATGTGATTCGCAGCATCAGGGAGAGGTTCATGTATGAACGTGGTAACGGTGGATTCAGGAAGGCTGTCCATCTCGGCTCCCCAATGGTTCCGAGGGCTGGGATGGGACAGAACCAAGCACACGCAATGTGTCTCGGCAAGCAAGGTAGCGACAGTAGAGCGGCGCTTTCAGGAGTACAAATTCAAGAAAGATGTGAGTGCTGGTAATTGAGGAACATTGAACATGAGCTGTCAACCGGGCTGCGAGACGGGTTCAGGCATGTCCTTGGCAGCTGGATGATGAGAAGTTGGATCAGATGGCAAGCTCCTGAGAAACTCGGGTGGGTGGGTCTTAAGGTGTCAGCATTGGCAACAAAAGGGGGCAGGTGGTTAAGCCAGTTCGGGCCGGGCAAGGAGCTGGGCATTGGCTGCATGATATGATAGGTGTAAAGTACAACATGGTTAACTAAAATTGTGGTATTAATTTATGAATACGATTTTCACTGTGGCGTCCACCACACAGCCGTAATATCTACATACCTAAACAGTGGGCAATGTAGGCAATGCTCAAGTTCCTACTGCCTACTTCCTGGAGCAAAACCTCCAATAGTGAGAGGGTATGACACAAAATGCTATTCAATAGGAGGTTATCTTATAAGAGCGTATTCTATGTGACTTTATCCTACAGGGAGTTGTCTTGTTAGAGGTTATGCTATATGAGGTTATCCGTTGGAGGTCGTACCGTGCGAGGTTGTCCTAAAGGAGATTACCTTATAGGAGGATGCCTGCTCTCGAGATTTTCTAAGGAAAACCCCTTTAATATACTAGGTGGATGAATAGCCCCTGGAACAGCAGTGGCGGCAAAACAACCTCGAGACACGAGAAATACACAGCTTTGCATGTAGAAATTGGCACGTTCATGCTCTCGAGTAAGCCTCTGAATGAGCCATCTGCAACCTCTTTGTGCCGCTGTGACACCTCATGCATCGTTGCCTACATATGTAACCGGAGGAAATCGGGCTATGCGGCACATCTGTGTAACATATCTGTGTAACTACATCTCTTTTTTCAGCTGGCCGGATCATATAGATGGTCTGTCAACTCATTTCTCACGTGCATAATCTTTTCTACTATAAAACATTCTACATTCTACCACTGGATCTACTCGCGTCACTTCATTTCCTAACACTAGCCTCATCGACATTACTTCTAACTACCAAACATGCCCGACGACGTGGTAGGTTGGGTACCAGGTCCTACCGAGCGTGGCACGTTGACGCTCATCTGGAGCTGCGTGATCACGATCTTTGCCTGCACTTGGACAGTGCTGCACCTTAATCTGCCTGGGATCAATGATTCGCCCCGGGTTATCGCGTTGCGGAAGGCGAAGTGGATGGCCATTAACGTCTTCTTCCCGGAATTTGTGTTCTCCAAAGCTGTTTGCGATCTCCGCTTGGCTTTTCAAGAACTACGGGACTTTGACAATAAACTGCGGGATACGCACGAGAACATCTCATGGACCACTCACCACGATAGATTCGACATAAGGTGGACCTGGGAAATTGAATATCCGGGTAGATGGTCTGGCCTACTTTATGATCTGCTAAGACTAGACCGACCACGAGATTTTGTTAGGGGTGACTGCCAGTTGAGGCGATTCCTTGGAAATTTTTCGTCAGGGTTCCCTCAAATGCCAACATCATACCCTGAGACCACGAACTTTGAATTGGAACCGAGGCATGGATTGGCAATTGAGGATCATGGACGGACGGCCGCGCGAGAGCCACACTCAGAACTCGCTAATGCAGCCTCGTCTATGAAATTTCTTCAACAGAGCGTTAGAGGAAATAACGTCCAAAACTTTCCTGGCGAACTAAGGAGAGATTATCAGGCTCGAAACGATGGAGGGATGTCCGCATCAACTGGCGCTCCGGGAAGAGCCCAAGGCACAGCCTCGACAAATGCTCCGTCACAGGGACAAGACCTCGCTTCTCAAAATACACGAATCATTTCAAGGAAACTAGGATGGACAATTGTGCATTCCTACTATGTTCAAATGGGCGGCCTTGTATCTCCTGGGATATCCGAGGAATGCGTAAACACCATTACTGCATCCCATTTTACTTCGCGATCCAGTGCGCTTCAAGGCTCGAAAGCTACGACCCATCCTATAAGGCACCTCACCCTGAAAAAAGATGATATTCTAGACAAGAGTAAAGCAGACGGGCTTTTGAAAAGCATTGCTGTTTTTCAGGTTGCATGGACCATCATCAACGTCATCGTCCGCCACGTCACAAAACTACCCATTTCTCAGCTCGAGATCGCCACAATTGCCTTTGCCATTATGGCGATAATGATCTATCTTACAAACTGGTGGAAACCTCAAGATATCTCCCAACCGACTATGTTGGAATACTATGGCTGTGATGATAGAGAAGGCAAGGATGAAACGCAATCTTTCACGCGGCGAATCTGGGCTCCATTGTCGACGATCCAAACAGCAAATCTAGGCATGCCAGACTGCGTTGGACGTGTGAAGAATGATAGCGTTTGGTTGGAAGGCGATATACCCTTGCTATACTACCTGATGGCTGGGTCATCCCTGATTTTTGGCGGCGTGCACTGCCTTGCTTGGAATTTCAAGTTTCCAACCCGTGCAGAAGTAATTTGTTGGCGAGTCTCGAGCCTGATGTCGGCTACTCTACCTGCAGTGGCTTTGGCCATCAGTGTTTTGGGCCCTCTACCTGTTTCTTATTTCTGGGACAGCTATTCCACGTCCAAGTTATCCGAAAAACTCAGACTGATTTCTCCAGTCGAAATCCGCAAACAAATGACGGAACCAGCTTTTCAAACTTGGGGTGTTGAAAAACTAGGAGCCCTATTGAGGATGCCAAGAGAGTTGAGGGACTGGGAGGTGAGACCGACATTAGATGTCATTGAGCGCTGGGGGACCGAGGGCATGTTGCATGACTTTACATCACATCTGGCTTGGACTGAAACGTCGATAAGGACGTTGTTGGTGGAGAGAAAAAGCCTGAGAGACCGTTTCCAGTCAAATTTGCTAGTCTCAGAAGCTAGACTATGCAAGAGGATGCTAGAGGAGAACCCGGATGTGCTCGCATTTTGGCGCGACTACGAAGATTTTCTGAGGACAAAACACCCACAAATGAGGCGTGCTGTCGACGGCGGCCCCACCGCAACCTGCCTCCAACAAATACTGGATATCGTGGAGGAGGTCTTGACCGAGACAATCACCTTCAACAAGTGGACGGAGAGAGTTGCGAATCTTGTTACCCTCACCAATGCCATTGTTTACGTGGCCGCGCGCCTTGTCATCCTCGTCCTTCTATTCACCCCTCTCCGGTCCGCTCCGACAGGTCTCTACCAGGACACCGCCTGGAGTCAATTTTTGCCGAAGATTTCATGAATCCAACGGCACACCTCCCGTAGGATAGAACTCATGTGCGAGAATCTCTTATAGCATAGCCTCTCACGGTATAGCCTCCTATACGACAACCTCTCGCAGGACCTCCTCCTATAGAAGAACCTATCACACTTAAGATTATTATTGGACAGTCTCTTTCTCTTCTACAGCAACCCCCCCCCCCCAATGGGATAACGATCTATAAGAGAAGTTCTTATAGCTGTACTGTACGTAGCACAATCTCCACTGGAATAATCCTTATAGACTAAGCAGATAAGAGGCCAGTAAGCTATAGGAAATCTTTAATTTTGTTCCCGTGGCTTTTACACAGCTGTGGCGCTGTGATAATGTCTGAAGTATTTGGCAGATGGTGCTATCTGGGAGCCATGGTACCGTTGCCTGCCAATTGATACATTATGTTGCTCTGTATCGATGCTGTCAATGAGAAATAATGCAGCTTAATTTTTATTGGAAATAGACATCTTCTTGGTTCGTCCATCGTCACTGGATATTACATGCATAGATACCCGCTTAGCACATATTTACGTAGATATCGGTAGTGCGTATGGAGTCGGCTAGTCAACCGCGACTCCCAATTGATCAGCACTACTGCGACCATGCAACAATCCCACTCAAGAAGATGGCGTCTACCAAAACCAGGGACCGGATCCATCAAGAATTTTTGAAAGATGACTGTGGACCTTGGAGATCCTATATGTTGGATCTCACCTTGCCTCCTCTTCATCACTCACACAAGTCGCCCTTGCCCTGCCGCGAAACGCCAGGAGAGCTCCAGGCTGCCAGCACGTCCCTCTCAGCCGGCATACGCGAGCTGTTCAAAGACCTGAAATCCCTTGAGTTCTACATCGAATGGCACCAGAGAAGAAAGAAAGGACGCAACCTGCTCATCGACCCCAATGGCTTTCACCTCAATATCAATATACACAGACAGAACATCAAAATTCCCTACGAAGAGTCCCTCTCATGCCTGCACCGGACCTACCACTCACACCGCCTCCACCTCAACCCAAGCATCGTGGCCACAATTCCGCAAATACAATGGATAACCAAACTCACCATAGACCAAGACATCAGATACAATGACGAAGCAGGCACGCACTTCGCCGAGGTTCGGCCCCTCTCCCTCCGCACCCCCCTTGAGCTCGCGACGCGCCTCCCCGCCCTGCAGGAGCTCAACTGCCCCTGGCTCTGGGAGCGGCTCCCCACCGCCTTCGCATCGGGCCCCGAGCCGGACATGCGGGAGTTCCCACCTCCGATGGCTCATTATGGCCGTGTGTGGGAAGGACCATGGCGAGACTCGCGACATGAGCTTGGTCAGACGGCCTTCGCTGAGTTGGTCGCGGCGCTGCCGGCCACGCTGAAGAGGGTCCGCCTGTGGTTCTGGCGAGCCGACAGCTTCCCCGACGATGATCAGGTTGCGCAGATGCCGGACCTCGTGCGCCCTGCTGTGGTTGATCCAGTGTCGGTCGGTTTGCGGCATCTTGCGGCACGGCTGGAGATGCTGGACTTGCGGGGTTTTGTGATGCCAGACCTATTCTCTGATAGCCTCACCCCATGGTCAAGGAGTATGAGACGCCTGCGCGTCGAGTTTCACCCCCTCAGGTCCGATGGGAGCTGGTATTTCGTCGGGCCGCCCAGGGGCTGGTATTTCGTCGGGTCGCTCGGGTCGGACCCGCATCCTGAGGGTTTTGAGGTCGGGGATGAGCATTACCCGCCTGCTGTGCGGACAAAGGAGGATGAGGAGATCGACGAGGACTATTACGAGGACCAGGCTGGGTTTGGCAAGGGGTATGAGCACGATGCCCGCGAGTACGACCTTTTCCGGGTTGAGCCCTCGGCCGAGAGGGTCGAGCCGCTCCTGGAGGCGTTTGGGGAGGCGTTGAGAGGTATGACCAGCCTGGAGGAGGCGGAGCTCTTTGCATGGCTCACTAAGCAGCCGTCTGATAAGAGGGAATGGAGGGATTGGGGCGACGGTTCACGCGAGCAAGATTTCAGTAGCTGGAGGTGGGGTCTTAAATATGTTTCTGAAAAGGGTGGCAGGAAGGCGCGTGTGGAGTGGCAGGTAGGGGATTGGAGACCGCGAGAGGAGATCGTTAAATTGTTCGAGTCCCTGGGAGGTGACGATGGGGTTGAGGTCGAATGGAAGCCCTTTGAGAAGCATCATGGCAGAGCAACTTGGAAGGAGAATGATACGTGGTAGTTTCGAGAAGCTGCGATGGAGCCGTATCTAGTGCTCATGAGAGTCGAGTCTATGGTCCTGGCGTCGACTCATCGACGTGTCGAGGCGAGCATCGGAGTTGTTGGCTCTCAGCACCCCCTGGTCAGGCCGATTCACCTTTCGTCCCAAGGTTCATAGTCAATGAAATACATGGGTTTTCCAACCAACATGGCGAGCTGGCCCAGTCAGTAGAGCGAGCGACTTGAAATGTCAAAAAAGGCCCAGCCAGTTCGCCCACTGCAAAGCCAATAAACACACAGGTAGGTGGGGGAATCGAACTGACAAGCCATGGTTCAGACACAGTGCCCACCGCAAACGTCAATAAACACACAGGCAGGTGGGGGAAACAAACACTGCAAATAAATATCCCGAAACCCCTGCCCAAACATGGCAGGGAATACCGAAAGGAGGGACGCGCTGTAGCACCTTGTAGGGGTGGCAGGGCGTGAGGAGGGTGTTGGCGACAACCTCTCTTTTTGCATTCTTATCCTATCAACAAACGCCATGGGAGCCTCACCAGCATAAACTTTGTGTGTGCTAGCTACACAGATACTGACAAAAACGCATGGTCCTTCCAACCCATCCTGGAAACCTGGATCTTGGCAGACTCCAGTACCCTCGCCTTGATCTTCTCGTCCTCGATATCGTGGCCCATGAACGCCCCATGCGTGCTGCGGAACTCATGCTTTCCCAGCACGTCCCACATGCCCGAGATCTCCTCTGGCGAGAGGGGAATCATGTTGGGTATGCTCCACATGAAGGCAAACGAGTTGGCTCCTTCGGGCCGGCCCAGATGACCCTCCCGCTTGTTGCCGACGGCGTCAGTCTCCCAATTACCCATGCCCGCTGGTGTGGTCAGGAGGGTGTCAGCGACGAAGAGACGACCGTCAAAGAGGAGCACCAGGCTGCCAGGGAAGTGACCGCCCAGCTTGAGGATGGTGGCGCCCGAGTCTTGACCGTCCACCACGATGCGCTTCTCCGTCGTGCCGGGCTCCAAGAACACCTGGCGCTCGGGGTCCGTCTGGGCCAGCCACTGCTTGTCCTCGGCGGCGAGGTAGACGGGACAGCCAAATGCCTTGGCCCACTGCAAGTGGTTGGTGTAGTAATGCGGGTGGGAGATGACAATGGCCTTGAGCCCACCCAGCTTGTTGATCTCGTTGATGGTGTCTTCGTCTAGGAAGGTGACGCAATCCCAGAGGATGTTGCCGGCGGGGGTCCTGGTGAGGATGGCACGCTGGCCAATGGCGAACTTGGGTGTGGTGTAGATGAAGGTCAGGCGGTCATCCTTGTCGTAGCGGTGGAAGACGTTCTTGTAGCCGTCCGGGGAGGACACGATGCTACCGAGGGTGGTGAAGCTCTGGCCCGAAGGGAAGGTGTACTGTCTGGGATCGTCGCATATGAAGCACCGCGTCTGTTGCTGGTGGTCTGCTGTGGGAAACTGGGTCCCGCAGGCCGTGCAGATGAGCCAGTCCTTGTTTTCCGAGGCCATTTTGTATCATATAAGTGAGCTATAGAGTTGGGAATGACAGAGAGTGTGAGTGTCTGACGACCACTTGGTTGTATTTAAGGATGGACTCGAAGACGTCGGCCCGCGTCTGTAAGTCAGGATTGAGCCACTTTCGTAAGTGGGGGTTTGCAGTGGTCACAGAACGATGACATTTCAAATATGCAGCCGTGGATTTGACGATCCCTCGTGCCCTGCATTACTTTTGAACGGAGTATTCCATAATGGATATCTGAAGACACGGTTTGATCCAGTGCAGCCGAGCACGAGAGGCTGTTGAGTCATTTGAAGCTATCATGGACTTATATGATGGTGGTCTGGGACTTTAAAGCTGAGCAATGCGTTCATAGACGGGAAGGTAGCTCCACTGTGAGTGTTAAGAGAGATGCGCTGATGCACACATAAACCGCTATTAGCGTCCTGCATTCCTTTAAAAGTCCCCGAGCATTGTACTTTAAAAGAGTGCAGGAATGAGATGTAGTCCGTTTCTATTTGGTAAGTCGTCAGTGCTGGTCAACGGCTGAGGTAATCCATAACAACTGTAAACAACAATGGAAAGTGCTGTGGAGCTACAAGCGGTAGGTGGGTCTGCCGATCAGCGGCCCGGTAGCAGTGAGCTTCACCTTCCCTGTCAGCTGTGTCTTACTCTTTTTCACCGCAGAGTCGAGCTTCGCCAGTGTCTGCTAGCTCGTCCCGCGCCATCACGTACCACCACCAAAACCCAAGCCCAGCCCAGCCTGACTTGCTCTGCTGCAGGGCACCCAATCGCCACCACAGATGGGACAATAATCGAGCCGACGGCACCAGACTTCCACACAGACGTCTGGAGATCCCGTCGCCCATTTCTCTGGCCACCTCCACCAACATGATCGCCGGCCAGCCGCCATGGATGTGTCAAGCTCTTCTGCCGCGACTTTGACGCGGCCAAGGGTTGTCATCCAGGTCCTCGCTGGAGTGACTGGTGTCTTCATCGCCTGGCAGTTCTGGCAACAGTTTCGCCTGCAGCCTGCGACCTCATCCTCATCCTCGACCTCGGCCTCTGGGTTCGACAGTGGTCTGCGCAGGAGCAACGCTGTTCGGAGGACGGAGCGTAGCACAAGACGGCAGATCCAGGCCGCATTGGAAGATGTCGAACACCAATTTGGCTCCGACGAGAGGGAACAGATCGAGCACATCCTCAACCACCATTTTGGTAGGCAGCTCGCCGACCACACTGGCGCAGCGCCCGCCGCCGACGACTCAGAATCCCCCGATCACGACACACACCAAGATGAAAATGCCGAAAACACAAATTCTCGCCCGCCAGCGACCCCCGGTGGTGTTGGAGGCGAAGCAGAGACCGTCGCCGGCGAGGAGCGTACAATGGAGGATGACTGGGCCCATGATGATGCATGGAACATCCCACCGCCAAGAGCTGGACATAACATCGTCGGCCTTCTCTTTAGGGTCTCAGAGGACAACGCCCGGCGCAACGCCTATGTGCACCGCGGGTGTATGTGCAACGCTTGCGGTCTCCTGCCCATCCGCGGAATTCGCTACCGGTGTGCGAACTGCGCCGACTTCGACCTCTGCGAGACATGCGAGTCGCAGGGCCTGCACATCAAGACGCACGTCTTCTACAAAGTCAAAGTTCCTGCCCCGCCTTTCGGTCCCAAGTCTATGCAACCTGTCTGGTACCCTGGCGACCCCGACACGGCTTTGAGGAACTTGCCCGGTGCTCTAATCAGGCAACTGGCAAAGGAGACAGGCTTCGAGCGTCCAGAGTTAGAGGCACTATGGGAGCAGTGGACATTCATTGCCAATACTGAATGGAGAGACGACCCGGATGAGCTTTTCCTAGCAGCTGATAGGAAGACATTTGAGAGATATCTCGTACCGTCCAGTGGTCACCGACGGACTGCCCCGAACCTCATCCACGACCGCATGTTTGCCTTCTACGACACCAACGGCGATGATCTTATCAGTTTCCCAGAGTTCCTCATGGGCTTATCCTACAAAAAGGGCAAGCAGAGACTCGAGCGCATCTTCAAAGGCTATGACATCGACGGAGACGGATACATATCTCGAAAGGATTGCCTGCGCATATTCAGAACCTACTATGTCCTCTACAAGCACATGCACGGCGATGTTCTTGAAGGTCTGGATCAGCAGGTTATGAACAACACCGAAACCCAGCAGCTGGTCACTGGCAGGCAGCCACTCAGCAGTCACTTCGGCCGCGAGGGCAGAGTTCCCGAAGCTGACCATGGTCGTCCTATGGAGGGCAAGATTTTCCACGGTAATGGAGATGTCTGGGTTAGCGACGACAAGAACGGCGTGGTAAACGAATCAAGGCCAGACGTTGGTGATCGTGGCGAGATCCTATCAAGTCTTTTCAACCACGCTGGCCCAAGCGACGACGCATATGGCCGCAGATTCTACACAGCTGCTTCTGAACACGTAACGTCGCCGACCGGTGATGAAGACGTATCGCGCATCTACCACGAGGCATTGTTGAACCCTCCAACCCAAGTCGAGGAACTTGTGTCTCTCTTGCATGGCGAACCGCGCAACATCCAGCCAAGCGAACTGGCCCCGGCCGACCGAGACGAACGGGAAGGCGAAGAAGCCGACGAGGAGAACGTGCCTAGTGAAGAAGAGACATCAGCAGAGGAAGAGGAGGACGAGTCTGCAGCTGAAGACGTCAACCGCCCCGCTGACTATTTCCCATCTTTCACGGACGCCTCTCGCGGTAGCTCCTCCGTTCCGCAAGTTGTTAGAGACGTTAGCAGCGAGCGGTGGACCAATCGACCACCCACTGATAGCCAGCTACGTGCACAGCATCTCCGTTTGGAGGCTCACAAGAAGAGGACTATGGATAGGAAGCTCAGGGCCACGGTGAGGAAAAAGCTGTTTGACAGGTGGAAGAAACGCAATTTCTACCTTTCTGAAGAGGAGGGAATCACTCCACCGGAGGGCTGGAATCCAGAAGACGATGTCCTCGCGAACATGAACGGAACCGAGATAGCCGGGAGCTCGAAGGATGGACAGCCTCCGCTTTCTGCTCGGTCACGATCATCATCCAAGGTTCGCTTTGCCGAAGACACGGACGACTACGAGATCAGATCCAACCCCTCGACATCCTCCAGGAGCGTCCCTGAGCGATGGGGCGGCATGGAAATACCCGATGCTGAGAGAGATACGGGCAAGGAGATCCTTTACGTCGTCACGCAACAGGCGTTCAACGAACTTCTGGATGTTCTGTTTAAGGAAAAGGAAGACCTCGCCGTTAAAGCCGCGGAGACCAAGGAATACCGAGAAGCTTACCGTGATTTGCTCGACTCCCTTGACCAGGAGAAGAGCAAGGACTCGTCGCAGCATCAAGACGAAAATCGCAATGGCAGCGAGGAGAACAGGGACACTGCAAATGGGCATGGGAAGGCCATTCTCATCCAAGTCGACGAGAAGAAGCCGATCCAGGATAGAAACCTGGACGAGCTGCTCGCCACCTCAGGATACACCATTGACGAGTCCCTGGCTTCCAAGACTGAACAGAATGAAGAGGAAACAACCTCCGAGGAAGAAGAACTCACAGAGGAGTCATCGATAGCCGATGAACAAGAACCCATTCCAAGCGACGCCTCCTATCGCGACCCAACCATGCCTCAGTTCCGACCCAACAGCGACGCCGACGTCCAGCCGCCTGCTGCAGCAACGACCTCAGCCCACCACCCCAAGCCAGCCCTCAGGAGCCGGCGGCCAGGCAAGCTGAGAATCATCAACGACAGCACGGGCAGGAAGCCATCCAAGCCGCTGACCAAGCCGCCTGACACAGCGCTGCAGGAGTGGCGCAAACACGACGCGGCCGAGAAGGAGGCGAAAGCGCGCGGAGGGTGGGGACGGCTGGACCTGGCGGAATTCAAGGACATCTGGCACCGCGAGGAGAGCGGGCCGCACCGACTGGACTACATGGGGACGTGGATCGACTTTTGTATACCTTAGGAGGGCTACGCGTTGTTGTTCAAGAAGAAGCCCGGTGATAGTGATAGTGACAGCGATGAGGATTACACCAGCGCCGATGCGGAGGAGGATGGAAATAGTGAGTTGGAGCTCTTGGAGCTACATAGAGGGGCCAGTGTTTTTTTCGGTGATAATGATAGTGACAGCGATGAGGATCACACCAGCGCCGATGCGGAGGAGGACGGCGAGGAGGATGGAAATAGTGACTCGGAAGCCCCGAGAGCTCCAGCTCCAGCCCAGAGAGCTCCAGCTCCAGCCCCCCGGTTTATGATTGGACAGTATAGGTGAATAAGCAAGCTGGATGATGATGCGAATAGCGTCAGGCAAGCGTCAATATTTTTCTGTATCAATAATGTCTTGGACATCCATAGTCTCCTGCATACAGCATACAGGACAGACGGAGTCTTGATAAGTAGGCGAAAAGTGATGTATACATTTCCCGAGAAGACGAATGTTTGAAAAGGTCACATTCAATTATGGTGATGGTGTGTGCTTTTTAGAGTTGGGTATCAATGCCTAGACACATTCCGCACCTCCACGCCGAACGTCTACCTGCTGCGTCTGCCCTCTGATCCTAGAGATACATCTCATTTATCCATCCGCCCAGTGACCACATAATACAGCTTACTTTTCCCGTCAATTCCCATCAACTCCACCCCACCATTTGACCCTCACTCACTCGAAGCCTATCTCTCCTCAACCGCTCATATCCCAAACAACGCCCCAGCAGCCCCAAACGCCCGCCGCCTCGGCATCTCCCACCGGTACATCGCCGCGCCGAGAGGTGGCATATGCCGGTACAGCAGCGCGCTGCCCAGGATCCCAACCACGGCGGCGCCGCTGCCCAGGGCAGCCAGGGCGGACGAAGCGGCAGCCCCCGACGACTTTGACTTTGACTGAGTCGCAGCATCCCGAATCGTCCATCCCCGCGGCACAGAAGACGCCACGACGCCCCTGACGAAGCGCGTCAGCGCCCACGGCTGCTCATCATATGCACCGGACGACGAAGACGACGGGTCCGCCCACGGCAGGGTGGAGAAGACATCACCAGAGAAGCACTGCGGCGCCTCGAACGGGTCCCCGCCGAACACACCCTCGCGCGTGGCATCCACGAACACGGCCAGGGACTCGTGGCGCCGCCGGATCAGGTCCCTGAGCCAGGGGCGCGGGACGTCCGGGGCGAGCATCAGGGCTAGGTAGCCGAAGACGAGGCAGTCTAGGGATGTGGTGGTAGTGGTGCCAGAAGATGAGAAGAAGGAGCGGTCACCGGCCCCTTCCATCTCCGCGGCGGTCTTGAGGTCCGACAGCACGGCCAGGCAGTCGTTGGCCACGGCCTCGAGGCGGAACAGGGCCGTCTGCTCGGGCGACAGGGCGGCTTTCACGCCGCGGCGGAGGGGCTTCAGGCGCTCTGGGACCTTGAGGAAGCCCTCCGTGGCCTCGCCCGTGGCGGTCGACGAGGCCTGCTGCTGGGTCTGGGTGCCGTCGTCGTCCACATTAAGGTCCGACAGGCCCAGGTGGTCGGCCAGCTCGCACATGCGGCCCCGGACGGCCAGCGGCTCGGACCACGTCAGGGGGAAGGGCAGGATGCCGGAGCCGTAGGCCGGGCGCGTGGTCCCTGCCCAGTTGGCCGAGGACACATACAGCGAGAGGGCGACGAGCGGCGCCGCGTCGGACCGCAGGAAGCTGGCGTAGGCGGCGGCGTCGGCGCGCTGGGTCAGGTTTAGGTCCTTGTCGAGGTCCCAGTCGCCGTCCGGCCGCAGGGCCCGGAGCCGGGAGGTGATGGAGGTGAAGCCTCCGGTCCAGACGCCGGAGCCGGGCTCGTGGAGCGCCGGGAGGGAGCCTTGGCTCACAACATGTGATTAGTATTCATTTCAGATTGTTGATTAGACTTTCGGCAGATCGTAGCCGGGGTGGTGCTGTGGCAAGCCAGAGTGGGACACAGCCAGACAGCACACGACACGGCAAGAACAGGTGCCGGGCGCCGGGCCGAAGGTTGTTTGATGTGCCCTGCGTCCTGACACACCGCCGGAGGACGGGCGGGACACAAGTTCGGACGGGACGACGGCCAACGGTGCTGGCTTGACGGACGGACACTTGGGGGCGAAGGGGTGGTGCCAAGGGGTAGTGCCATTGTACTCTGGCACAACGGCTGGCGCGGTTCGAGGAGCTAAAGTGAACTGAACTGAACTTACGGGTTGGGACCCCTGAAGGGCTAGTTGCGACAATCTCCCACTGATCGCCTTGCAGGGCGTTCGCCAGGTAGGTGATTGTGGCGAGACACTCAGCATCGATGCTGGCGAGCCCGAAGGCTGGCCCCCAGACGTGGAGACGAAAGAGTACCATGGTGACGGGTACCCCGTGATGGATCGTGGGTAAGGGAGGGAGGGGCGCCTGGCTGCCTGGGGTACAGTACGGATCGCGACAGGGACGAACAAGATCTACTGTACACGCCTGAGCAGGGCCAAGGAGGAGATTATGCTCGTTTGCGGTAGTAATGCGGAAATGTTGTATGTAGCAAAACCACCAAGTTGGACGAGTGACTTGTGCTGGCTGTACTGGCGGTAGCTGCCAGGGTGGATTGGAAACGAAATGAGGCCAGGAGGGATGCTGTTGCAGGGCTCGCCTCTTTCTCCGCAAAACCCTATCGGGCGAGGGTTCGACAGAGATAGTCGAGATTTGCTGCCAACGGCGGATCTTCACTCCCTCCCAGGGTTGTTGTTGATGGTGGTGGGCTGCTGTTGCGCCGATGATGTGATGTTGCTGTCCGACCCCGCGAAGTGAGGCGTCGACCCCGTCCACGGCGTGTTCATGAAACGGCCCAAAAGATTATGATGTGTGATGGCGGCGTCGGCAGCCGCTGGGTCTCTTGCTCCGATAGGAATGGATAGTCGGTGCTGGTGACCTCTGTGGCGGTGAAAAGGGGGTAGGGCGACAAGGGGATCAACACGGCGATCGGCCGTCGTCTGTCTTGTTGTCCCTCCCACTGTCTCCGCCTCCGCGTCCGCACCGGGCGGCAGAACCCCTGCTACAGTCATGCGATTTCCCTGAACCCTCGCCGGCGATGACGAACCCTATCCCGTAGCGTGGAATTCGACTGGACAGCACGACTCCAGGGCTGCGACACGCTGTACGGTACAGTGACAATACGCAATACTAACGGCGGCAGATAAGGTTCGTCGGCAATGTAGGTTGTCTGCGCCTACTGTTCCAACCCAACGTTCCAGGGGGGTGTTGATCAGGCACGACGCGAGGTATGAATGGATAGTGAACTCTGGCGATGATGCGCGTCTCATTGAACTCTCTTTCGACTCTGGCCCAGCGCAACCGTATGCATGCACAGTCCTGTCCAATCTTGCGCCGCTGCCTCAGCCCTCCTCTTCCTGCCCCTCCTCACCGACTGTCGATCGTAACACGTCTCGAAAGCTTCGAAAGGAAGGTTCGCCAGCGAGATTGACCGGCCCTGTTTCACGGCTGCACGATCTAGATCGACGCAGGGGGCCTGTCAGTGCAAGGCCTGCGACCGGATCTGGATCTTGCACACACTGGGCTGACCGGGCTTGGGGTTTGATTTGATTTGGATTGATTTGGCTTTATTCAGGGTGGATGATGACTGATCCAATATTCCCTCCAAGCAGGCCCGCCCTAGGGCAGTGCAGGGCCCAGGGCAGCGCGTCGGCCGAGAAGATGGAGATGATGCCCCCCCAAAATTCAGGGTCCAACTCTTGTCCTCGGGCTCCACACCGAATGCGGAAAGGGGAGAAGACAGAAAGACGGGCCGGGCTGGTACTTGGCAGATTGTATTCGACAGAAGTACAGAATGTACAGACGGGGCTAGTACACAGTATAGAACAAATTGGAAGCACGACGACAAGGCCGTCCTCATGCGGATTGGGCTTGTGGCCTGGAATGGATGAATTGGCCCGAGTTGAACGGTGTCTCGTTTCATGTTGGGGAGGAAAGACAGTCCGCGTACCTTGGTGCTTGGTCCTGGTGCTGCCAGGTACAACGGGCAGAGTGCATACGTAGGTAGACAGAGCAGACAGCGAGTGGAAACAATCGGGTTGCCTCACTGCCTCACTGGCCGCTTGTTTCAATTTCATTTTTAAACCCGTCTTCCTGGTTGTTCCTGGCTGGTGCAGGCATTGGCCTGGGGGAGGGTAAAGGGAGGTAAGGGATAGGGTACCAGATTTTGACAGCGACGTGGAGATTGGAGGCAGGCTGGAGGCTGGGAAAGCAGGTACGATGTGACGGACTGGACTTGGGTGTGTGCGTGTTTGGCACGTGGCAGTCTCATGGCACGGCAAGGTGCAAGGCAGGCTGCTAGGCTGCTGGGCAGGCTGGAATGCCAATCCAATCGCAGGGCCGTAGATGACCGAGACGATAGCGCGGTGGCAAAAAGAAAAAAAGCTGCGCCTGCAGTAAGAAGCTTGATTGATCCCTTTTCCCTACATGCCTAGGTATGCAGCACCACTGCATCACCCTCCAGCCCCAGCCTCCTTTCGGTCAAGCCTCAGGGGTATTTTGCAGTATGCCATCTCGCGTGGCCCGCGTCACAGACAGAAACCCACATAACAACAACAACAACTCGACACACATACAACGCACAGCGCAGCAACATTGCCAGCATGCACGGCAACACATCAGCGATTATTAGCGTACAAACAAACAAGGTTTGATGGGGGTGGTGGTCCCAGCCCCCAGAGCCTTGCATCGCTGCCGCTCTATTGCAATTTTATCAGGTTTCGTGAAATTAGACAGTCCGTCACAGAGTAACCTTCTGGAATGTATCTGAGCACCTGCGCACCGAGCACCGGATCAAAACGCCCCACCGGCCAGCATGGGCTCCTCATTGTCAATACGGAACAAGCAGGCAAAGTATCTTTTTTTCTGTGCGCGTGTAGTGTCTGCCCGGTCTTGCAACAACCTGCATGCCTCGTCCTGCCATGTTGTCTCTTTTGCCTCCTTCGGCTTTCTCGGTCGGTCGCTCTCGGCAGCTAGCGGTTTCAGGGTGATGGAGTATCACCCACGTCTGTGAGGTTTTAGCATCGGACGAAATCTCCCTCAGAAATACCCAGGCATGCCCCGTAAGGAAGAGACAGAAGCAGCAGCCTGGAGAACAGGCATGGGATGGCATTGGGCCACCGTGTATGGGGTTGCGGCCTGTCTGCCTGTCTCGCATGCCAGATGTGGCATGATGGCGTGCATGGAACTGGCACAGGACATACCCACTCCACGGCCTCTCCTTCCCTATACACAGTATCATCCTCCGGGGTTGAGGTTTGGGCAGAAACCCTCTTTTTGCCTTTCAGGACAGTCCGTACACAACTTCTGAGACGACACAGAGGGTGCACGACCCCCAGCCAGGTCCCAGCAGCCAACTCTCTCCCTTCATCTCGTCTTCGTCTATTTTGGTGTAGTCCAGGTCCTTGCTTGCCCTGCTCGGCCCCTGGTCCGACCTTCGACAGGCACCCGATCGTAATGTACCACATCCGCCCATCGCGCCAGGGCCGGAGGAAGGCGACCAGACAGGCCAGCCCTATGATCACGATGATGATCCTGACGTGACGACAGAGGCAAAGCCGCCTCATCAACCGAACCCCTCACTCACTTGCACTCCCTCGCCTGCCCCATGTAGACATCTCAAACGCGGGCTCCATCGCGCGCCCGCTCTTTTCACATGTGCTGTACTGCAATATCATTTGTGCTCGTTGCGCCCGTGACCTCTTTTTGGGGGGACGACATGTTGATCCGCACGAGGATCACTAAATCCCCCGGCAAGCAACATTGGCATTCCTTCCACTCGAACAATGCGACACACTTGGCTCACCCGCACCACCACCACCACACCCCCAATTCACAACCCCTGCACACACACTCGTTCGTTCGCGATGCACGTACCCGTACCGCATTTCGCTGGCTCCCGTGTCGTGGGGAAAAGAGACGGACAATGCCAGGCGAGGCAGGGGCCTGCTGCTGCAGACAATCATGAGATGAGACCTGCGTGATTGAGGAGAAACCAACCCCAGGGCAAGCAAGACTGACAGCCGAACCACCACTACATGGTGATTTTGCTTTTTCGGGACATGTTTTTCGTGTGCTTTCTGCTCCCCCTCCTCTCACTCGCTCGCCCGCTGCAAAGGGCTGCATTACACATAACAGCATCGCGCGCACACACACACTCGCATACATATGCACACATGCACACACGTGTCTCATCTGCAGTTCGGGCGCGCCGCAAATCGCGCAACGTTCGTTCCTGCCTCCTGCTCCTGCTTAACCGAGCCCATGCCCTCCACACAATGTGCGCACCCAATCGGTGGGTTGTGTCTCAGCCACGCCAAAGGACCCGAAAACATTTGATTGATGCACGCCGGGCCTGCGGAGGGGAACATCAAACTACACACATACATGCAGATTATCTCATCTTGCCAATATCGTATGGTCAGACTTATTATCCCGCAACACACACACACGCATTCGCTTAGATAGACCACCACAACACAATGTCACAATGGTGGCAGCCTGTCCTGCGCCAAGTGGGCCGTCCACAATGAATGAACCCTTCGTCAGAGTGGGAGTGGTGAGCCATGTAGCCATGTCTGCCCCGCCAGACGGGCGCAGCAGGGGCACTCTCATCTATCGTTGAATGTCCGTATGGGGTTATTCATGCTCTAGCAGCCATACTCGTGGTCCCTTTGCTCCTCTCGCTTGTGACAGAGGCTAGTACGAGGCTGGCCGACCGTCCGGCTACTGCCGCCCACTACATTATCGTGAAAGCGACAAGACGACAAAAGGCCCTTATCCACCAAAACCCCATCATCTTAACCGAGTTGTGGGGTTTCACTGATCTTGCCCCTGTCACGATGGGGTACCCATCGTCTTTTCCCCTCTTTCTCTGTCTCCTCAACTCAACCCAGCTCACGGCGACTGCCCGGCGCTGGGCAAGTTCTGGGCATGGTACCATCTCGCTGGCCCCAGCGGGTGGTTCCGTGTCCTACGTGGATGGGGCCAAGAAGAAGAAAAAAAACAGGTGGCCCTGCATGCCATGCTTGCTTGCATTGCATGCATTGAAGACGCGAACCTGCAGAGACGAGAGAGGGGAACAATATGTTCCCACCTCTGTTACAACCTCGGGACAGGTGACATAAAGGGAAGAAAAATATTCCAAAGAGGGTAAACAATCTGTCCTGTCTACACTACGAGGTATGTCGTGAGGGAAAGTTGTCCGAAGCAGAGCAGGGGTCCAGCGGCGGTCTTGTGTTGTCGCCCGTGGAGTTTCCCCGTCTCGGGGCGGACCTATGTTACAGTCGGGTGCCGAGATGTGTATGCAAAATGACGAGACGAGACGAGGGGAGGAGACGGGAGACGGACAAGTTGAGGGAAAGATGGGCATTGTGAAAATTTTCCTGCCCTTTCTATTGAGTTCTCTCGTCCCTCTTTCTCCCACACTCCTCCGATGGCGCATTAACCGCGACGGAACCTTGCCGTCGAGATGGGTTCAAGTGTTATGGATGGCAGACAAATGATTGGGTCGGCAATACTAAGGTGTGGTCGGCGTGTTTGAGTGGGCTGAGAGTGTGTCTGAATGTTGTGCATATACTCTCCTCTGGCTCCATCCCCCCGTGCGCGCATCATATGAGATCGTTGCGTCTGATATTATAGCGTTTCCGACGCGGAGGGAATATTAGAATTTGGGTTCTTGGTGGTTGGTGTGTGTGCGCGTGCTGGTGTGTCGTCGGAGCGCAGCAGTGTGTTAGATGAAGGAATCGGGTGCGCCTCCCGAAGTTCGTTTTGCTTTTTCCCCCATGCCCTGTCCTGCCAGCCTGCCCGGCCCTTCCCATTTATCAAACGCGCGCACGGCGGATGCAACCCTACATCGGTCCTAAGTTTCGATGAGAATCGAATTTTGAATTTTTTCGGGAAAAAGGGAAAAAAGGCGCATCCTTTTTTTTTTTTTGGATTTGTCTGGTGTGCACATTCGTGTTTCTAGATTGTGTGGTGGGCTGCTATAGCCTTCCATGGATGCTCCGGCGGCGCACCTTGGGCTGAACTCGAAATCCCGTCCAACCCGGCCTAGGCGCAGATCAGGGTCACCCCCAACGTGGCCAAGTCAGACACATGGTCACAGATCTGCGGGAGACGGGCTGTCTGTCATACCTTTGTAGTCGTTAGGCTAGCCTCGAGGGACAACACTTGCACTTGCTGACTGCAGCAGCTGGCATTCCATTGATCTGTTGTGTGTCAGTGTGTAAGGACCATTGCGTTGTGGGCTGGGTGGCGAACAGCACGGTCGCATCAGTCAGTCAATTCGGGGGCGATCAGTCAGCACAGCACCCCTTGCTTATTATTAGAAAGTCGGGCATGCTCAGTTCGTCTCAACTCCCAGGGGCGACGGCGAGGACAAGGCTGAGCCCACATGTTTGATCATGAAATCTGTTGCAAGTGGCCGGAGAATAGTCACATTTCAGATTGGGATTGCATGTCCAGGCACGAAGAGGGTCAAGTTTGATGTGGTTGTCAGAAAGTTCGAACAATTAATTGAGTTTTGTATGTTTGTCCACTCTAATGATGTGAATTGTTCTGTGTCCTGCCAGTTACTGTGTGGCCCCCAGATGTTCCGGTCCTTTGTCTCGTGCTCGCTCGTAATGTTCCCCCGTTCTCATGACTGTATCCCCGCTGATCCAAAAATGCTAACCCGTCCCCCAAAAATAAAATCCCATTCTCTCATCAGAAAAGGGCGTGTCGCCTCTTGTTCCTTCCCTCGGGGGTATCATCAACGGGCATCCTCCCTTCTCTTTTTTGTGTTGGAAAAAAGTTGACGCCGTGAATGCTGGTGTTGTTGTAGTGGTACATGAGAAAAGAAACCTAGGAAATTCATGTTCCTTGCCCTCCCCGTCTAGACCCGAAAATGTTGTTGAAAAGCCGAATGGAAATGGCTGATATCGTGACCTCGCTTCCCAAAGATGGATGTAGATTAAAAAAGATGTAGTAAATGTGGTGGTACAGGGCGTTGGCGCAAAGGCTGTGCCCGAAGTTGTTTGTGGTTGTTGTGTTGGTTGTAGTCGGTATGGTGCGAGGTTCAGTAGCGAAGGTGCATCATTCCCGTCGAGCCGGCTCTTCGGGGACCAACGAGATGATGATTTGTCGGTTGTTGATGTTGGTTGGTGATGTTCGGTGGTAGTGATTGGTTGGTGTTCCGATCCGGATTCATGTGACAGGCTGCAGTGGAACAATTCCAATGACAGCCAACCACCTCAAGCCAGGTCAGGACCAGGCGAGGCTGCCACTCCCAGGTACACTCGGCGTCGGTATTGGTGAGCCGGTCCGGCGAGGGCGTGTCGCGGCGGTGGTGGCTGGGTAGAAGCAGTGGCTGGAGTCGTGACCAGCATGCTCTGCGATGTAGTTGATCCTCCTCGAGGGGCAGGTATCAGATTGTCAAAGTAGCCCATGGAGCAATTTAGCTGTTCTTGGGGAGAGCAGGCAGAGGGCGGTTTGGTGGTGGGCCGGGGCAAGGAGGCAGCTGCGAGGGGCGCTGCTCCAGAGAGGACATTGTGCTGACGGCGGCCATTGCGACTGTGGGTTTGGTATGACGCGTTGTTAAGCGTTGAATGTATGGTATGCTAGCCTTGTGGTAGACGAGGCTGATGTTGCTGTTCACTGAAGTGGCCGGGATGGACAAACAGTGGAGAGGCTGTTGTATGTGGTGGTTGTGGTTGTGGTTGGGTTTGGTTGTTAGTTTGGGTTGTGGGTTGGAGTGTTGTATTTGTAGGTTGGAGCAGATGTTTGAAAGCTGTGAGGCAAGAACAACTGAATTGTTTCGATGATGTTTGGTCTGATGATGGAACGAGGACAGAAGCGTGGTGGGAGAGGAGGGAAGGCGGACACTATATAATTCTGTCCGTGGTGTGCGCGCCGTGGCAGACCATTCCAAGATTGCCCATTTCGACAAAACGAAGGCCCAAAGGCGTGTTGCAGGGGAGTAAGCCTGTCTGTCAGTGCCCTCTGCCATGGCCTGCCATGCCCTGTCGCAGGTGGGAAGCAAGGGAGGGAGGAGGGAGGGCATCAGCAGTGGGTGGGCGGGCGCAACCCAGGTACGAGGCCCAGAGGTACCTCTGGCGTTTGTACCGCTGTAACCGCATGATCCCTGCACGGCCGTGATTTGACGGGGCCAGGAACGAGACAAAAATACTTCCCAGGTGCCCGTGGGCGATGAGCAGGAAACATGGCGGTGACGCAGCCAGCCTGGGCGGCCGTGTGGGTGGAGGGACCATGTACCCTCGTACCGCCCGCCCCAGGTACGTACCTGTTCCTGGGAGTGGGCCCGACGGCGGTCAGGTCTGGTGGTGCTGCTGCCCAGTGCCAGATGTGGGATGAGGTGGGCCGGTGGGGACAGTGTACGAGGGTACTTGGGTACGTACCTTTTCCCAGTCCCCATCAAAAATGAAACAGTGGAGTGCTCTGACCCCTGCCCCGATGCGCCTCCTCCTGGCCTGCTTGCTGGCCCTGCTGGCCTGATGGGCGAGCATGATTGACGACGAGATTGACAGACGCGCACATTTCGTTATTACCGAAACCCCATCTACTGTACTGCACACAGGAGGACCCACCGACCGAGCAAGCCATGGCCATGTCGATTGTTGTTCACCTGTTGCTTGTCGTCGTCGCCGTCCCCGCCTTGCCTGTCACCCTGCTCGGCGAGATGGCAGATGGCAGATGGCACACGAGAAGGGTAGGGGCAGTAGGAGAGGGCAGAGGGCAGATGCCACCTGGTGGCCCCCGCGCTCCGTCCTGTCGCGCATCTGCTGGATTATTGTGCATTTATGCAGCCAGATTGGCCCGGACGTACAAACAGATACTCAACACGCGGATATAGTCTGACGAGGCTGAAGAAAGGGGGCCGAAAGTAACAATGCATCGCATTCGGTGAGTCTCGGTGCGTCGGAGAACATTCTACAATCAAACAGTACGCCCCGGTGAGTATGGTACGGCCTCGGCGGAATACCGCATGGCATGGTATCGAATTTGCGTTTCTGTTGCATTCTGTAATCGGTAAATGCCCACTTTCACCGAGCCAAAGCAGCAAGGCGCTGATGACATGTGCTGTTGCATTGCGCGCCTAGAGGGAGCACGACGGAGTAGCGGTGATGATGATGTCGGCCACCAACAAATTTGCTCTGCCTCATCGGCCATTTCCCGTGGTCCATGGGCCTCGTGGCCAGCTGCACTGGTCCGCCGGCCGTCTCTTGGTCTCTTTTTTTTTCTGTGCCCAGCGCCCCCAATGCTACCTCAACACATGTGCGGTATCCGGTTTGCTGAGTGGGCGCAAACGGGAATGGTCGCGTCTCAATCAGGACACGGCGGACGGTGAAGGAAAAGGATTTTTGCCCGTCATCGCGCTGTCAAACCCTCGTCAAGCTTCCGTGTGGATTCTGTCAAACCCACAATCCTCGTCTACTCTTGACTGCCGACCGAAGACATCCGAAGCATCGACGTCGCGGCTGTCCGAGAATGACTGAATTGCGGTGACAGTCCCACACGAGGTCCCCATTTCTTCATCAAACTCGATGGTTGGGGAAACCTTGACAGCCCTCTTTTTCCTTCTCTTTTTTTCTTCTCTAGCCCTTCTTTTTCTCTACAGCCACCAACAAACAGGGCCCCATCGTGCGGTCTGACGGGGTCCCTACTCCACCCATGGAATTTTCCATGGAACAATTCGTAACTCCACCAGGGTGAATGCGCGACCCACAGCGCCTGAGATTCGACTGAACTGGGCATCGCCGGGCCTCCGGAGCTGCCGTCGGACGTGTGAGAAAAGAAAAGGTGTCATGCTGTCAGACTGTCAAATTTGCCTCCTTCTCCGCCTTCAGGACCTTCACCGTGTCGCCGTAGCGTGGGTGGGTTTGGCCTTGTTGGCAGGTGTCCCCAATTTTAGGCCTCCAGGGCCTTCCCCAGACGATACAATGGGGACGCTGGAGATTTGATGATGAGGTCCCACGGCCTTGTTTTTTTTTCATCAGCCTTGCGTCGGCTGGCCCTACGGCGGCCCTGTGCGTTCGTGCGTCTGCCTTGTCAGGGGTGGGTGCTGTTGGCTGTCACCTCTTGTCACTCTTGTCACTGTGGGAGGTGGTAAGGGGGAAGGGGATAGGAGACGGGATTTCAGGGACCATAATCAAATCATCTCCGGACTCGTCCGAGTCCGACTCTCCTGAAGGAAGGCCGTCGGGCTTTGATGAGCCCTACCACGATTCCTTGTGAAAAACTGTGAAATTGCCAGATCGTTTTCTGAGATTATTCTTCTGGGAGTCACTCATGCAAGCAAGCCTCACCCTGGCCAGCGTGAATCCCGGCTTCCATTTTTGGCAACAACGCGTTTCCCACGTTTTGTTCGTCGGCCCAGCTGCCCTTGGAGAAACTCAATCTGGAGGAGACAGGAGCTCTGTTTGGGGAATATTGCTCAGTCAGCGTATCCTCCCCCCTCCCCTTTCTGGCCTCACGGGATGTCTAAATCGCAAACGGGCGGAATTCGTAAGCAGGCGGGCTTGTTTCGCGCTCCCAAGCCCCGGCGCCAAGGATCCATGGTGCCCATGTGGTGTTTCCTCAGGGCTCAGGGCCTGGGCTGGTGCGTCAGCTGTGCCTGAGCCTCGCCCTCCTGGCTCCCGAGGCTACCGGCGCTGCCTTGCAATGACACGGTGAGGGTTTGAGGCTTTTGCCCGCAGGTGCTGGATCTCAATTCAATCATCGGGCTGGGAAAACCTTCCTGGAATTGATACATGGCTTGGCTCACATGGTGTGTTAGATATCGGACAATGGCTCCGCTGCACGCCCGCCTCTGTCTGGCTCGCCTAATAAGCTATCAAGCTATTGCTACCCACGGAGTGCGACCCTGGAATCGGCGGCCCATTTTTGATCAATTGTCTGTTTTGGGCGTGGCCCGTGACTATTTTGTCCGCCCACTCTGCCACTGGCCCCTGTTTCTGCGGTTTCCCATGATGCAGGCATTGTGTCCATGTCTCCATGTCTTGTGGTCACTCGTCCGCTTCGTAAGCGAAGAATGGCCGAAGAAGCATATTTCGATACGACACTGGTCTTGGACAATGGTCTTGGACATTTCCCGCGCTCGCATGATGATGATCAGATATCAAGAAGCCTCGGTCTCGGGTAATTCCTCGTAACCCCTCGCAGCATAGAGTAATCAGCAAAGCTTGTGTAAGCAACCGGCGCAATTCGTGATTATGATTGTGCCTGTCAATCAAGCGATCCTACACCACACCAATCAACTCATGTCTTATGATCCGTGTGCCACCTACAACACCACCCACCGTCTTAGACCAAGACCCAAGCCACATAGGATGAGTTTCTGCAGACATTACTCGAGCAGACAGGTACATCGTCGCGTAGTCACTCACTCCCACCCTCCACCTCAGAGATATCTCCAAAAGTCTGGACTGGCTCCTCCTGCAACCATCGCCAATGGACGTGCATCAAGCAGTTCCCATCTTGGCTCGAGTCGCACCGCCAGACACGCACACAACCTTCCCGCCCGGCGGAAGGGGTCAGAGCGACTTTGACTTTTTCAGCTGCCAACCCTATCGTAGGCGGTGCGTAGCGTAGGTTTAACAACGTTATGGCCCAGCGCTGAACTCAGGCGGCCTTAAACTTTCCCGGCCCACAGCAGCCGGACCCTTCGCGGAGAGCGACTTCGCCGTCTCTCCATGTGGACTGTCGGTCTGTCGGTCCCTCGCGTGATGGAAGCTTTCTGCAACAAACCCTCCGTTCCCGGCTGCGCGGCATGCCACAGACACAGACCCTTCCCGCCTCGTGCCAGCTAGATTGCATCGCCCGTCAAAGTGTTGATGCTTAAAACATAATAACCTCATCACTGTGTACCTCCGCGTGGGCAGGCCCGATGGTCCAATGTCGTCAGGGTTGCAGCATCGTGAGATTTGCCAACCTTAGCTAGTGCAGGTCGTACTAAAGCCACCTAGAATGTTCGCAGCGATGGATGCATGCCACACACACACTCTCTCGATGCGCCATGCACCTCGGAGGGAAGCAAGGAGGGCCAGCCCGCCGATATGTTTGGCGGAAAACGTGGCTTACAGATTTGGCCCGGCCGCTGGGGCCAGCCTTGTGCCACGCTGCAGCATATATTGTACACCATCTACGATTACACAACAACAACCAGACCAGATATGCAGCATGTGTTATTATTCCGAATTCGTGCGCGTACAGGCTACTAGTCCTTCCCTCCGCCCATCTTGGTGTGATGTGATACTGCACGGCGCCGGGTCCTTGACTCGTCCCGTGACTGACAACCTCCCACGGGTCGCCGCAGTACTAAGAAGTACATTACATGATCTCCATCCAGGGCGTGGGATGGTTCGGCAGGGTGCAGCAGAAGCAGATGGGCGGTCCACTTGGGCTGCGCGACCAAAAAGGCAGAGCTCCACATCGGGCCATATTTTGACCAGCCGAGTGCATCACGAGCCCGAACCCAGCGGGCGAGAGCCCGCCCACTCGCAGCCGTGCGTTCCTCTCAATCTGGGGTTTCGTAGCCTTGGGCTGCAGACGAGGCGCGGGCTCCATAGCGGCGTCGCGGCCTACTAGGCGCCGTGCGGTGAGAACAGATGGGCGACCAACCCCACCTCGAAGGTGTGCCTCGCAGCAGCTTGTGTGGATACTTATTGTGTGCTTGGTTGATAATGCACGCCGGGATTATTAAAGCTGTCCGCCCACGCCTCTGACTCACACCTAGGTTCGTCGCGATGCGTTGGCAATCGTTAGCTGCCCTCGAGCTTGGATGCCTGCCTGCTTCTTCTCCTTCCTGCCTCTTGGTGCCATGCACCAGGTGTGGAGTAATAGCAAACTTGGCTGCAGACTTGGGCGGTACCGAGGAAGGATCCTCGACTGTGACGCTGGGGTGACGCTGTGATAGAGCCTCACAGGCACCGCGAAGGATCTCTATGTGGGTAGCTTTGTTGGTACGCGAAGCGGAACGAGGGTCTGCTAGCACGGCTGAGTAAGAGTGTAAGACATTGATGTCTTACACACCAACTTGGCTTTTCTGTAGCGTATAGTGGTCGCCTGCTATTGCTGATGCGTGGTGCGCAAGAGGCCGTGCCATTGGACCTGTGCCCAGCATGTGTGCATCCGGCGGCTGATAAAACGAGCCCGGAAGCTTGCGATCATGGATAGCCTCAGGAACGGCCGCTCAGCGGGATATCTGTGCGTTAGAGTTGCGCGAGGGACCCGAGTGCCTACTTACACAGTACGCAGCGTGTAAGTCCGACTGCTGTGTGAGAGTTGTACGACCTTGTGAATAGGTACACTACGGATTAGAGGCATTGATGCCAAGCCCTGTCAGAAGGGAAATCGCCGAAGCCCAACGGAGGGCCTGGGCTTGGGTCGGGCGGGCAAAAGCTTGGGAGCTTGGGGAGGAGGAGCAGGAGCTGACCGCCCGGTTCGGTGAGCGACTCAATGCGCTCGGCGGCGTCGGGCGTCATGCTCACAAGATGGGATCGATCGCAACGGCGCTGCGGTGAAGCGTAAATGTGCGACGCGAAACGAGGTTATACCAGATCGCGATGAGACACGAGTCCCCACGGGCCCCTGGGTGGTGTGCGGCAAGGTTTGTGAGCTTGTTTAACCCGTGTGTTGTGTGTTGACTGTTGATTGATGGCTGGGGCGCCGCTGGGGTGAGCATCTTTGGCTGTTTGGGTAAGCTGAGTCGTGTCTAGGACCTGCGTCTTGCATCTGCCGTGGGGTCTCTGCAGCGCCTGTACCACCTGGCTGAGTACCTGTAAGACGTGTACGCGCGTGTGGTGTGGCCCAGCTGCCCAGTTGGTGTAGGGTGTAGCAGTGGGAGCGGGCGTGGAGGAGCGGGAGCTCTGACCTCGATGCCAATGTAACCACGGACCGCATTTTGTTTCAGTCACAGGTTGCACGAGCGGTGATTCTCTTTGCTCTTTCTCTACGGCCCCACCACCTCCAAGGCCCTCACCTTCCCTCTGGATTGCCAGAGTTCAAGTGCCGGCGAGCTTCGGTGAGCACGGCCCGTTCGCCCTCGAAGCTTCTCACTCGCTGGGCTCGTCAGGAAGCTCTCCCCAGATCCTGCTACTGCTGCTGCTGCTGCTCCAGGGACCTACGCCGTAGCTTGTCGGGCATTTCTGAGTCGTCCTGCAGCCCACCAAGACAGCATCTACCTCACAGCTCGATGAGCTTCTTGATTCAGTTCCCGGATCAGCGGCAGCTGGCTCATTGGACGATGGCACCTTAGGCACGCCACGAGATCTCTATTTTGGCTTCCGTGCCAAACCCTACACTGCGGCAGGGCGTCCCCCAGTGGGTCGAGACGAAAGTGTGCTCAGACCAGTTCCAACTCTAATAATGGCGGTGGTGCTGCCGGCGACCGACACAAGCCTCGGGAGGAAAAGGATGGCGTCGAACCTTAGAGTGGTAACAGGAACCTAATACGGGGACGTGGAAACGCGCACACATCACAGGCACCAAGGTAAAGAAAGTGTGGTGCGTGCATACCGTGCATGCGAGTTGGGCAGCACAAGACTGCACGGTACAGCATCAAATCAGAACCTTGCCTTACCCAGCATGCAGGAAGGGCACAGCGTGGAGAGCGACTGGCCTGCGACTCAGGTCCCAGCAGCTTGGAACCCAGATGTAAGCCGTAGATTTGATGAAATCCTGTCCAAACCTGGTCAGTGCCGAGCTTGTAGTGGCTGGTCACCTGGTCCTTTTGGTCGCCAGGGCCGCTGCTCACCTCTCACGAGGCTGAAAGACGGGCCCACAGCCAATTTGCCCATACGATGACAACCACGACAGCCAGCCACGACCCAGAGGGCGACAAGGATCTGATCCATGGTACCGCTCACCGACGGATGGGTCCTCGTGCTCATCAAGTGCTCATCAGGTTGCACGGAATAGACGACGACGACACCAAACCTTGGAAGCCTGGCGGCAGGCTTGCAGGTCGCAGGAAAAAGCAAACACTGCCGGAATATCGTCGATGCGGCAAGTGTTATAGCCACCACTAACACCACCAAGACCAACACCTGCATCATCATCATCAATATCACCACTACCACCGCTCCTCCTCGTCAATCAGATAAGCACCTGTGACGGGGGCTTGCAGGCAGCATGCAGCCAGCGATGCAGCCAGCAATGCAGCTGCGGCGTGTAATGTGATGTTGGTGGGCGATGGATCGCCAGCGCAGAATCCTTGGATCGGCGTGCCACGGGAGTCATGGCCCACGAGGATGGAATGACCATCAGCCGAGCCTGGGGTACATACGCATCCCTCACCAAGCTTGGATCCTCCCATGATGCTGTTTGCTGACACGTCCTGCGAGCGCTGCCCTGCTTCTGTCCTGTGTCCCGTTACGTGTATTCCTGTCCAAACCTCAGGCCCGTCAATCATGTCCCCGCCTAGCCTCGTATATCCACACGAGCATGTTTCTGCCAGCCTTGTTTGGTGGTCCGTCTTACACAGTCAGGGCAAGCAGGGCAGCAGGACAGCAGGGCCCTTGTTCTCTAGCCTGATCCTGCGCCTTGGCGGGGCCTCAAGATCTGCCCCTCCGAACATGCGGTACATGCGCAGCAGGTTTTCTTTTTCGACAATTATCAACCGTGCTGCCGCCTGAACCGGGCCCCATGCCGGCCCGAGTGGACAAAGCAGGTCTTGCGATTGACTGGCGGTGGTGCAATCGATGGATCAGAAAACCCACTTGACTCTCACTCGGCTACGAGACAAGGCAGGGCGTTCGGTGCGGGGCGCCGAACCTCGCTCTGATACAGTACCATGCAATTTCAAAAACAGTCATCTGACGGATTTTCGATGATGACTGCATCGTGGGTCTGTCGCAGGACCGACATGGGGACACGGAGAAGACATGGGGCCCTTCTGGCTCGCCGCAAAAAGAGCCCTGCAGTTCAGTTGGTCTCTGCTCTGCTAGGCCTGCTGGCTTGCCAGCTTGCCCTGGCACAGCCACCCGCCAGCTGGTTGTCGGTTAATTTCCCGTCTCCACGGTTCGTTCGGCGAACATTTTTTCGAAGGTGTGGATGCCTTCTGGGGCCCGTCTTGCTGGCATTGGCATTGACGTTGGCGCCGGCGATGGCACCAGGGAACGTCAGTCAGTGGTTCATGACAAGACACCACAAGACATGGGCCCCAGTTGTGATCCCCTCGGGTTCCACTCCAGGCCCCAACAAAAAAAATATACAGCCGCCTGCCTCTGACGGCAGTCCTCTTTCACCGTCTTCACCGCCGGAAAGCCCTTGGCGAATGGGAAAGTGGTGATTTTCACCCATCAATCTTCATCAAGCGCCGCAAACCTTCGGCAAGGTGCCGTCACGGCCAAAACATCAGAATTTTTTCTTGAGATGCAGCTCGTCATCCCGAGATGAGGCTGCAGGACAGGCTGTTCATCCAGTACTTTGCAGCGGAGTCATTCTGGGGTTTTCCATCTCTTCGAAAACTGAGGCTGGAAATGGGACCCCCGACGTGACCCATTCCAACAACACCCGGGCAACCACGGCGATCTTGTGCTTACACGGTACCGGCTCGGGCAAAGTCGCGAATGGCTAAGCAATATGACTGGCACCATGCCCGGCTCACTCGTTATCAAGCTGACGCGGGCCTCGTTTCCAAGCCCTGGTAAGCGCCGCCGGACATCGCGAGATCAGCTCCAAACCACGCCACGATGGAGGCAAGTGCTGCGTGTCCTTAAACGGAACAAGCCTTGCATTCTCATCTGCCGCTATGCGCACCCTGCGGCATACGACGGCTGATAGTGGTTAGGCCCGTAAGCTGGGCCCATCTTATCTGGCTACATCATCATGATATTTTGCCCGCACAGCCATTTCTAATCTAAGAGGCGGCCGTTAGCCCGAACCCATGCTCCATCCGGTCCCAGGCAGCCCTAGGGCAGGCCGCCCGCCATTCAATCACTGCGATCTGTTGGGCAATGACGATGCTGTATGGAGTATTTTCCCCACGCCAACACAGACATCCACCAAAGGTCTGTGCTTCCGCCCAGGGCTTAATGGTCTGCTCGGAAGACTGGGGACAGATTGGGCAACCCCGAGCGAGGCGTCGTCTGCCATCCAATCCATCGCCCGTGGCGTTGGTCTTTCTTTCCTTCTCGAAGGATCACATGCCCGCCGTGGATCGCCGGTCCCGAATTGTCGGGATGGGCTTGGGGAGATTCTTACTCATCGCGGTGCCTGGGCGCCAACTCGCTTTCCCGCTTGAGCCAATAATGGCGCCCGGTGCCTTGCAAAGGTGCGGGCGATCATTCACTCCCCAGCCAGCCAGCCAGTCATGACAGCCAACAGTAGCTGCCGCAGGGGGGTTTCTTCCGCCCGTGTACGCAAGCCAAACCGTATCCCACGTGGGAACCGGGGTGTCGTATCGACGAGGGCGAACGACCCCTGCAGATCACGAGGGTTGTCAGCCTGCTCTTGTCTGCTTTTGGGGTACAGCCACTGTTGACGTTGCAGGCACAGGACGCGCCAGTCCCCAGTTCAGCTAAAGCTGTCAGCTTTACTACACCCACCCAGACGGCCAGACGGCAGCTGGGGGGTGCTGCGGCTGTGCCGTGTGTGCATGCAATACAGGTACAATTCGCTTCTGTACCTGCCTTGCTGCGGCGCATTTCGATCGTCTCTCAGCTGAGCAGCACGCCGAAACGCTGTTCCGGAAGCTGCGGGATGAGAGGACCGATCATGGGCGTCGAGCAATGAGGAAAAGAGGAGCGAGCCAATATTGATTGTTTCAGCTTCTCTGCTGCAGCCGGATTGGGGACCTGGTAGACTCGCGCGCTTTCTGCACCAGCGCTGTCTCGGCAACATATGATGGTGGTGGTGAGTTATCGTGGCACACACACGCTCACACGCCGCACACCCGGACCAGACACTCCCTCCCCTCCCCCATGCTCCGTAGGTCCGCTGCCTGCCAGCCTGCTTGGCCTCGCCAGACCCATTGCCGAATCACACATCATCTGACCGTCACCACTTCAGCAGCCTGCAACCCGATCTGCAACCACTTATTCAGGGCATATGCACTTTCCATCATATCCATCAATAGAATGGCGCCTTTGGCCACTGGTCTTGCGCTTTCCTGCCGCGTGGGCCGATCTGGACAAATGGAGGCATTTCCCAAACCACACACGCTTGCATACACACTGCAGTGCTACTGATACTGATAACAGGGATATATGATATCCCCCTCCAACTCGCTTAGCGACGGAGGGTCACACAGTTCGTGGCCGGCAGCATGAGCCTCGTGCTAAGGCAACATGCCTGCAATGGTGTATATCACCTGATGACTTGCGAGAGCGAGCAGATGTCTTTCCTTTTTCTCCCCGCGGTTCGGAATATGGACCTTATCACCGCCTACCTCTTTCACGGGACCTCGGAGCGAAATAACCTCCTTGCTGGGGCAAAGTTTAAAACCACCGCCACCGAGGGGGCTTTTTTTGGTGGGGGTGGTCCCATCTGACAGCAGGCAGCTGCAGCATCTCCCGATAAAGTTCAAGATGGCCCTGGAACGGGCGGCTAAATACGACTTGGGCACGCCGCACTAGGATCGGTTGCACGGCTGTCACAGCCCGCTCCCCAAGCCACACCAGATGTGCTTGTCCTACACCGAAACCTTTCGACAGCTTCATCAACATCAAACGGTCGCGTGGGCTCGGCGGAGACGGGAAACATTCGTCATGGCCTGAGCTTGTAAACGCGGGGGGCCGATGGGGCCAGTTGCAGTGCAGCTTGCGGTTGCAAGGACGGCGGGCGCATGCAGAATCTACACACGCCACAGCGAGTAGGGTTCGATGTGGCCTTGGTTCTTCTTCCGCAGGGCACAGCAACAAGCCTCGCGGCCGCTATTGACGGACCAGGGCTCGTGAGAAGCCAGCCGCCTCTACTGCCCCGGACCCAGCCCGCCTGGTTCACCTGATGGTTGATGGGTGTCACCAACGTACAAGGGGGCCAGGCAGGTTGGTTGACGTGCTGCCTTGTTATCTTTCGTCACGCCTGCATGCACAATACCGGTACTTGCCATGTTGCCTCCCAGAAAATGATATAGGTGATAACCACGTGGGAGAGGCTGCGTGTCCTTCTGGCCATGATGGGGTATGACTCAAAGCAGGGATTGGAAGGCAACAGGGAGATACGAGGCAGGCAACCAATGTTGTTTCCCGATCTGTTGAACACATCATAGGAAAGACCAGGATGGGAATGAGAGTGTGAGTGTGAGTGTGAGTCGTTTCCCGAAGTACCTGGCGTCATTCCCGCGGCCACCCAGTGAGTTGGCCGGCCCAGGTGTGGCCGGCCAATACGGGCTGGGTATAAGTGCTCTTTTTTTGGTCCAACATACATAACAGCACTTCCATTCACAGCCGCGTGCATGGGGTAGACGGGCATGGCAGGGCATGACATGGGGGCGAAGGACGGTACATCAGCGACTTGTACCCGTCTCCCGTCCTGCATGCACTCACGAAGCTGCATATTCCCAGGCCTGGGCGCTCACACACACGCACCCGATCACAAGGGCCCGGCGGTGACTTGTTTCTGCTTCTCCCACACACCCGCTTCCAAGGGACCGGGAAGCACTAGATAGGCATCGCGAAGCGTGGTAAGTGGGCAGGGGTTGGGATGGGGGATGGTGAATGGTTGGTGATTGAGAGATTCCCATGACCTTACGATGCCCACTACTTTTCCTTGTTCCTGAAACCCGAGGACGCAGCGCGGGGTAACTGCTGCTTTTCCCATCGACCCATCCCTCGGCAGTGGGAAGAAGGAAAGAAGAAAACATCACGAGATCTCGGGCCCCGGCGCTTCAGGCCCGCCCGGCGCACGGGTGTCACGAGGTTGCGTATGTATGTCACGGCTGGCAACGTAGAACACCGCCCACCGGCTCCGTCGGCCGTTGTTCTGTTCCCCAGCTTTCCCTCTCCGCGCATGCCTGCTCGTTTCTCCGTCGGAAATATGCACCTACCTGGCAATGCGTGCACGAGGTGAGGAACACCTCAGCTCCTGTTTCAGATTCTATCACCAGTTGCCACTGCTCGCTGTTTACGTCGTCATTCCTGCTCTTTTGCCCGAGGCACATCATCACGACCCCCAAGCCCCGCCGCGCCTCAGATGGTGAGGCGGGCTGGAGAAATAAAGTTTTTCCCGCCTCACGCACATCACACCAACACGCCAAGTGCAAAGCCGCACTGGGCTGGGCGGCGGGAGAATTCTTGTGGTGTGCGTCTGAGAGGCCATGTTTCACATGAACCTAAACTTATCGTAGGATCCTGTCCTCATTGGTTACCATGGCCCAGGAACGCCGAGGCGCCTCTTTCCACTTGGGCAAAAAAAAAAAAAAAAAACTACTGTGATGAAGCTAGGCGGGCCCGAGGTTCACCCCATCCCGCGGCCGTGCTCGCACTCCGTGGTTTGCGAGCGAGGCGTCATTCCAGCGTCCGGGGACTCGGCGATACTTTCTTATCGATCCTCATTGCGTCAATCTTCGATGATGTTTCGCGTGATGCTAGCCTTTGCTGACAGGGAGGGCCACGCATTGTGTTCTGCTCTAAGCTTATGTCCCCGTCTCTATTCGACTACATCCCGCCAAGTCTCCCTGTCCATTGCGGTTACCGAGCATTGAAGTGCACTTTCACGACGATGGCTAAGCACGTCCGTGTGTTAGCTAGACTAGTCCTCGTAACTAGACGGGCAAGTTCATTCTGGTATTTTCCGGGACAGGGATGGGCATAGAATGAGCCTCTTACCAGAGCAAATATTCCTCTTCGTACCGTGTCAGGTATATTGTTACGGATAGATATATCGTTCTTTCAACTTGCTAGTCACCACCAAGAATTCGGATGTATCTTAGGCTATGTTGTTGGACAGGCGCATCCTTGGTTACAACATCGTCTTGTATCTCTTTCACCACACCAACGTTCGTACACAGTTTTGACAGGACGAACCTTGCAGTGGATTGTAGAATATGTGCAGATCTATTCCTTTGGCCCCAATATTGGATATCACGACCCATGACACGGGCTCGTATGACGACTGCGACCAGTAGCATAGACCCCGTATCGAGGCACGTATTACAAGTCTCTGCTATGTTTGATATCGGACAAATCAATTCGGACTATCTTTTCATGCTCGGCTTGAAATCTCAGTGTCCTCTATGCTTTGGCTTGCTGTATTCGTGGATAGATGGTTGCTTCTGAGTGGTCTCTTGTCGGAGGTACCTAGGTACCCACCTGCAGGTACCCGGGTACCACTGTAAGGAGCTATGACCTCACCTTCCCGTTCGTCGTCTAGAGTGCTTTCATCCCATCAACACCAAGCTCCCTTGCCCCTCAACAGTTCGCCATCTCGATCAGAATTACCTTTTACAATGCGCCCCCAAGGCCACTTACAATAGTTCAGACGCCACACCACCCGACTCACGCGGTTGCATGCAGGAAAGCGGATAGCTGTCAGAGCACAGCCAGACAGCCATGGCCCCCATCCGACGATACCTCAGAATATCCAAGTACTCGGTGCTTGAGTGCCGCATCTATCTCGACAACCCGGCCCTAGCACACACATGGCTGTTCAATCCGCGCGATCCGGTGCTGCCCAAGGTCATCGAGAGCGTACGGCCACTGGTGCTCCCCAAGCTGCGCGAGGAGCGGGAGCGCAGCCGCAAGAAGAGCACAAAAAAGCGTGGCATCAAGGATATCGTGGTTGAGGGTACGTTCCCCACACTTTGTTTGAAACATCTTCAGCGATCTATTTGCGGCGCAGGCAGAAGGCTGCGGGATCGCGAAACAATATTGCCAATGCTGATCACTCCATGCGCTTGGCCCAGACGATTTCGAGGTGTCCATATTCCTGACCGAGACGAGCACCCGGCACTCGATGCTGTACAAGCACAAGCACTTCCGCGACACGGCGCAGACCAAGCTGACGTCAAACTCGAGCAAGTTGACGGGTGCCTCCCGAGAAGCGCCCATAGACGTCGATGTTTCGGGCCAGGCTTTTGAGGGCACGGCAATAGTGCGCGAGGAGGACCCCGACGATGACGCAGTAGCTCTCCGTGACATACCAACAATGGACGAAGATGAAACACCTCCAGCACGCGTCGGCTCGCCACCATCAATGCGACCATCGAAACGCCGCCGCGGGAGGGGCGCAAGGCTACCCAGGGGAGAGGGCGGTGACAGTGCCGAACACGATGCCGACGTCCTGATCTCGGATGACGGCGAGGGGGCGGGCCAGGACGGCGACGACCTTTTTGTTGACTCTGAGGACTCTGATGGCTCGGCAGCGGCGCCGCCCCCGGCCAAGCGACGCAAGGACGCCGCTAGCCCCGCGGAACACGAAGCCCACCGCGACGACAAGAAGAAGCTAGCGATGGACATTCGGTACGAGGGATTTTCTATCTACGGCCGCGTTCTCTGCCTCGTTGTCAAGAAGCGCGATGGTCTTAGCACCACCGGGAGGAACGCCCCGGCCAAGGCCGGGCGCAAGGCGGGGCATTCGGCCGCGCCTGGCGGTGGACAGGCTGTGATGGAGAACTGGATTACGTCCACTCAGATGCCCGAGGTTGCCCCTGACGACATTCAAGGGGCGTCTTGAAGGGCTGGACCTCAATTGAAACAAATGCGCAGAAGTAATTGCGGTGTCTTCTGTCGGACCGAATGTCCGGCTCCGTCGATGTCACTCGAACTCTGATCGTGACCATGAGACGATAAGGCTGAGGCCATCGCATGGCTTGCTGGGGTCTTAAGTGCACAGTGCGGCATCTCATGGGATCTCATGTATAGTAGGGCCTGTTTGGACCATTTACGATCCCGCCCGCACCAATCAACATGTGAGGACGAAAAACCTCCCGTTTCCGGGATGGTGAAGCGAGAGCGAAGAAAAGGCCGGATCTCGTGGAAGGTGCCACTAGGTTTTCCTGTCAAGATCCTTGGCGCCCTATTTTGAGGGGTGAAGGAGGCTCGTGTTGTTTCTGCCGCAGAAAAACGTCCGATAGGCCTTCGGGATCTCGATCCACAAGCTGTCAAGGCTTCGAGTGTTTCAATAGAGTGGAAACTAATGCTGGTGCGGACGGGAAAGCACTGTCTCGGCCAAGCTGGTGCGAGGGACCGCGCCCACCGGGATGTGGGCTGAAGGGGTTTGGACGTCACCTTGCCTCGTGGCCATCCTCGCGGGAATGATGTATGCTCCGAGGGTGGCATGCACTAACTTTGTTCTTCAGCCGTTTCGAGAGTTTTTCTTAGGCTGGTTGGGCCAGAGCTACGGATACCAAGCCGTTGAGTTATTGAAAGCCGGATACGCAAGTCTCCCGCTATCTCTTCAGACTAGGCACAAGTAGAGTCTACGGGTACGCTACCGCGACACTATGCTTCCTGAGCCCAATACGGCGAAGTAAATCGACGATGGAGTCAACTGTTTCAACTCCACAGGCGAAGCTGATTGGCCGACAAAGGCCGTCCAGATGCCACATCTAAGGCATCATGCTTTTATCGGCTTTAGAAGAGCTCACTAGAGGATTTGCTGATAAAAAATCAACATGTACAAGAAGTGGATGTACTTGACTCGATTACGATTCAGAGCTATAGCACACTTGTAAGGTCCATCTACGAAGTTTAGTGCCGGCTGGAGCTAAAAGGCGCTTCTGATAAGTGAAGATAGAGACACCTTACACTACGAACCAATTGCTGGGCCAAGCTATCTTTTCGAAATGGGGGATTCACACCCGCAAAAACAGAGGGTACACCCGAGCCCCATAGGATAACCTCCCATAGGATAACTTCCCATAGGATAACCTCCCATAGGATAACCTCCACCCTCTTATAGGATAAGCTCTTATAGGACAACCTCTTATGGGATTAATTAATAACTCCTTATAGGGTAACCTCTTATAAGATAACTGCTTGGGTAGGAACCTAACTATTTTGATTCTGAGTTACCTATAGATGTACCCTCTGTTTTTGCGGGTGCGAACCCCAGGCCCTCCACAGTCAACCTGCATTATTGGCCACTCCCATTGTTCACCAACAAGTTCGGCGACCCCTTAGGGTTCGCAACAACATCCGGGGTGGCCAACTCAAGAATCCGGTCCGTGACCCCATCTGGCGTCCCAAAGCCGCCTTCCAATCCGCGGAGGTAGCAAACAAGCCCGGAAACGAGGGCCGTGGACATGCTGGTGCCCGTCTTGGTATCGAAGGCGGTATCATTTCGGTAGCCGGCGCTGATGATGTCGCGCCCCGGCGCGAAGACGTCGAGCTCGGGCCCGTAGGAGCTGCCCTTAATGTTCTCATGGATCACGACGCGGGAGCGGTTGCGCTCCGTCATGCCGACTGTGAGGGCCACGGGCTCGCGGGCGGGTGAGTTGTTATTCGCCGGTCCTGCTTATGTGTTAGTGACCTGGTGCATGCGGATCCCGGGGTGATGCGTTCTATAGAAGAGGTCGAGGATTCGCACCCGCAGAAACGGAGAGTACACCCGCCCTGCGGAACAACCTCACTTAAGACAACCTCCTAGAGGATAACCTCCTATGGGACAACCTCCTATTAGACAACCTCCTATTAGACAACCTCCTATAGGACAACCTCCTATAGGACAACCTCCTTAAACATAAGGCCACATAGGACAACCTCCTATAGGATAACCTCCTATAGGATAACCTCCTATAGGATGACCTCCTATATGATAACTAGTTTGGGTGTACCCTCTGCTTTTATGGGTGCGAATCCCCGATCTCCTATAGAAATCCCCACAAGATGACGTGCAGGGAACAGTTTGTTGCTTACCGTCGTCGTTGCCGGCTGCCACGACACTGAGGATCCCCTCGTCGTAGGCCGCCTTAACGGCCCTTTCCTCCGCGGGTATGGCAGTTCCGGCGAAGGACATGTTCAGCACGGATTTCTTTTGGGTGCCCTTGGACTTGATGTCCTTGACGGCCCAGGTGATGCCGGCCAGGATGATCTCGGTCGTGCTCTGAGATGTGTCAGTCATCGTATATATGTTACAAGGTGAACCCGAGCGGCACACAAAACTCGAGACAATCTTACCAGGGCGCCCCGAAAGACCCTGACATCAACAACTTTGGCCTTCTTCGCCACGCCGTAAAATTTTCCGGCGATGATACCAGCGATGTGGGTGCCATGCCCATTTTCGTCGGCCACTGGCGTGGTCGACCCATTAAAAGCGTTGTAGCCAAAGCTGGCCCTCCCCTCGAACTCATCATGCGACAGCCGGATTCCCGTGTCAAGCACATACGCCGTCATCCCCTCCCCGGCGGTCTCGTCGTACACGTACTCTTTGACACCGGCCTTACGGTGCGACAGATCGCCCAGACTCCAGAAACCACTCCCCGTTGCGTACTGCGTGATCTGGCGGCCGCGCTTCACCCAGGAAAATTCCTGCAAAGTCGACGATGTGCCCTCCTCGGGCAGGTCGAGGCGAATCACCCGGTCTCGCTCGACGGTAAGGACTTCGTCCAGTCCCCGGATGGCGCCAAGAGTGGCATCGTCGAAGCTGCCGCTGTAGGCGTTGAAGTTGTCTCCAATCTGAAAGGTCTTGCCGAAGGACCCGGTGGAGCCATCGCGCCGCCGAAGCAGGCTGCGCACCCTGTTGTGGTGTGTGGTGACGTTTTCTGGGCTTGTTCCGGGCTTCAGTTGGATGATGTACTTGCCCTCGAGATATTCTGGCCCTGGGTCAGCGCCGCGGGCGATGCCCTTCGGCGCCGCGAGGGCTGGCACGACGGCGAGTATGAGTGATACTAGGGAGGTCCTCATCTTGTTGCTTTGGCTGACAGAAGTGCCCTTGGTCTGAGCCGTCTCTGACTACAAATGGCCTTCATGGGGTTATGTAGTTTCGTGTCTCATCCCGCTATATCTAAAGGCATACGCGGTCCACTCACGCAGTGGCCAACACCTGGGCACTCAAATACCACGTTTAAACAAGACACGTTGCCGAAAACCAGGCTCGTGACAGCTAAATAGACAAGGCTAGCGACAACTACTTCTGACGGCACCGTTGACTAAAGTTTTCGGCATAGGTAGCCCGAGAGCTAATAGTTCCGGATTTGTAGACTATTCGTAGTCTTCAAGTTCTGCGAAGCAAGAATCAAAATAAATATCCCTTAAGAACAGAGACAATATATCTTTTTAGATAGAGATTAGAGATAGGGGATTTGCACCCACTAAAACAAAGGGTACATACACCTAAGCCCCATATAATAACCTCCCATAGGATAACCTCCCATAGGATAACCTCCCATAGGATAACCTCCCATAGGATAACCTCCCATAGGATACCCTCCTATATGGTAACCTCTAGCCTCTTATAGGACAAGGTCTTATAGGACAACCTTCTATAGGACAATTCCTTATGGGATAACCTCCTATAAGATAACTGCCTGGGTGGGAACCTAACTATTTTGATTCCGAGTTACTTATATGGGTGTATCCTCCGTTTTTGTGGGTGTGAATCCCCCATCTCTTTAGATAAACATAGTGAATTTCGCTCTTATCACTTCTTGCGGCGTCGTTGGCCAAGGTCGTTGATACAAGCCGGCCACGGGCTAAAGTCACGGATTGATATAAGTAGTATTCTCTCGCCATCGTTTCTGCAAGAAAACTTGTTTATGAATCAAGAAGACAGGAGCGACAGCCAATTGCCATGATGTAACAAGGAATTGAGAAATTGCTCGACCCATCCAGGTAAGATCCGGTCTAAGCCGGCCTCTCTGTTCGGCGCGGGCCCAGGGCCCCGGACCTCGGCCGGGTCAATTAGAACGAGAGGGATCATGCCATAGTTTCCAACTATAATACAGTTTCCCACCGTCTAGTTTTTCAAGTTGACTTCATGACGATTGCCGATATCTTCTCCGTCTCTCGACCTCGTACTAGTCTGGCTCGAAGTGATGATACTAATCGGCATCACTTTGCCTGCAGCGAGAGCCAAAACACGAGATCCGAACTAAGTCTTGTAGCGTATTGCAAACCCGGTGGCGGACCGTCGACCTTTCCCATTCTTCCTAACCCGCCCCGCGGAGCTTGATATTGTCCGCGTAATCGGTCAATACGTGTCTTCGTATATCCTCTGCTTCGCCTTTCTAGTCGATGGCGCCATCAGAAGGAGACCTCCTAGCCTTGTCTGTGCGGAACCAGGCTGAGGGCCATGTGCTCACTGATTTCGGGTCTTCTTTACGAATTTTGGCATCGCCTTTACTACTGTGTGAAGAACCGCGTACGCCTTCGGGATGTGTACGGATTAAGAACGAAACCAGAGAGAAATGGAGGAAAACGTTGCCACCTGATCATTCGTATGACCAATCAAGCTAACAGTCTAACCATAGCGGTCACCAATCCCATAGAACGCTCAGTATAGCTATCGTGCTTATCCTTTCCGCTAGACACATGTCGAACGACCCAATCCCAGGAGCCCAACTATAGCCTATTCTGACCTTATTTCGCCTCAAACTGACAAATAGTCTTTGTCTTCATTTTGTGGAATAGCCATCCACCACAGTAGTCACACTGAAGACGCTCTCCCTTTCTGTTCTGTACCTTGGTGCTGCAGTCGGCGCATCGATATGTGACTCTTGCGTTTTGGGGTGGCAGTGTCTCGTAGGGTCGTTGTAGTGGTTTCTTTTTCTCGGTCTCGCGGCTTGGCGACTGGCCACCCGGACTTTTGCTGCCTGGGCTGCTGCTGCCCTGGCTGGTTGTTGGGACGGTGTATGCTTCACGAGACATTGCTGATGAGCGAATGAGGACCTGCGCGTCTGAATGTTGTCGATGTTTTCTATCCCTTAGGTGACGAATTGGGGATTTCCTGACAACAAATCCGAGATTCATAAAAAAGGTGACCTCGACATGTCAATTAAATATACCTTGGCGCTGCTTTGTCTTAAATAGTTGGGTATTCGTCTTAGCTGCAAACAATGAACACAATCGGCGAATGTGGCAGAGTCCACGCCCATTCACGCAGTTGCGCCCGGTTTTCATGCACGTAGGTTCGGGGGAAGAAAGGGGGAACAATACAGGGATATATCTGTGGATGTGCTTGAATCTTGAGGAATGTCATTACGCTCTTGGAGCATACTGCAGAACATTTTGATACTTGGAATGTGAGATGGCGTCTCAAGGGCCACAAAAAGCCAGCCACAACGGCCCCAAAGCCGTCTTCAGTTCCGCGTTTGGAAACGTCAGAAAGCTAAACAGAGATTCGAACTCCGCCTCTTTAATGATCTGGTTTGCTCTTGACACTTCAATATGGAGGTCCTTGTCTCCGGACTGGTGGCAGAAGGATTGATTGGTTTCCACGCCAGACACCAACGACTTCATCTCCACTGTCACACCAATGCGCAACAGCCATCACACAATATGGAGAGAAGCTAATGAGAGACTCTCCCCAGCAGGACATCTATCAGCTTACCAGCACGGCCACGAGAGCATCATACAATCTAACAGAACCGCAAAATGAGAACACATCCAGGGCTCAGGCTCCCAATGCAGTCCCAACATTGCCTCGACCTGCACAACAGGATCCTGAAAGCCTAGTCCTAGAAGGCATCACCATGGGGACAAAAGTAAACCTCCCAAAACGGCAAAAAGAGAACAGATGGTCCCGGAGAGGATCGAACTCGCGACCTTGGCATCACCGATGATTACTCTTACTGAGTAATTATTAGTACCACGCTCTAACCAGCTGAGCTACAGGACCACTTGTTGTTGAAATGCGGCTGGAAATGAGGATAATGAAGGTGGCAAGAGTGAAAATTTCTCACGAGTGGGCCGGGAGTTGGTGGAGATGTGCCGAGTCGGACGGCTGAGACGGGGCGCCGATATGGTCTGTGCGCTGCGACCCGGATGTATGCACAGGCCACGGAGTGCATAGCCCACCAAGAATTGCACAACACAGAGATTGGGTGCTTATGATTCTTGTTGAAGAAGGCCATGGCTTTGGCTGCGCCTTGAAATGATACTGTAGACATGGTCAGTGATTGGGTGTTGACCTACCAGTGGTATGGGCCGCACGTGGTGAAGTCCTTCCGTACCCAGTTCTAGAAGGACATCCCTGCAAGCCGGACAGGGGTGGAGCTTAGACGCGCCCGAGTTTTGCGACCGCGACTTTTCTCGAGGAACGACGTCAGCAACTCCAGAGGTGGAAGTATGAATGAGACTTGAGGGACCATGTCAAAGTCGTGGCAGTCGACGCTGAGACTGCCAAAGGCTTCGATACCGTAGGTCTCCTCTCGCTCCCTTCACTGTCCACACAATCGCATCCACTGACAGCACCCCGACAGACCTCGGCCGATCCCACAGCTGCAAGAGCAATACCTGCGGAGATGTACCGACGCCCTCTATGAGTGGCAGGCCGCGAACCGACCTGCCGACAAGCAATTCATCCTCCACGATGGCCCCCCCTACGCCAATGGCTCGCTCCACGTCGGACACGCCCTGAACAAGATCCTCAAGGACACAATCCTCCGAGTCAAGGTACAACAGGGCCACAGGGTCAAGTACGTCCCCGGCTGGGACTGCCATGGCCTGCCCATCGAGCTCAAGGCCCTCGAGGCCCTGGGCGTCAAGGAGATGGCGCCCGTCGAAGTGCGCAGCGCTGCCAGAGAGCTCGCCACCAACACCGTTCTCTCGCAGATGCGCGAGTTCCGGTCCTTTGCCGTCATGGCCGACTGGGACGGGCGCTGGACGACCATGGACCCGGCCTTCGAGATCCGCCAGCTCGAGCTGTTCCTCAGCATGGTCCGCGGGGGTTTGATCTACAGGAGGTACAAGCCTGTGTACTGGTCACCATCCTCAGGCACTGCCCTCGCCGAGGCGGAGCTCGAGTACAAGGACAACCACACCTCGAATTCTGCCTACGTGACCTTCCCGGTCGCTTCCTCGGCTGATGGCGACACTGCACTCCGCCAACTCCTCGGTGAAGGCTTTTCTGGCCAGCTGTATGCTGTCATCTGGACGACAACACCCTGGACCCTGCCTGCGAACAAGGCGATCGCCGTGCATGACGACCTCGACTACGTGATCATAAGCCACGGGAACGATGCGCTAATCGTGGGAGAGGGTTGTCTCCAACAGGTCCTGAAGACCTGCTTCGATCGCACCGAACTGGAACAAAACGACGTGATCGCATCATGCAAAGGCTCCGACCTGCGTCGCTTCACCTATCGGCACCCACTTCATGGGGAATCTGCAGCGCACCAGCCCATCATCCACGCAGACTTTGTGTCTGCCGAGTCTGGTTCCGGCCTGGTCCACCTCGCACCTGGCCATGGCCACGATGACTACGAGGTTTGCAGATCCCTGGGCTTAGATGTCTCTGCGCCCGTGGACAACGCTGGCCACTTCACGGCGGATGCATATCCCCTGGACCCTCAGCGGCTACAGGGACTCTTCGTCCAAGGGAAAGGAAATGCAGCTGTGCTGGAGCTCCTGGGTGATCATGTCCTGCACGCTCACAAGTACCAGCACAAATACCCGTATGACTGGCGCACTAAGCGTCCGATCATCGTCAGAGCGACGGCGCAGTGGTTTGCGGATGTCGCGGGGATCAAAGATCAGGCATTGAAGGCGCTGAATGATGTCCAGTTCATACCCAGTGGCGGAAAGACCAGGCTGGAGAGTTTTGTCAAGGGACGAAGCGAGTGGTGTATCTCGAGGCAGCGTGCATGGGGAGTCCCCATCCCTGCGTTGTATGACAAGAACGGCGACGCTGTCATGACCGAAGAGAGTGTCAAGCATATCATCTCCGTCATACGGGAGAGAGGCACCGACGCGTGGTGGTCTGACAAGCCTGATGACCCAGCGTGGATCGCCCCGTCGCTAAGGTCCCAGGGCGAGTACCGACGAGGAACAGACACCATGGACGTCTGGTTTGACAGTGGCAGCAGCTGGACACACGAGGGCGATGTACAGGCGGATGTCTATCTCGAGGGCTCAGATCAACACCGTGGCTGGTTCCAGTCCAGTTTGTTAACCAGAATCGCTGCGGCCGCGGCGGGTGATTCCGATCGCGGCAGCCTGATCAAGCAGACTGTCGGCCTCGCCCCATTCAAACGTCTTATCACGCATGGGTTCACTCTTGACAAAGAGGGGAAGAAGATGTCCAAATCACTGGGCAACATCATTAGTCCCAACCAGGTAATGGACGGAAGTATGCTGCCTCCTGTCAAGAAGCGGAAGGATAAAAACGCCCCGAAGGAGACAGCAAGAAAAGCTCCCGCCGGACCACACTACGACGCCCTCGGGCCAGACGCCCTCCGTCTCTGGGCAGCCAGCAGCGACTACACCCACGACGTGGTAATCGGCGACTCAGTCCTGAAGTCAATCCACATTTCCCTGATCAAGTACCGCACAATCACCAAGATGCTCCTCGGGTCGATGACCGAGACCGCCCGGACCGCCGCGCTCACGACCACGGACCACATCGCCCTCATCCAGCTGCGCGAGACGATGCAAGAAGTCGGCAGGGCCTACGACAACTTCGAGTTCTACAAGGGCTTCAGCCTGCTCAACAGGTGGGTCAACAACGACCTGTCGGCCTTTTACCTCGAGGCCCTGAAGGACAGGCTGTACTGCGGCGACGGCGGCGGCGTGCTAGAGCCCATCTTCTGGGGCTTCATGCGCATGCTGGCGCCTGTCACGCCCGTGCTGGTCGAGGAGGCGTGGGACCATGCGCCCGAATGGCTTAAGAGGGACGGCGTGCACCCGCTGAGACAACTCTACGCGGCGCCCGTCATTGACGAGAAACGATTGCTTGGGGCAGGTGGGCAGGAGGAGCGCAGGCTGCGTGAGGCCATGCCTGTGTTGTTCGCCGTCCACACGGGCATCAAGTCCGCCATCGAGCTGGCGCGCAGGGACAAGAAGGTCGGCTCGTCGCTGCAGTGCTCGGTCGTGCTGCAGGTTCCAGACCGGGCTGTGACGGACAAGCTTCTGCGTGTCGACGACCTCGAGAGCGCCCTTGTGGTCTCGCATGTGGGCGTCAATAAGCCCCTCCCCGAGGATGCCGAGTGGAAGTACTCTGTGGAATTCCAGGTTCCGCGCGGCAACGATGCCTCAGTCACTTCGAGCGGGAACGGCACCGATGCTGAGGGACAGGCTGATGACGGCGTGACGTGCACCGCGTGGGTGCTGCCACCGAGGGCGCACAAGTGTCCTCGGTGCTGGCGCTACATTGCTCCCAAGGAAGATGAGCTTTGCGGGAGGTGCGAGGATGTCGTTGAGAAGGGTGAGGTCGATTGAGAGTTCCTCAAGGTTGGTAGGGACAGGCGTCCCGGGAATCTCAACGCAGTAGAGAAATGTAGAATATTCGAAAGATACCCTATCCACTCACAGCCGTACTTCCCTCCTCTTTGAAGTTGCAGTATCTTGAAATGTTTGCCGTAGTCTCATGACCTTTCAACACGTGAGTTGTTTGTTTTCCAAATTTTGATTTGACCTCGTATGTGATATTTCAGTACTCTGCAGCACCGAGAAATTGGCGGTGCGGTCTACTGTAAAGGCATGCCGATTTTTGGTCAACAGCCGGGAGTGCTTACCATCGGCCGTTCCGTCCGAAGTGCTTCGGCGCCCGACTTCGGTCAGCAACGACTCGAGCGGCAGCGGATCGCCGCGGCACTAAAACCCACCATCAAAATCACGACTGAGCTGCCCAGATCCGGACATCCCAGATCGCATCATGCATGTGCAGATCTCATAATCACAACCTGCGATGCGCCATGCGTTGTTGTTGACCAGACTCACTGCCAAGCCCACGCACCCACTCCAGCTTCTCGTCACGGTCTGCCGACCTCACCATCTCAAGATGAGCACGACCGCATCAGGGAGGACGTATGAGGTGAGTCGATACCCATCCAGGATGCAATTATTCCTTGGGCAACTCGCTGACAAGATCGGACAAAGGACGCCATCGACGCCCTCAACACATTCCAAACCCCCTTCGCGGTCATCGAAGCCCGGCGCAAGGCCGGCATCAGGCCCGATGAGGCCAGCGTCCGCGAGATGAAGGCCTACTGGGCGCGGCTGGGCCACACCCCCGAGGACCTCGACCGGCTCAACGTGGTGCACGTGGCGGGGACGAAAGGCAAAGGCAGCGTGTGCGCATTCGTCGCCTCCATCCTGGGGCGGTATCACCGGCGCCAGGCAGCCGGGAAGGACAAGCTCAAGGTCGGCCTGCTCACCTCCCCCCACCTGGTCGCAGTGCGCGAGCGCATCCGCGTCGGCGCGACACCGCTCTCCGAGGCCGCCTTCGCGAGGTACTTCTTCGAAGTAAGCGACGCGCTCACCACGGGCCCGCACGCCTCCACCGTCCTCCCGCAGGACGCAGAACCGGGGTCCCGCCCCATCTACGCGCGCTATCTCACCCTGATGGCGCTGCACGTCTTCCTCCGCGAGGGCGTCGACGTCGCCGTGCTGGAGACGGGCGTGGGCGGGGAGTACGACGCGACCAACATCGTGGCCCACCCGGTCGCCACGGGCATCTCGACGCTGGGGATAGACCATGTGTTTGTCCTGGGGGACACGGTGGACAAGATCGCGTGGCACAAGGCGGGGATCATCAAGGCTGGGCCGGCCACGGCCAACTTTGCCGTCGAGCAGCCTGCGTTTCCGTCTACCGAGGAGGTCCTGCGGCGCCGGGCGGGGGAGAAGGGCGCTGACCTGAAGATATTGGGTGTTGACCACAGGCTGGCGGCGACTGCAGTGCAGGTGCGGCCTGATGCGGCGTTCCAGAAGCGGAATGCGAGTCTTGCTGTTGCATTGGCGGAAGCGGCGCTGCGCAAGGTCGACCCGGAGGGGTTCAGGAGGGATGAGAATAGCTTACCGGCTGAGTTCAAGGAGGGAATCGAGCAGGTCGTTTGGAGGGGCCGGTGCGAGGTGAAGGAGGAGGAGGGCGGGAGGCTGAGGTGGCATATTGACGGGGCGCACACGACCGACAGTCTGAAGATGGCGGGGAGGTGGTTTGCTGGTGCGAACGAGGGCCGCCGGGGACCCAGGATCCTGATATTCAACCAGCAGGGCAGGACGGAGGCTATCGACTTCCTGGAGGGTTTGCATGCTGGGGCCAAGAGGGAGGACGGCTCGTCGTTTGATCATGTGGTGTTCTGCACGAATGTCACGCATGCTGCGACGGGTTATAAGCGAGGTATGTTGATTGTTCTTGTTGGGAGGGCCTCTACGAGATGGGAGATGCTGACAACTACCAGATTTCGTGAACCACCAGTACGACCCCGAGGCGATACAGAAGCTCACGGTGCAGCGGACATTCGCAGAGAAGTGGGCGACTCTTGACCCTAAGGCAGAGATCACCGTCATCCCGAGTATTGAAGAGGCCCTCAACGTGGCACGGGATCTCACAGGTTCACTCAAGGAGGGCGAGGCGGTGCAAGCTTTCATAACGGGCAGCCTCCATCTCGTGGGAGGAGCCTTGGGTATCTTGGAAGGGGCTGATGCTCTATGAACAAGGGAAGCCCGCAGGCTCCAATTTTTGTTTGTTTTGCCTTCCTCCTCTTAACATCCTCTGTGGGAGAATAGAAAGCAACGGTATTAGATATGGTAGAGGGACACTGTGCTCAACGCTCTCGGTACATTATCCAAAATCTAAGGTTCACCACCTGGTTCCAACAGCTTCAGCGCTGGCCCCACCAGATTGAAGCTTCCTGTGACCAGCACCTGCACCTTGAAGTTGTCCTTGCTCTTCTTAGCCCCGAGCATTACGGTCCTCGCCATGTCTAGCGCTGTCGATATGCTGTCCGCGGGGAGTGCTGCGGTGAAGGGGCAGAATTGCCTTATGACCTCGCAATTCTTCCTCTGGACTGTGAACTCTGGCTTCTTCATGAAACTGTTGGCCTCGTTTGTCGGGCAGAAGGCATGGTGAAATATCTTCTGATTAGGGATCTCCGTCTCCTCCAAAATGGTCTCAAGGAGCGTCTGCAGCAGCGCGGCAGAGTCACGATCTTGCTGGTTGAAGATGAGTATCCGGATGGAGTCCTCCCCGGAGATCTTGCTTGAGTACCACTTGCCCACCTGGACGAGGCTGTCTTCGGTATGTGCGCCGTCGAGGAACCACTGGATGCGGTCATGTGTGATGGTTTCGCAGCGGCCTCGAAGTGTTGCGGTCTGTAGGCCAGTGATGAATTGTTCGGGCATGTCGCCAAACTTGCTGGGAAGTGCTGAACCTCCGCTCTCGAAGAACGGGAGCTCAAATTTGTGGCCCAGGGCCTGGAGATGCCTCCTCGAGATGACTGTGGCGAGAGCCATGTTGCCTTTTTGGAATGCTCCCTCCAGGCGGGCATCTTGCACACCTGCCCATTTCTCCAGCACTTGATTGTCAATAAAGTCTAGAGTGGCGCCTTTCTCATGCGCCCGCTCGCTCAAGACCTTCGAAACACCGTCTCCGTCAGATCTCCCAGCCTGGTAAGAGTATGCCGGCACGCCCTTCTTAAAAATGCCCGCCTTATTCCATGCGATCTTCTCAACCGTATCGCCCAGCATGGCAACGTGGTCGATCCCCAGCTGCGTCACGGCTGAGGCAGTGACGGCCTCCGCGGGAAGAACGTTTGTGGAGTCATACTCACCCCCGATCCCGCACTCGACGATGGCAGACTTGATGCCCTCCCTCAGGAAGGCATGGAAGGCGAGCAGCGTCAAGAAGCGGAAGTAGAACGGCTTCGTTGACGGCCCGTCCGCACCGAGCTCATCGCCGCCGTCGGGCAGCTCGTCGTCGGCCTTCCTCGCGGCGTCCGAGAGACGGTTCCACACCTCAAAAAAGTAGGTGGTGAACTTGTCCTGGGAGATGGCCTCCCCGTCCAGGCAGATGCGCTCCCTCACGGTGACGAGGTGCGGCGAGGTGTAGGTGCCGACGCGGCCCGCGACCTCGGGGTACTGGCGCAGGATGGACGTGGTGAAGGCGCACGTGGACCCCTTGCCCTTGGTCCCCGCGACGTGGATGCAGCGCAGGCGGGCCAGGTCGGAGGGGCTGTAGCCGGCCCGGCCTAGCCAGGCCGTCATCTCGGGGATGGCGGAGGCATTGATGTCGCCCTGTGAGCCTGGGTCCGCGGTGAAGAGGTTGATGATGTTCTTGTTGGACTGCAGCAGGGACAGCAGGTGGAGGGCGTTGTCATAGGTCGGGACAAGCTTATCTGAGGCCGCCATGGTGATGAGGGGCCTTTGTCTTGCGGAGACAGCCCTGCTGACGGTGATGATCGGGCTTGGACAGCGTGCTGGTCTCAACGAGAAGGACAGGAGGAGAGATGAGCTCTTGAAGAAGATGTTTGAGCTGACGACAGCTCGACACATCTGCCCTGGGACCTTGCGCTGTGGTTCTAGTCGTGATGGGTTGCTGCTATTTCTGAGTGAAAGTCCAATTTATCATGAAGGAGTCCAGATGTCCTCGTCCTTAGGCAGGCGTATATAACCTCAGCTAGCAATTCCTTCAATGCCACCTGCTGGGCCGGACAGGGGAGCTCCAGATTTGATGCTGACCAGAGGTCAAATCAGATCAAGCCAGGCCAGATCGGTTAATGTCTGCTGTCAGCAACCGCGAGAGGGTTGGTCCAGAACAGTCGGCAGGTCGGACAAGGTCAATCCCTCAAGTTGTGAACTTTTGGGGAAGCGGACCTTCTGTAGCATCAAGCTGCGAGCCCCACCCTCCCGGCCTCTAGCGCTGGACCTGAGTGGGCGTCTCATGGACTGCACTCCCGGACTCCCTGTACGGTACTTCTGTCTGCCGCCAAGACGTAATAACACAAGGGACTGCCAGCACCTGGACGACCATGCTTCGTCTGTTCCATCACTCTCGGGCTGCGGGAGAGGCTAGCTGCTCCAGACTGCCGGGTGCCGACCTTGCCCTGAACGGCCCGGATGCATTATCTCAAAGGTCCAGACATCCTTCAGCACCACCTGCTCTCAGCCGAGCGCTTAGATGTGTGTATGTCTGGTGAAGCCAATGCAGAACAACTACACTAGAGTAATGCTTCATACTCTTTCTCTCGTGCATGCCTGGAATCGGTCAATTTATTTGGTTTTGCTGGATTGAAGATAGCGTTCAGCACAACGAGCTCTGCTTGGGTGTCAGCTACATGGCCACAGTATCACAGTATCTCTCCCTCAATCTCCCATGGGATAACTTTTTATATAGTAGTTTTTTCCTACGAGAGTCACCCCTACAGGATACGCTCCTGTTTGACAACCTCACATAGGACGGTAGGGAGACCTTCCGTAGGACACGCTCTCGTAAGATACCCTCTTATAGAATGACCTCCCATGAATTACCTTCTCATAGAGTACCCTCACATGGGATACCTCCTTATAGAATATCTTGTTATATGATGACGTCTTATAGAAAACCCCTCCTCTAGGATAATGTTGTGTACGACACCCTTCTATGAGATGGCCTCCTATAAGACACCTTCTTACAGGATACTTTCTCACAAGATACCTTTTCATTGAACACTCTCCTATAGGATAACGTTTTATAAAGAATTTTTCTATACAAAGAGATTATATGGATGAGTAGGAAGTAGCAGAGCTATATGGAATCTGCTATGGTGTGGCAGTTGTACGGTGATAGTAGATGTGATTTCAAATATTGCTATGCTATTGAGTTCAAGATTCATGGGTTTTTTTTTGAACTCAAAGTCTTCCGTAACCATCATTTCCGAACTCTCTTTGGATATTATCTAGAACTCTGCTGGAGCCTGACCTTGCATTTCATCTCGTTCAACGTGCCGTGTGAAAGCCAGGCAAATCCACTCATTCTTCCGCGCCAGTCAAGGCTCAAGGTCTGCAAGCAAATGAAGTACCAGCAAAGGACATGCGCGGAATGCTGCTGGGTAGGTACCTGAAGATAAGGGTCATGTGGACAAAAAAATCAGAAAGTATCAAGAGTGCAAGTGCGACACCGTCAGGGCGCCAGGTTACGATGGCGGCTTCAAAATCAGACCAGAGAGACGTCGCGCCTTGCCTACTGCCCAACTACCTACCTCAGCAGGATTTTGGAACAGATTCAGGCAGTGATTTGGTTTTCCTCCACCCCCGGGACTCTCCAAAACCTTCCCTCTCTCCTTTCCCATTCTGGTCCTCCATTCCATCCGTCCATCGCCAACAGCATCAACAAACCAACATACTCTGTCCCAACACTTGACAGACCCAATCACTTCAAGTTGATCTGCTCTACTCAGTCCCTTGACGATCTACTTAGTCTTATTTGACTCTTTTTAGACTTGGTCTGCTCTATTCAGCCCCTTGGTCGACTCTACTCTCTCGTGTGATCAATCCCACCCCCACAACCATCCCAGCACTTCAGCCTCAATGGTGTGCATCTTTTGCCGGTTCCTAGCATGGCTGCAGCACAAACTGATCCTGCGAGCCCAGCACAAGGCTATTCAAGCCTTGGATGCCGCACGAACTGAAAGAATTGAGCGTGGCCGAAGTGCCTCTCTCGGAAGATGGCGAACCGAGCCACCACCAACTCCACTCCCTCCTCCTGGAGATAGAGAAACTCTTGAGGGCCTCCGTGCCCGGGTTTCGCCACGTTCAAGACTACTGGACGACGAAGAAGAAGACGTCTTCGTTCCGCCCCCGCCTACGGATACGATGGAAGAAGCCTGCCGGGAGGCCGCCCTCGCTGTCGAGTATCCCATCTTTGTGGCTATTACCGAGCCTGAGCGCGAGCTGGTCGCCGCTCAAGCTGTCCGGGCTGTCGCTACTGCCGTCTCGACCTCGCCTTCCCACCCTGTGCTTGTCGCTGCCCTTACTATGGCGGAGAGCAAGGCTTTGATCTGCGCCGAGAACCCCCATACCAGTCGCCACTACACCAGAACCCCCCCTGGAATTAGGGCCCGGCGCATGCGGAATGCATTGAATGCTGCTGTCGAAGCTGGCATGGCCGCTCATGCCGAGGACATTGCCCATCGCGAGCAAAATGCCCGGCGGCCCGATGACGACGATAATGATTCTGATTCCCCATCCTACAGTGACAACACATCCGAGTATACACTGGTTGTCAATGGCACACACGCGACACCACCTAGTCCTGATCCTCATCACAACCCTGAGGCGTACTCGGGCCCCATGGAGCTCGTCGATTGTTCAAACCCGATACAATATTCTGAAAACCAAGGCAACCCCAGCTCCTTGCGCCAGAGGCCGATTTCTCGCCCGTCAACTTCAAGAACGACATCTCTGCAGTGGCCCGCGTAGGCACTCAGCTCAACCGCCCTCCGAACACACTCGCCATCTGCACCATCTCGTCTTCTAAACTGTTCTTCCAACCCACCTAGTCTTCCAACCCAAATCGTCTTCCAACCCAACTCGTCTTCCAACCCAACTCGTCTTCCAACCCAGCTCGTCTTCGTCGTCCTCGTCCTCGTCGTCTCCTAAAAGCTTGTTAGTGTGTGCGCAGTGCCTCTGCGCCTGAAGAAAAGAAAAGAAAGAAAGAAAAAGAGAGAGAAAGACTTCCCAGGAATCAGCGGGCAGGTCTTTTCTGCCTGGGTTCCCTGGTACGAGCTAAGAAGTTCGCAACTTCCTTCTGGGTGTGAGAAACTCGACCCAGCGGAGCATTCCCCCCTGGGGCGCGTCTTCGGGCAGGAGCAGGAAGGTAAGAGCCAGCTTCGAGCACTTGGGGTGAAAGACAACCCTTGCAAGGGTGCATGGCTGCTGCCCTTTGCAGAAGACTACCTTTTGGCAGAGACCTCAGCAGCTGTTGAAGCTCCACTGGTGGAAAACCTGGTGCACCTAGGTAGCGGATTTCATTTCTGGAAAATAGTGTGTTCATCCATAAATAATTGGTTCACCAAGGATTCTGCACATGCACGGTGAGCTGGAATGACCCCTTCATCTCAGATGTGAAGGTCACTCTCATCATCCGGTAGATCATGTTCTTGCTGGGGTCAAATGCGCGACCACTGCCAGGTCCAATATTGTACGTGCAAGTCCCCGGTACTCATCCTTTCTGGCAGTTGTTCTTGCCATTGGTACCCTCCGCCCTCCGTATTTACCCAAAAAAAATAAGTGCAGAAGAGTTTGAGAATCACTACCTCTAAAATTTCTCCTAGTACTTCGAAGACATTTGAAATGTGTAGTTAGGGTTTTTCGCGAGGCTGTGCTTGAGTAGTGAAAAATGCTTAATTTGAATCGAGGTTCAGAATTACCATCTGCATTCGAAAGACAATCACTATTCCTAGCCATCTTCATTCGTACGAGTCAAAAGTTTAAGCGCAATAATTGTTCACAGCTGTAAATCATGAAAGTTTACCTTAATCACCAGATATTAAGGCTCACAGCCTGACCATTATTTCAATCAGCAGAGCTTTGAAAGGAGAATTACTCAAGCAGAGAAATCTGATCTGGTAAGTGTTGATCTAGCTAATTTTACCGTAGTCTAAAGCAAGTTGTCTGTGATTCTGAGTTAGCACAGCTTATTGTGCGTGCGTTTGAGACAACCTGTAGTTAGCAGATCACCGACCACAGAACTTAAGACAGTAAGCTGTAGTGGTAAGCATTATCATAGGTATTAATGTGACGCAGTGTGAAGATTGCTGTTCCAATAAGCACTTTCAATCAGATTTCAGCCGCTTCCAAGTGTTTCTCACGTCCATCTAAAGATCGTCCCGACAAGGCTGCCGGGGAACCCATCCTCAGTTGCGCAATTCAGAACCGCGAGAGACTTACATTTGATCTCTGGAAGACTTGATACAAATCAACATAATAGCGCCAGGGCTTCTGAAGTAAAAGCGTATGTGGTCAGACTATTCAGGTAGAGCTGAGTGATTCTGAGCCAACTCTGCTCTTGCATGTGCAGATACATTAATTATGCGCCATTGCAGACTGAGTGTTTACTTCCAACACGGCGAGAAAGTGGTCCTTGTGATGATCGATATCCCACTTTGCTCGGGTGCTCGCTACTCGGCCACATTATCTCCCGATTTTCTATGGGACAACCTCTTGCTGGACGACCTCAAGTGTTCCTATAGGCCAACATCCTGGAGACCAATATCCCACAGAATAAACTCTTATAGGATAATCTCTTACCAGACAATATGCCAGTGGAAGGCAAGCCACAGCGCTTTGTTATAACTTCATAAAACTTTGTGAACATGTCATAGTGTCAGCGTAGAAGTGTGTACGATGACTTTGAACCAATTTCGCTCGACCACACAGAATGAAGCTCGGGAAAGGCTCGGGGTGCTCGCACTAAGTGAGTGAGTGAGCCCCACCGCCCCCGATGTTTCGGCATCTCCGGAACCGTCCGGAGATCCACTCCTCGTCCGCCAAGCCTCCATAGTTCACCAGATCTGCATGATTTCCAAGGCAACTTGGCCGAGTGGTCTAAGGCGCTACGTTCAGGTGTTAAATCTTTCGTAGTCTCGAAAGAGGCGTGCGTTCGAGTCGCACAGTTGTCATTACTTTTGCTTTTGAGCACAAGTCAGGGTGGAGCATTGTCCTTTTTTTTTTTTCTCTTCGGTGGAGTCGCCTCACTCGTGCTCCATCATGTTCTTTGCGGCTATGGGCAACATTCTTTTCCGATTGATTGATGGCAATATTTCGGAGGTGAAGAGCTGCTCAATTTGATGTACCTCTCCAAGCCCGCAAGGTGTGACTTCTACACACCCTGGAACAGTACGAGACTTCATCAAGTCCGATCCTTCATGCAAGGCATGGCATAGCACCTCTCCAAACCGCCGCTACGAAAGAGGCTCCTAATCCAAAGGCTAATTCCTTTAGAACTACTAGGTCGGCACGTATACTGATCGTGGCTCCCCTGATCTGACTCTCCTAGGGACTTGATGGATTCGGCAACCATTGATAGGAGGAATCTGCGACAATGCGACTACAGATAGGTGTGTCGCTTGGGATCGTGGGTCGAATATCACTAGTCTTTGGCTGTCATGGCTGATTGGCAAGCGATAGACAAGCATGCATACAACTTAGATGTCCTGAACTCATGGCCTTGTCTTGTTGAGACATGCAGTAGCCGAAGGGATTTGAGGTTCCAAGGCTACTCGCCTTTTGGTCGAGTGGGCTGCTGTGCTGGCAGCCAGGGGATTCGTCCCAAGCGGTAGGCTCTTGCTTAAGTTGATATAGCTAATACAGTGAGCCCTGTGTCATGTTTGATGTTGCATTATGTTTCATTCCTTATAATCTTGCAAACTGGAGAGTGCTAAAATGCAGCCACGATAAATCAGTCGTTCCATATTCCTGTACTCATATGTTCCTCAGTGAAACCTTGTTCCATCATGCACACGTGTTTTTACTGAGATAATCGATGCTGCTCAAATCCCGCTGCAGCCTTGCTATAACTGCGTCATGGAACTTTCGACCTAGGTCCTCATTCTCCAATGTGTCGAAGGTATAGCAGTGCATGCTATTGAAGCACCATCCCACCGCGCAAGCGTAATTGTGGGAGACGTCATCGCCATTTGAAAGCTTGGTCTTTGCAAGATCCGTTATTTCGATAAGTCGTTCTCTCGCCATATCTTTGTTTAGATCAAGAGCCTCCGTTGTGCACCCCATGATAATGTGCGTCAAGAGTACTCCAAACGATAACAGGGCGAAGTTGACAGGTCGAGGCTGTTCCCGTCTGTGTCGATCTATTGATGACTGACAAACCAGGAAGGGAGCAGGGAATTCAAGTTTGGCGGTATAGCATAGTGAATTTCCCACCTCTCGGAGGAAAATGATATCATCCAATGATATGATTTCACCCAGCCACGGAGTGTTGCAAAGTTGAAGGACATTAAATGATAAAGCCAGAGCGATATTGAGCCTCTCAGTCAGCCCAAACCCTATCAAGCCATTTTTCCCGCTCAGGACATCTCGGAGTGTCAAACTTGCGGTGGTAGAGAAGATTTGCAGGCTTTCTTGATGATACAGGTCGAATCTCTTTGGCTTTTCGTCACATGGGAGGGATCCAATAGGTTGGTTTGGAGCCACCTTACCCGGTTGGATATCTGCACACAAATCGGTAACTTGTGAGAGAGTGGATGGCTCAACAAACGAGCTGTCTCCAGACTGTTCTGTTGATGTCCCACCTGTTGAGGTGGTTGCGGCTGGTATTGAGAAACTGACTTTGGCCCGAGGCTTTTCCTTCGACGATGAGGGCGGGCGGTTCAACGTCGACCATAGCCCCCCAAGACTGCCTTTCAAAATGGGCTTCTCTTTCATCCCTGCAGGAGCTGTGCCATCCAAAGATAGTAGATCAACAGAGCGGTAGATCTCCCTAGATGCCTTTTGCTCAAGGGTCGTACTTTCATCCTCTTTCCACTGTGCCTTCAGCCCTTTCCAGATTGGCTTGTATCCTTGGATTTCATGAGAAGTTCTGAATATCGTGTCAAAATAGACGCAGTCACTGGGCGAGATTTTGTTCTCGCAAGTCCTCTGCACCAGATGTAGCCCAAATTCGTGCAAGTCGGCACACCGGCAAGAAAGAGCTTTGTGAAGGGATGAAAATAGATTCTGAGCCAAAGTCCGAATTCTCCTGGCGTGGCTAGCCTGAGAATTAGCTCTTCGAGTTGGTTCAAGAGCTGAGCCGTGATCGACTAGCCTACTGATGAGATTATTGTTCTCATGGATTTTAGAGATAGTGCCAGCATAGTCCTTCTTCTTCAGTGTGAAATGGATGTAAACTCTCATGTTAGACAACAACTCAGTCTTAATGGAGGACCAATCCTTGAATGGGAACTGTTTTTATATCTGTCACCAGTGTAGCTCAAAGTTTGGAAGTGTGGTGGATATGCACTTCAGTTGACACATACCTCTCCACGTGGAGTTACTGCCAGCTTCTCTTTCAGGTCTTGCACAGCCTCAGCTATAGATTTGACTCTGCGATGGAAGTCTTGATAGGAGTCCCGAAGTCGTAAGCGTATTTGATCATCGTATTTTCGCCATTTAGCGGTCGAATTCTCCACGTGCTCCAGGTTGTCAAGCTCCCAGGCCGGAACAATACCGTCGAGAAGACGTTCGTATGTGTTTTTCAAAATGATTCTTTCGGTTTCGATATCTTGCCCAAGGGTATCCATGTGACGTTTGATGTGAGGGATCTCAGCAAGGATTCGATACCCTTCGAAGAATTTGACTATCATCGGCAATGTGCCTACGACCCCAAGCACTAGGCCAGCGACTTCCATGGTAGGCTTGTATGTTTGGATAACCAATCTACACAGGATTGAAAGCTCTTGAGAAAGTCATCTTGTCAGGCTATCAGCCATTTCACGCGTAGTGAGGGATTAAAGTCAAGCACTGAATGCAGTCATCATACGCATAGTGAGCGGGCACCAATTAAATCTATGATGCTATGCCAAAAGAAAATGTCAGCAGCCAGTGGTTACACAAGGAGTGGGTCTGAAGACCTGCGTGAATCAAATATGTCCTCCCCTAGACCCGACATATCACTGACCGTGCAGTGTGATTAGTATACCATATTCAATATTCCAGCTTAATAGAGGAACTGAAACGATATACAAAGTCCAAAGTCATACCATATTCAATAATTCTCTCTCTCTTCATGTTCTTCAAAATCGTACCTTGAAACACAAGCCTGGTCTGAGATGTCATCGATATCTAGTCTCGTCTCGACAGCTCTTGCGACATTTGAAAGTCTAGAGCAACTTACAGAAGGCCGTATGCCTTCTAGAACTACAGATGTTCAAACGTACCTAACTCGATTCCAGATATGGGCTGGCAGTAGTGGAGCACATAGGCCATACGGTCATCGGTCGTTGGAACATCGCCTCAGTGGGGCATCGACAATTCGAGACCACGTCATTAAATTGTTGGAGAATACGTGCAGGCATTTGGAAGATGGTGGGTAAAAGTAAGTTATCTGACATATTGATGCACTTCTGACACGCGACAGCCCATATGATTCTCCGAACAGAGAGTCAAAAAACCGAGACTAAATCACAGCATGACGAGCTCCTTCGAGATTACTTTTTAGACGACGAGCCCGATATGGATGAATTCCAACAGGTTCTACTACAGGTAGAGAGCGACGTTAACTGCCTGATGAGGCTTGCGGTCACAATACAAAATCCGGCGCCACACGAACAATTCAAGGAGAGAATGCCAGCACTTGTATCCTCGTTCGATGCAAACTATGCGGGACACGTGCGGGACAAATTCCCTCGAATCCAAACTGAGGTGGCCGAAAGATTGGGGAAGGCTTTAACCTATAGTCAACTATATCTGCGATACAGGAAGGACCACCATGAACGACTCACGCAAGGATTAGACATGCCAAACGAGGACGAAGAAAGCAGAGGTGGCACAACCGAAGTCTCTTTTCTTCCGAAAGACAATCCTGAGGACAATGAGCCTCCGCCACATTTTTATAGAGACCAGATAATTGCACACCCATTTTCAAATCCCACACACCCAATTCTGACTAATCAGTACTATAGCCAATTAGAATACCCCATTTAACTTTATTACACCCCCTAAGTAGTATTTTTTTTTTATCTATAGGACACACCTTATAATATATCTCTTCCCACTAAGTAATACTTACTAACTATTACTCTACTATATATTAAATCAACTATTTAATAGATAAATATAGTTAATTAAGGATTAAATTTTAATTATATCTATTTAGATATTATTTTTTTAGTATTATAACTAATAATATAGATTTTAAACTACTCTAGACTTAAGCTATAATAATAGATAGATTACTACTATTAGAACTCTAATATTATTACTAATAATTATTATTAATTAGTACTTTCTAATTTCTTTATATTTCTAAAACTTTTTAATAATAAATATAATACCTATAAGGACCTTAAGGCTAAGTTAAATAAAGCTATAAGATTAGCTAGTTAGCTAATAATTTTATATAATTCTAAGTTAAGTTAAAAAATATTAGCTTATAGTTATAATATATAATAAGCTTTAGCTATAATTACTTATAATACTATTATAATTAAAGTTAATTATCTCTAATAAGTAATTACTTATATAATTAAAGTAATAAATAGTAAGTAGAAGCTTATAATTTAAAAAGAAAAGTATATTTATTATAGACTTTAAGTAGTTATTAGAGTTAAATAAGGCTAAATAAAGTTAATAATAGAATAATATAAATTCCTCTCCTAAATAGTATATAACTTATTTTTAGTAAAGTTAAAGAAGCTTTAACTTATACTTTAATAAGAGTATCTTATAATTAAGCTAAGACCTAATATAATAAAGAATTAGTTAGTAGATTAGTAAAAAGAGAGGTAGAGTATTTATATATTATTATAAGTAATTTTAGATTAGTTTAAAAAGTAGGATTATTAGTTTTATTAGACTTATAATAAGAAGGAGAATATTATAGTTATCTTTTAATATAAAAAGTAATAAATTATATAGCTTTAAGAGTAGTATTTCTTATAATATATCTTCTTTAATTATACTTATTTAACTAATTATAAAAAGATATTATATTTCTAAGATATAGTTATAATATATATAAAGAAGAACTTATTTCTATTTTAAGGTATTATTAATAATAAGAAGGAAATAGGTTTTTAATAATTTCTTAAGTAAGTTAAATTATTATTAGTAGAATATAAGGTTAAGGCTCTAAGAGTAATTATTATTAATTATAATATTACTCTAATTAATATTATTAATTATATATTTTTATCTACTTACTATTAATTTTATATTTTTTATATAAATATAAATATTATCCTTAATATTAAGAAGAAGTAGTAGAAGTTAAAGGGATTAATAAGAAAATAAGAAGAAGAGGAGGAATTAGAGGAGGAGAATAATAAGGAAATAGCTTTATTTAATATACTAGTAAGGAATAAGGTAACTATCTTATTAAGAATTCTAAATAAAGTTCTTTATATCTACTAAGTTTTATTTAATTTATTTAAGTTTATAAAGTATTTAATTAATTATAATATTTATAATATAGCTTAGTAATATTTATAAGAGGAGTTTTTAAATTAAATAGTAATAATTAAGTATTTAAAAATCTACTATATAGACTAAAAGGAGGAGATTATTATTAAATAAGTAGCCTACTAGATTTATAAGATCCTTAATTTTAATTTATATATAATATTATTAATAGAGAGTACTTATTAAAAGTTTAAGTTTTATTTAAATTATAGGATAAGGAATCTTCTTTATTTTATTAAGGTTATTTATAAGGCTTTAGAGGATATTATATATAACTTTTACTTAGAAGAAGTATATTAAAAGATAACCTCCTTTTAGAAGTTTAATAGATAAAAGTAGTTAGGTAGTTTTCTAATCTAAATATTATAAGTAATATTAAATCTTTTCTTAAAGGTAAAGAAATAGTTAAAATAAGTACTTAAGGGTAGTACTCTATTAGTTAATTACTTATTTATAACTTATATCTATCTTATATTTATATAATATAGCTTAATTTATACTAATTAAATTATAAATAAGGAGAAAAGAAAGTAGCTTTTAATAAAGATTAATATATATAAATTCTTTTAGTTTAATTATAACCTCTTAGCTAAGAATTCTCTATTAATAATCTATTTACCTAAGAAGGTTAAAATAAAGGGATAGCCTTATAATATATTTATATTTATAACTAATAAAGTAGGACTTCTTAAGAGTTATAAAAACTAAGTAATAACTATAATAAGTAAGTACTATAGCACCCTAAGGGTACTATATACTTCCATATAGGGACTATTAGCCAACTAGCATATAATGAGACTAATTAGTAGGGTTCCTATATAAATAGTCTCTATAAAAGCCAACTAATAAAGAGAAATATTATCCCTCTTCACATATATATATATACACTATACCTAACTATAGCAATTAGTAGCTATAATATATATACTATAAAGCTACTATTTAAAACTAATACTATCTTATTCTTCTTTTTATAAGCTTTCTAGCTATACTATTTTTATCCCTATATCTTTAATATTAACTAAGAAACTTATAAATATTCTTAGGGCTAAAAACCCTAAAGTACTAATATAAAAACACAAGTTAAGACAATAAGAAATATATATATAACTATAAGCCAACTTAGATTACAGCAATTAATTATTTACTAGCATATTTTAAGTTATTACCTAAAGAAATATAAGATCTAAAAGAAATTCCATTTATACCAATCCTAGTTATATATATATAATTATAGTTATATACTCCTTTTTCCTACCTCCTAAATCTATTTATAATAATAAGAACTTATAGGGTCTACTATATAGGGTAAATTAGATCCTATTATATTAATAGGTAAAGCTTTTAGTAATAAGAATAAGGATAAGAATAAGAATAAACAATCCTAGTTACCTATATCTATACTATTAAAAGTTATACCCTCTTCTAAACTAATAACTAACAACTTACTCCTTTAACTTACTAAATCCCTAGTAACTTTAAATAAGACCCTTATTAGGAGCCTAAATAGACTTTAGAAGAATATAGCTACACTAATTACTAATTAAAAGATTATTATAGAAGTAATATAAAAAATAATAGATAAGGTAGCTAAGAAATTGGATAATATAAGTAATAGACCTACTACTAAAATAGGAGATAATAGATTTATATTAGTATTCTTAAAGCTAACTAATAGTCTTCTCCCTTATTATTTTAATTAAATACTAATCTTAATAATAAAGTTAGCCCTCTACTTTTATTAGGTTAATTATAATCTTAGTAATATTCATAAATTATATAAGGAAGTAATAGCTAAGTACTTCTATAATAATCTAAAATAGATATTTATAGTATAGATTAAGGTATAGGAAAACCTTATATAATAGCTATACTAGGAAGTTTAGAATAAGAACTCTAAATAAGATATATACTAACTTAAGATAGATTACTAAATATAACTTTAATATAAGTACTTTAAATATTAGTAGAAGAAACTTAAATAATAAGAAGAAGTTAATTTTAATAATATAAACTCTAATAACCTCTAAGCTCTTAGAGTATATTTAAAAAACTATAAACCTCTATTTAAGAAGGAAGATATTAGTTTCTTCTAGTTAAAGAAACTTAAGATAGGTAATAAGTTAATATTAGTAACTAATAGTTAAACTATTTATTATAATATTAACCTATTTATTAACTACCTTTAGTTTCTTTATCTTTAGTATAAAACTTAATATATCTACTATATAATACCTATAACTTTTACTAAAAAAGCTAACTACTAGTAGATAAATAAGCTTAATTAGTTAGAATATATGGTAGATAAATGGGGGACCCCTAATTAGTCAGCTAGTACTATATACTTAAACCTTATTAGAGACCCTTCTATAAACTAATAAAGTATATAACTATACTACTACTTAATTATACCCTAGAGTAACTCCTATAAGTAGTAGCTATAACTCTATACTATAAAGAGAGTATTATAATTAATAAGTAATTACCTTATAAGGACTATTATAACTTAGCTAACATCCCTAGAGCCCTAAGAATATATCTTATTAGGAGAAGCTTTATTATAATACCTCTATTACTTTATAACTATTATAATAAATACTCTTAATTACTATTAATAGTACTTAACTTCTATACTATAAAGGAGATATACCTAGTTAGGACTTCTCTAGTAATAGCTTAATTAACTACTATATCTATTTAGAAAAGTATAATATTATAATATTACTAACTATTATACCTAGCTAGGAAAGTATAAAGTAAGTTTAATAATTATAACTCTATACTTCTAAATTATTTAGATAAATAACTTTAAGCTAAGCTAAGTATAAATTTTTTTTATAAATAAGTAACCTTAGTAGTTACTTCCTATAATAATACTTTAATTTTAAGTAACCTTATTATTATAAATACTATAAGTTTTTCTAGCTACTTTATATCTATTAGGGAAGTTAGAGTTATTCCCTATTCTTATCTTATTCTATACTTACTAGTTATACTTTATAGTTTATTTATTTAGTTTCCTTATATTATTATATATAGAGATTAGGAATATTATAGTTAGGACCTACTTAGTTAATAAGGTTATCCTATAGGAATAATATTACTACTCTTACTAAAGGTTTAGTAGGATCCCTTAACTAATTAGTAGGTAATCTAATAGGTTAGTCTTCTAATACTATTCCTAATAGCTTTAGTAATAAGAACCCTTAATTACCTACTTTTAGTAATAAATTTACCTTTTAGTCTACTTATTCTCTTATTAATAATAATATAGTAGAAGAGAACCTAGTAGATAACCCTAATAACCTATATATAAGTATAACTATTAAAAATAAATAGACTCTTCTTAGTAATCTACTAAAGTCTACTTATTTTAGTAATAATAATACCTTTAAGATTTATATCTATTATATTAAGACTTCTACTAAGTAATTAAAAGCTAATAATATAGAAACCTTATAAACTATATAAGATACTAATATAAAGGTAAATAAACTCTTAGGTTTAATAATAATATTAATATATAACTTAAGCTTTAATAATACTATAATTAAGAACCCTATAAACTTATATTATTAGATTAGTAAGAAAAAGCTTAATAAGCTTCTACTATTAAGATAATTAAATATTTTAAGGATACTAAAAGGTCTATTTACTAACCTAACTAATAATCCTAGTTAGGGTAATATTAATACTAATAGCTTTAAGTTTATTAGTAGAGGCTCTTACTATCCCTCTAATAAACTTAAGGAGGGTACTAACCCTACTAGTTATAAACCTTCTTAAGACCTAACTAGTAGTTAATATAAGATTTTATTTTTAACTAATACTAGTATAACTTCCTTCTCTTAAGATAAACTTTAGAGAGAGGAGGTAAGTATTTTTAACCCTAAATACTAGGATTTAAATAATATTAATATAGTTACTATTAGTAAGGATCTTATATTTATTAATATATAGAGCTTTATTAACTAACTTAATTCCTTCTAAGATAAAAATAATACCTTTAAGGTTAAGGCTAAAATCTTAAGGATATTCCTAACTCTACTATAAGGAGTAGTAATATACTAATAAAATAGTAAGTTTATAAATAAAGTTTACTATAAGTTATAATAAAAGGATTATAAGAAAGTTATTAATACCCTAACTAATTACTTTATAATAGAGCTAAGCTAAGCTACTTATAAGTTTAATAAGGCTCACCTTTACCTAAAGGACATTATAGAGGATAAGTTTATCCTTTATAAGTTTATTTAGAAGAACCTTTAGTATACTTAAATAATAAGTACTATTAACTATAAGAATATCAACTAAAAGAGAGTAATTAATATAATCTAGGATAAGATAAATAAGTAAATCTAAACTCACCTTAAGCCCCCTTATAAGTATAAGTTACTTAATAAATATATAAAAGATATAGAGGCTACTAAGAATATTCTAATTAATATTATAAATTATCACTACCCTAATACCTCTTATTAAGATAACACCTAATATACTAATTATTTACCTATATATAAGTATAACTTATAAAGCTTCACCTATAATAAGTATTTTAGTTATTACTATAATAACTATAAGAACTAAGATTATTAGGATAACTACTATAACTAAGATTACTACTCATCTCACTATAATTCCTCTTAACCTTTATACTATAATTCTTCTTACCCTTTATATTATTTTAATAATTATAATAGGTCTTATAATAACTAAGACTATCATTCTAATAACTATAATTATAATAGCTAAGATTATTATCCCTATAAATTATACTAAGATAATAAGAAGGAGGAGTATAAGGGCCCTAAGTATAAGTAGAATCACCTACTAAGCCCTAATAATAAGAAGTATACTTATTATATAACCTCTAATACTAAGGTATCTAATATTAATAACTACTATACTCCTTTACTACTAGACTCTCCTAAGTAAATATATTAGATTAACTCTCCTTCCTATTATTTAGAATCTCCCTAATTACTAAGCTCTAATTCTAATAATAGCTATATTTATATTATCTTTAATAAGGAGGATACCTAATACTATATTTATAAGTATATCTTTACTTCTTATAATAAGCTATTCTACTACCTTAAGGGCTACTTATATTAGTATAAGTATAAGATAAGGTAGAAGTCTATACTATATATTAAGGGTATCTACTATACTACTCCTACTTAGATAGAGTACCCTAATAATAGTATTATAGATAAGACTCTATCTAAGGAGATAGACTCTACTATAATAAGTAAATATACTTACTTATAGATTATTATATAAGTAAGTATATAAGGCCCTAACTTAAAGTTATACCTTAATTCTAGAGCTTACTAAGAGCTAATAGACTATAAGTTCCTTAAGAACTTTAATAATATTAAGATTACTAAGTATAAGCTCTAGGAGATTAGAGGTATTAGTTTAGACCCTATTATTATCTCTAAACTCACTAAATAGTCTTTTTTAACCTATAATAAGTAAGTTAACAAAACTCCTAGTATACTCTAATAGACTACTAAGGTATAAATTATAAAGGATCTCACCACCAATACCCTACTTAGTAATATATAAATCTATCTTTACTAGGCCTTAATTAACTACTCTAACTATATAATTACCTACCTAAGAAGCTATAACTTTAAGGTCCCTTTTATTATTATTAAGAGAATATATAACCTAATTATATAGAAGGTAGTAATAAATTATTAATATACTCTAATACCTAATAAGACTATATAAGTTACTATATATTACTTAAACTTACTTAAGGATTAATCCTTTATATTTACCTCTACTTATCCTTTAGTAATAAATACTTTAGTAGATTCTAAGAGTCTATATATTATAATCTTATATAATACTACTAACTAACCTATTAAGGTTAACTATTATCTTTATATTAATACTATCTATAAATATAAGGATTATAACTATTTTATTATATTCCTTCTAAGAGTTATTAAGGTATTAAAAATAATAATAATAATTAATACTATATTACTAGTAGCCTAGCTAATAACTACTCTAGCTACTAGTAATATAATATCTAACCTCACTCTATAGGTAATCTTATTAGAGGACTAAATAGTAATAAACTATAAGTTTAAGTTAACCCTAAATCTAATTAAGATCTCTAAGGGTAAGAACTTTAATACTTAACTATTAGATAAATACTATAATTTAAAATCCTCTAATACTTCCTTTATAAATACTATTTACCACACTATAAATAGTAAGGCTATAGGAGCTAATCTTAACTTAAATTAACTTCTACCTAAGTCTAATTAAGTTAATACTAGCTATATAATACCCCTTTATAAATTAATAGGCCTTAAGGCTCCTAATAATATTCCTAATATTATTATAGAGAATAGTATATATATTTATATTATTAACCCTAAGAAGATATAATACTTATAGGATATAATATTTAAGTTTCTAAATATATAGGAATATAAAGCCCTAATTAATATACTTAAAAACTAAATAATAAAAATCCCTTTACTAAATAACTAATAGTATACTAAACTTAATTAGCCTTACTATCTAATAGCTTATAGAAATAAGAAATTTATTAACTAAGTTTATAATAGCCTTTAGGAAGGGGGATAAATAGACTTTACTAATAATATTTACCCTTTTATAATTTTAGTCTTTATAGTTTAGTAAAATATCTATAAAGTGGAAAAGGAATAAGTAGTAATAAATCTTTAATTATTAAATAAGTAGGTAGTCCTAAATAACTATTTACTATTATTATAAAAGGATATTATTAATTCTCTTTATAATAAGCTATTTATTATAATTATTAATACTACTACTTTCTTCTTTTAGTTTCTAATATATCCTACTTATTAAGATTAATTTATAATTATAAGTTATTATAATTTAAAATATTCTTAAGTTACTTTAATAGGATTTTAAAACTTACCTACTTATACTTAATACTTTATAGATTATTTACTATATAAGTTCTAGGACTTTTATTATACTTTTATTAATAACTTAGTTATCTTCTCTAATATCTTTAAGGAGTATATATAGTACTTTAAGTAAATATTAGATCTATTTAATTAATATAGAGTTTCCCTTTTATTAACTAAGTCTTATATAAGATACTTCTTAGTAGAGCTACTTAGATTCTATATTAATACTCTTAGTTAGACTACTACTAAGAAATATACTAAAGCCTTTTATAAGATAAAGTTTCCTATCTTACTTAAGGACCTTAAAACCTATCTTAATATTATAGGTTTCCTTTATATAATAATCCTATATTATATCTAACTTTCTAAGGCTCTATAATACTAAAAGGTTATATTATTAGCTAAGGATTATAAGACTAGCTAGCTTATTAATAGTAATAAGGGTAAATATTAGGCTTTTATATATTATATATACTATAACCCTATATTAGAAGAAATTAAGAGTTTTAAGGACCTTTAAAAATATATTTATAAGGAATTATAAATCTATTATATAAATTCTTATAAGTAACTCTTTCTCTAGGTAAATAGCTACCTTTAATATAAATTTAGAGTAATAATATTCTAGCTTAAGCTAGATTTTATTTAGAAACTAAATAAATATATTCCTACCTATATTATTCTTTCTATTACCTTTCTAAGTTATTACCTAACTAAGGTAGAAGCTAACTATAGGCCTTTAAAATAAGAGGTTACCTACCTTATTTAAGTAATAAAGTACTTATATATATTAATTCTCTCTAACTACTACTAACCTACTATAGTTCTTACCAACTATAACACTATATAAGGTATTATAAATAGTACTCACCTTAATACTTTATCTATAAATTATACTAATTAATATCTTATTAATATATCTATCTATCTAGTAGAATATTAATTTAATATCTATTATCTTACTAATTACCTTAACTTTATACTAAATACCTTATCTTAATTAGTTATTAATAGTAATAATATTACTTACTAATAGGAAGGTCCTAATACTTTAAATATAACCCTAAATAATCTCTATAAATATCCTTAAGAGGATATAAATAATAATAATTTAGTCTTATATCTTTCTAAGATAGTTATATTAACTACTATATATACCTACTTTATTAAAGGATATAAGGTAAACCCTATATATATTAGGATAATTAAATCTTTAATTATACCTAATTCAACTAGTTATAAATTAGCTACTTATTAGTATAATAAGGATATTATCTCTACTTCTAAGCCTAACTACTATTTTATCTTATATAACTAACTTTTATATAATATTAATTAGGAGGGTACTAAGTAATTAGTTATACTATACTTACTAGTAATAAAATTCCTATATAATACTTATAATAATAAGTACTACTTTAGTAGAAATTAAATAATATATACTCTAAATAGAGTATATTAGTAAAGGAAGTATTACTTTATAATTACCTATCTATACTATTATTATTAGTATAATACTTAAAAGAAGGATAATTAGTAACTAATTAGTAATCTTTAACTAATTCAAGTACTAGAAGAACTAATATATATAATATCTCTAAACTTTATTATAGGTCTTCTAAAGATACTATTAGCTAATATACTATAGTAGTTAAAGGGCTTTAAAACCTTTAATTTACTTATACTAGTTATATATAAGACCTCTAAGTATATACTATTAATTCCTAATTATATAACCTACTTAGCTAAATAATAAGGTATAATATTTAGTTACTAACTTCTACTAAGTAACTAGTCTTACTCTAAATTAATTATCTTAAACTAAGATACTAAGTTTACTTCTTACTTTTAGATAGGTATATAGAAGAATTTTAATACTTAATTACTTATAATTATAACTTATTACCTATAATCTAATAATACTTCTAAATAAAAAAACTAAGATATAAAAATAGTAATTTACTATTATACTATTAAATACCCTAATAAGTTATAAGTAGATATTTTATCTACTTTATAGTGAAACTTAAATAAAGCTTATTAATACTTAATTAATACTAGTCCTTATAAGTTTCTATTTAGGTTTAAGATCCCTTCTTTATCTAAATATCTAATTAATATTACTTAGAAGCTATTAGATATTTAATTTATATAAGAATATATTTAATAAGATATATAACTAACTATAAATATTATAGCTTTAAAATCTAAGTAACTATATAATACTAAGTATTAATAAGAGGAATTTAAAGTTAGTAATAAGGTTTAGCTTTATATAGGTAAAGCCTATAAACCCTTATTCTACTAAAATACTAAGACTTAACTATTATATAAAGGACTATTTATAATAGTTTAGAAGATCTCTCTACTTACCTATAAGCTTAACTTTAAGACTAGTAATTATAATATTAATATATAGGTATACTCTATAATAAGTATTTAATACTTAAGTAGATATACTACTTATAATAACTTATTTAAATAAGTCTTACCTAAACTAGGCCTAATATATTATAAGGAGGAGGATAACTCTACTAAAGGTAACTTATATAAGGTAAAATATATTCTTAATAAGAAGATTAAGTAATAAAGTAGAGGTACTAGTCTATAATACTTAGTTTATTAGAAGGGTTAGTCTACTTAGTATAATTATTGGAAAATACTTACTAAATTAGCTAACTATATAGAATTAGTAGAAGTGTATAAGGTGACTTACCTAGAAACTATTATTATTAAGGCTTTTATAAAAGTTACTTTAATACCTAAGAAGTGAGGTAGGCTATAGAAGAACTCCTAATTTAAACTATTATAACCTAAATTATTATTACCTACTTATTAATTATAATAACTTAGTAATTAGAAGTAATAAGGATATTATAATACTTTTTTATACCCTAGTACTTATAGTAGATAAATAGGGGACTCCTAATTAGTTAGCTAGTACTATATACTTAAACCTTATTAGAGACCCTTCTATAGATTAATAAAGTATATAACTATACTACTACTTAATTATACCCTAGAGTAACTCCTATAAAATATATTACTACTATATTAAGGCTAGATATCTTATTTAATATCTTAATAATATACTTTAAGTTATAACTAATTAATATTATAAATAATATTATTAGAAACTATATCTCCTTAGAGAAGGTAACTACTAATAATAATATACTTATATAATTTATCTAAGGCTAATAGTAAAATACTAAGTTACTTTAATTAGGTACTTATAGTTCCCTATATATAGCTCTTCTAATAATTTAATATAACTTTAAATTTAATCTCTAAATAATAGTCTACTAGCCTTAATAATTAGATATATATACTAAATATATTAAAGTATATTATAAGGTAATCCCTCTAATTAAGGGCTAATATTAATTAAGGTAAAGAAATAAGTAGTAGTATTAACCTACATATTAAGCGTTATAACTATACTCCTCCTTCTTAATATATATTTATATAATAGGACTTAGACCTACTCTAAGGAGAAAATTTATATAATAATAAAATAGTACTTTTACTTAAAGATTAGGAAGAGGTTAACTTTAAAGGTAGATTAAAGTTATACTAATATTATTATAAGGAGCTCTAACTTCTTATAATAGTTGAGGAAGAAGGAGCTAATATAGCCGGGAATAGTTACCACCTAACTAATATTATACCTAAAAGTAAGTATAAATATAGTAAAGTAAGACTAATCCTTATCTACTAGTAGTTTACTTTAACTTTAAAGTAGAAAATTTAGAGGCTAAAGAAGAGGTAAATAATAAAGCTAAGAATAAGATTAGTATAAATCCTCTAACTCTTTTAGAAGAGTTATAATTATAGGAAAAAGTTAAGGAGTTTAACTATAATTAGTTCCTACAACACAACTTTATTAAATATATATAAATATATATATATAATAAAAATCTAGTCTATTAATAATATCACAAATAGTTTCACATAAAGGAGCTATATAACTAATATAAGAAGGCTTATAAGTTACTATTTCCTATAAAAGATAAGCTAAAGTTATAAGCCACTATATCTTTAGTATTATTATTAGTATATACTTATAATATATACTATTAAGTCTTTAACTCTAAGAACTTACTATATAAGTATATTTAAATAAGTTATAGTCTCTTAGGTACTAGTAAACCTAGAGTAGTTACACTACCTAATTACCTTCTTAAGGGTAAACCTAATGTAATTAAGATTAGTGAGCTAAATAACTTAGATAATAGTCCAAACTTCTAATAATTTACCTATTAGTAGATTATTATATATAACTTACCTTCTAAAAGTAACCTAACTATCTATAATAACATTAGCTATAATAAGAGTCTTATTAGGAGAAAATTCTTATTAAATTTTAAGTATATACTAACTAAAAGGGAATATAATTACTTTAAAATTATTACTATTCTAATATATATAACTAAATTTACTAAAATCACATTTTATATACTAAGAGAATAGGATGGGTAACCTACTATTCTAAAGTATACTAAGATATTTCCTATAGTTAAAGGGTAATTTGAGCTAAATATATTACTTAGGAATAATTAGAACAACCCTCTTAATATTCTAATTAACTTTAATATAAGTATACTCTATTTCCCACTATATAGGAACTTTAAAGCTCTATTTATAACTAAGATACTAGCTTACCCTTATATCAAGTATATCTAAATAAGAATAGATATTACTATACTATTAGGGTAGTTAATATAAGTAATTATTAACTATAAGCTATTACTATAAAATTATAACTTTACCTTTAATAGGAAGTATTCCTTAGTAATAAATACCTTTATATCTTTTAACTCCCTAAAAACAATCCTAATAAAGAATCTTAAGGTAAAGCTAATTAAAATTAATAAATATATAAAGCTAAAAATTATTTCTAAGGGGTTAAATCTTTGCTTTTTTACTTTAAAACTTCCTAATATATTAAAAACACTTACTATTAGACTAGCACTTTCTATAATAACCAATACTACCTTAACTCAACCCTAGTAGTCATTTTATAATATAATTAACTTTATAGTCCCTTCTATATTAACAGAGTTTCCTCTTATACAACCATTATTAGATATTACTATAGGTGGTACTATATTTACTAGTACTATTATATTAATAGAGCTAATAACTAAGAAAGCTATGGACTAACTTAATGTGCTTAAAGCCTATAAGAATAGCTATACCCTATCTAATTAGGTATTTTATATTACTTAGAGGCAATAGGTAGAAATTACTATAAACAAAAAATCCTATCCTTAGATCTATAATATCTTTTAGGTCTTTAGTATTAAGTACCTAAAAGATATCCTATCTATATTAATACTAGAAGGAGTTTACATTTATAACTATAAGTTAGTAAAATACTACTTTCCTATATAAGAAAAGTTGATATCTAAGTACCTAAGCCTATAGAAAGATATAGGAATAATAAATATTCCTAAAAAAAACTAAATAAAAGTCCTACTAGTTAATAATTAGTAAATGTAAAAGTTCAACACTTAATTATATTACCTTAGTACTTAGGACAAAGAAGCTATAAACAAGATATATAATTAACTAATAAAACTTAGTTAACTTAAGTTTACTAAGGAAGCTACTTTATTTATATATTCTATCTTTATTATTTAATAGAAGGTAAATAGGAAAAATAAGGTATATATAGTTATTAACCTCTAAAGCCTTAATAAGGTTACTATTCTAAATAGTTATCTACTACCACTCTAATCAAAAATAATTACTTACTTAAAGGGTAAGAAGTATATATCTATAGTGAATACCATATAGTTCTTCTTTTAGTTCTTAGTACATTAAGGCTATTAAAATTAGTTCACTATAATCAACTACTATAGTCTTAAAATGCCAAGTATTATATTAATAAAATTCTAAAACACTCCTATATATATATAACAATTTATAAATAAATTACTTAAGTAGTTTCTATAATATAGAGTATTTATTAATAATATTATTATCTTCTTAAATATCCTTAAAAAATATAAGGCCTACTTCTATAAGTTATTTAATCTCTTTATATCTAAGAATATTACCCTTTTATTAATAAAGTCCTTTATTAAATACCTATCTATCAAACTACTTAGGTTTATTATAAATACTTTTAATATAATATTAACTTAAAACTATGTAAAAGTATTAATAACTCTAGTAATACTATGCACACTATATATATTAGAGTAATACCTTAGAGTAACTAACTTCCTCTACTACTTAATACTATACTATATCTAAATCTCTAACCTACTATAGGTAAGAAAGACTACTTTATTTACTAAAGGGAGAAAGATTAGTAAGGTTATTTCTAAGTAAACTAATAAGTATTAAGCCTATATATAAATAATAATATTTAAGCTAATTAAGGTAGAAGAAATAAGCTTTTAAGCTATTTAGGATATAATTATAAATAAGTATTTCCTTACTTACTAAGATCTAAATAAGCTACTCTTTTTATAAGTAAATAGCTCTAAGAAGTATAAATTTAATATTATACTCTTCTACTTATATAATAGAGTAATATAGTAGCCTAATATAACTATAGTAATATAAAATATTAGACCTATAATATTCTTAAGTAGAATATTATTTAATACTAAGATATAATATAAACCTTTAAAATTAGAAGTTACTTACCTTATATAGGTAATAAAGTAGCTAAGAGTTCTACTTTAGTTAGCTAATATAAGTATAGTAATTCTAATAAACTATTTTACTATAAAGGATATAATAAACTAAACCTTATTAAATACTTTATCTATAAATTAAGCTAATTTATACTTAATTAATATATTAATATATATATCCTAGTATAGGCTTAATATATACTACCTCCTAAGGCACCTAAACCTTATTGTAAATACTTTTAACTATTTAGAAAAGATAAGAAATACTAGGATAAAGCACTTTAATAAGGAACTAGTCCTAAACTATATTTAGTTTATAACAAAAGCCTTAATAACTAATAAATAGTGAGATTACTTTTATAATAAGTATCTCTAAGATAATAAGTATGTGAATATTATCTAATAAATTAAGGATACTAATATAGAGGGTAAAAATAATAAGGATATTAAATTTCTTTTTATACTTAGCCTACTATTTATCTTATACTAAGGCCTTCTCTATTACCTTAACTTAAATAAAGTATATTATCTCTATATACTAAAGTCATTAATTAAGATTATACTTAAAATAGTGTATAATAATAAGTACTACTTCAACTATAATCATATATTAGTAGACCTTAATCACTTCATTATTTATTATAAGATAAGAAAGATTTAAAAATATATAAAGTTCTACTAAATATATTAAGTTAACTAAATAAATAGGTAACTCCTTCTTAGCTATATAAAACCAATTCCTACTAAGGATATACCTATAAAAATCATCACTATAAACTTTATTTAGGGACTTTCTAAGGTACTATTAGAGGATATACTATAAGTAATTATTAGGAAGTTAATATTTAATTAACTACTTATAATCTCTTATAAGTTTAGTAAGAGGAACTTATTAATTCTAGGCTATATAATATATATAGCTAAGTAATAGGCTAAAATACTTATTAGGATACTTTTAATTATAAACTAGGTTATTTTAAAGGGAATTATTTATGATTAGGATAAGAAATTTATTTTTAAGTTTTAGTAGAAAATATAGGCTACTATAAGTATAAAGATCCTTATATTTATTATATACTACTCTTAGATTAACAATCTTTTTAAATGAAAGAATTAAATAGTGGAGATTACAATTAGGTACTATTACTTTATCTACCTAAACTAGTTGTGAGTGAATATAATACTAGCTTTATAATAGGATCTAAATAATAGCTATTCTACACCTATTTAGTACTTACCCTATAAGATATTATTTAAATTTAAGATCTAAGAACCACTTAAATTACTAATAATAATTAATAATATTCCCTTTAATAAAGTATAATTCCTTTATAACTATATTTAAAGGGATACTAAGCTTGCTATTAACTTTACTATAATAAAGGTAAAAAAGTAATATAACTAATACTACTATATAATAGAGTTTAAAGAAAATAATAAGGTATATCTCCACCTTCACTATAAGTACTATCTACCTAATAGACTATTATATAAATACTCTTAGTAGTACTATAACCTATAAAAGATTAAGTAGAAGATTAGCCTATTAGTATATAAGCTAGACTTTCCTCTATAATTTAATATTCACCTAATAGTATTAATCCTCTACTTATCTCTAACTCTATAGGGAGAAGACCCCTTCTATTATAAGGTCCTAGCTTCTAGACTAGTTATTATAGATTAAAAGGATAAATAAGAAAGTATTAATAAAGACTAGGAAGTTAAATTACTACTTACCTACTATATAGGAAGAGGATATACCTATAAGTAGTTTAAATATCTTATAAAGTAGACTAGCTTTAGCTATAAATATAATATATAATAAAGTAAGTAGTAACTATATAATACTAAAGTATTAGTCTAAGATTATTAGTAATACTATAGAGGTTAACTATATCTACTTAATATTATTAACTTATTATTTAATAAAGTTATAAACTAAGCCTTAGCTAAAGGTAAAGCTAAGGTAGAAGAAGCACTACCTAAAGTAATTAAGGAAGTATAATTTAAACTAACTAAATAGCTAGCCTAATAACCTAGAGGGAGACTAAGAGGTTAATACTAAAATATTATACAGTAATTATAAGGATATTAAGGAAGACTATAACTGTAATAAGTAAGTTACCTTATTAACTTAGTCTTAATAAAAATAATAAAATAACTAGTAAAAAGAAAAAGTTAAACTAAAAAAATAACCCTTAAGTATTAAGTTAAGATAAAACTATTTTAAGCCACCTTAACTAACCCTAACCCTCTTTAGGGCTAGGTTTACATTATTAATTTTATAATAAATACTAATACTTAAGGAGGTATATTATAGAAGACCCTTACTCTTAGGTAGTTTAAGGAACTATACTTACTCCTAGTTTTAGTATCTTTTCCTTAATAATAGTAAGACTAATAGTATTAAAGTCTTTTCCTTAACTACTAGGATAAATAGGGCTATAATAAGGTAGTTTTAAAGGAATTTCCTTTTTTAGTAGTTAAGTCTTATCCTTAATTATTCTTAAATCTCAAATCTTAGTTCTATAATTAGTTAGTTTAGTTAGTTAATAAGGTCTAGGGTCTAAAATTCCTTATTTATTATAACTAATAATAATAGAAGTATAAGTTTATATATATATATATTTTAGGTTACTTATATACCTAAAATAATAATTTTAAGATACCTAATTATTATAATAGGGATATTTATATAGGCGAATTAATATATTTATCCTAACTTTATAAATTAATAATTTAGTGAAAATAAGCTAACTAGGAACCCCTAATAATATAAGCACTTCTAGGCTATACCTTTATTTAATAGTAGGATAACATAATATATTACTTCCTTATTTAAAAATTAGGGTTAAATAATTATAGGTTTAACTCTTATATATATTACTTTATTTTTTCCTTTTTTACTAAGAATAATAGTTAACCTTCTTACACTAGGTAATTACTATAGCACTTTAAGGGTACTATATACTTCTATATAGGGATTATTAGTTAACTAGTATATAATAAGACTAATTAGTAAAATTCCTATATAAATAGTCTCTATAGAAGCCAACTAATAAAGAGAAACATTATCCCTCTTCACACATATATATATACACTATACCTGACTATAGTAGTAAGAAAATATAGTTAATAACTATTAGCTTAGGAAGTAAAGTAAATAATAAGATAAAGGTAATAATAGCTTCCCTTTAATATATAAATTTAACTTAAGAGTAGAATAATTTAACCCTATAATTTCTAGATTAAGAGGATATTTATAGTAGTAATACCTAATAAGAGACTATTTAATAAGACTAGTAGTTAGTAGTAAGACTTATAAAATAAGTAAATTATTAACTAAGATAATATTTTATTCTTTTAAGTATATCTTTAAGTATACTACTATTAATTAAAAAGTAATATATAAGTATATAAAAGATTATTAACTAATTAGAATATATAGATCTAATTATAGATAAACTTACTAATAAGGTTAGTAATAGTAAGGATAATAATAAGGGTATATAACTAGAGATTAAAGTACTTAGTAAGGGTTAGGTATATAGTTAAGTATAAATTTTACTTAGAAATACTATTAAATTAAGCCTATATATGTGTTATTTATATAATTTTCAACTTTATTAATAGTTGGTAAAGATATAGTACTAAATACTAGTATATATAATAACTTTAATAATTACTATGGTGGTCCCTAGTTAAAATAAATTTGTGTATATGTATGGGTACTAATTAGTCAGAATTGGGTGTATGGAATTCGAAAATGGGTGCGCGATTATCCGGTCTCTTTTTATAGAGATGATATATTAGAGTATATGGCGACATCTTATGCCTCTTCTAAGTCTAATATGGACACCCCCCAACTAAAGATTCCAAATATCCCCTCGGAATACACGAAGGGACCTTTTCTCTGCCCTTATTGCTTCCTAATCATTTCAATAGGAAGCAAGGCCCAGTGGAAGTACGCACACCTAATGTATGATTTAGTAGAGAGATGCTAATACCTCGAAAAATTAGACAACACATCTTCGCTGACTTACGACCCTACAATTGCCTCGAGCCTAAATGCACAGACACGGAGATTCGCTTCGCACGGCGAAGAGACTGGTTCAGCCACGTTGTTCGGGAACATTGGCGAACTTGGACGTGCCCCTTTGGGTGTGCTGAGCGCTGGACTACCTCTTCGGTTTTCTTCCAGCATATGAGCCAAAAGCACGAGTCGGCGACAATACCACCGCAAATGGGCTCGAGTAGTCAAGACAATCTCACAATGGCTCAAGGAAAATGTCCTCTTTGTTTGGAATATGAGATTGTGAATAGTCATCAGTATCGATCCCATGTTGGTCATCATTTAGAGCAGTTGGCCTTGTTTGTGTTACCGGGTGCCGAAGTTGAGGAAGATGAAAATGAGGAAGAGGAAATCAAGGAAGAGAAAATTGAAGAAGATGAGGCCGAGGCAGGGGACTCTGAGGAGTGGGAAACCGAGGACGAGGAAAGTGAGGAAGAGGAGGAGCAACAAGACCCACACTGCGACGCTCCCAATTGTCGCAGAAACCTTGTCTACAAATGGGTGGGCAGGTCCAAGACCTATTCACGCCACTGCCAAGACCATACTTGTCAATGGAGATACAACAGCCCGGAACCGTTCTGCCCTACGCCAAGAAACCGCGCTGATAAGTGCTGTCCTCACCACGGAAAGTGCAGAGTCCAAGACTGTACTCGCCAGGCACCACGGGCTGTCGACGCGAATGAACTCCCATGGATATGCCCTCAGCGTATGTATATTTTTGCTTGCTTGACTTGCTTATTTAATACTTTTTTCGGGTAGATAATGCTAACTTTGGCCTGATTCTATCAACAGATCTGCAAATGGAACTTCATGAAGAAATACCGCAGCGAGAACTCGAGAGACTACGAGCTGAAGAGAAGAAAAGGATGAGGGGCAAAAGGGAGTAATATTGAAAAAACGACAGGCATATCACTGGCTAAACTAAGATCGAGGTGTAATTAGCTGACACAAGTCAATCTCACCGCTTCCAAGGACAGACCCATCCGATAAAAGACCAGAATCCCCAGTGCTTTGATCAGACCTTCTAAGCAGTATGAAGTTACTCTGAAGACATCCAGTCAGAGCCCAAAAGCATAGAGATCCTGCGGAATCCAATCCTCCGCACCCCAGTAGCACTACTGAGAGATATCGGCTGCGTCTCTGGCTCTAACATGCCTCTCGGAAAGCTTCAGTCCCGGTGGACGATCCTCGATGTTCCGGAAACGCACGGTGCTGTGGTGCTGATGCTCCTACAGAGTGCCCCGTCGTAAGTTACCTCCCGTCTATGACAAGCTTTACAAGCCTTGAGCTGCCTCATAGCTTCCGGATTCAAGGCACATAGCTAACAGTAAATTATCTATCGTGCAGTGCTGCGAATGATTCTAGAATCCTGGAAAGATCAAGCAGGACAGTGATTGTAGCATTTGGGGCAGAGAGCATTCTTCCGAAAGTCAATATCCAGTAGACTCGTTATCAAAGTATATATATCATACTATACATCAACGATATCAGCTCCTCAATCGCAACTGTAATGACACAGGCCCGTACCTAGGTATGTTTCTGATCACTAACTAAGGAGACCTAAAATTTCCTAAAAGTTTTCAAATATAGTAGTGTTACTCTAGACTAAGCTAGTGGTGACTCATGTCAGGTTAAGGTACTCAGCAAGCCTAGGAGCTGGGTTTTGTTACTGGACATGAAATTGTCGCTGCAAGAGAATGAATGGTGAAAGTTACGTCTGGCAACAATGTGTCCTGGGTCAATGTGATAACTCCGAAGTGGAGCTGTGTTGATTTCAGAATGATTGCAGCTAGTCAACGATGGGCTACCAGGCTGAAACCCGCCCTCGGGCGTATTAGGCAACAGTCAACGCTCAACGAAGGATTTTCACGACAACTACGCTGTCTTCGCAGCGAAAATCCAAGATGTGCGGGAACCTTTGGGATACGGGGACATCAATTTAGAGGAAGAGAGGGTTATTCCGTGACCCCAAAGTCATTTTCGTCGGAACCCGGAAGACTGAAGATCGATGGCGGTTTCTTCAGCATGAAACTGCAAATCCTCTCAGACCTCCACCTGGAGACTCCGAAGGCGTACGATGTCTACGAAATCAAGCCTTCCGCGCCCCATCTAGCACTACTTGGAGACATCGGCTGCGTCTCCGACCCGGGCTACCTCGACTTCCTCACCGCCCAGCTGGCACAGTTCCGCACCGTTTTCCACCTGCTAGGAAACCACGAACCGTACGGCTCAACCTGGGACGCATCGATAAAGACATTACGCGAGTTCCAACAGAAGAATCGCCAGGCCCGGGCCCGACAGCTGTCAACAGACGGCGATGGCATCGGCGAGTATATCCTCCTCGACCGGGACGAGTTACACCTCCCGGGCCACAACCTCACCGTCCTCGGCTGCACGCTCTTCTCGGACGTGCCGAAGGTATCCAAACATAACATCAGCTTCGGCCTGAACGACTTCTTCCGCATACGCGGCTGGACGGTGGAGCAGCACGTGGAGGCGCACAGGCGGGACGTCGCTTGGCTGAACGAGCGCGTCGCGGCCATATCGCGCGAGGACCCCGAGCGCCGAATCGTTATTCTCACGCACCACAGCCCTACGGTCGATGCCAGGGCTGTCAACCCGAGGCACGTGACGAGCAAGATTAGAACGGGCTTCGCGACGGACCTGAGAGGGGAGGAATGCTGGAGGGCTGGGAATGTGGTCTTTTGGGCGTTTGGGCACACGCATTATAACTTTGATCGCTTCCGTGATGAGATCACTGGCAAAGTTGTCTACTCGAATCAACGGGGGTATTACTTCGCCCAAGCACCTGGCTTTGATGAGGAGGACGTCGTCGATCTCAGTGATCTGACCACGGAATAGACATCCCGTTGGGCCTCTGATATGTCATGGGGTAGTACCAGCAGTTTTTGCAACGGGTCCTGAAAGGAATCAACACACTTGCTTTGCGGAAGATTCGTTGGATTCTTACGCATGTCAGAATTATTGAAACGTTGGTAGATCAAAGCAAATAGGAAGATCGAACAAGTCACGTACGGCACTCACGGCTTAGGGGAATTAAGTAGAAGTCTCGTGTTGTGCGATCCCATCTTCTGCACATTCGTTACTGTGTGCGTGTGGAGTCTTACTGAGTTGTTTCGATCACTTAAAAGTGTTTCAAAAGTATCAATCTCAACTCTGATAATCGCCGTCAGAAAACACAAACGGATTCCAGCCCTCCTGAGGATCCATCATGAAATCCATGCCTTCGAAGTCCAAACCTTCAAACGCAAACATGTCGATGTCAAATGCAGACCCAAGGTCTTGACTGTCCACTGGGCCCAAGAGTGTGTCGTCCTCCACAGCAGGATGTAAGTGGCCAGGTAAAGAGTCCGGACGGTCTTTCATCAGTCCGGGGCTGGTGAAAGTCTCGGGGTTTTGCTGGCTGGAATTGTACACCGCATGAGGAACATGTCTCGCATACCACCGTTCGACCTCTTCAGCCCGGGATACAAACTGTTCAAGAGGATGCGGCATCTCCACCTCCACGTTTTTGCTCTGCGCTGTAGACATCCTCAGACGCTCAATAAGCCTCTTTAGAGTGCCGGCGATGTCCAGGGACCTTCGAAGCTCAATGGCTGTCGTAGGGTTGATACCACAGGTCGTGCACAGCATGTCTAGCTTGACTCCAAGAGAGAGACCATAGCCGAAGGTGACCCAGACAGGGTTTATGAAGCATATCTGCTGTGCTGGCTCGGCAGAAAGCAGTATTTCCATCAGAGACTTGACAGCCGAGATGGTCTCCGCCAGACTGGCGGATGGATCTAGCGAACTGACGACTGGGGAACCAGGAAGGTTTATCTCTCTCAGTAGAAACTCGGCGGTGTGTGTTTGGATGTTCAGAAAAGCTTTCGACCTCAAGTCAGCTTTTCTCAAGTATAACTTGGTTCCGACAATCAGGGGACCACTCACGAAAGGACGCCGCATGGGGCGGCATGGATTCTTTGAGAGACCGCCACTGGTGTTGGAGATGGGTTACGCGAGTGTTGGAAGTTTCGTCACATCGACGAGATGTAGTGTTTTTAGCTATATCATAGACCTCCTCGATCATCCTCAGTAAGCCGACAATCTGCGGCAGGTATCGGTCTGTCGAATATTCTGCTCGCTGAGCCAGTGCAACACAACTTTCCGCCAAGAGAGGCACTGTCGGGAAACAGTGGAATTTGTCCAAGATGACAGAAGCACTCTCAAACGTTAGATCACGGAATTCGAAAAAGAAGACCAAGCCGTATCTTACCACGAAGCAACACTGTAAAGGCCTACCAGCGCCCGCACCTCTTCTGCTCTACCGGTAAGTCCTCCAGTGGATAAGCCTGAGTTACCATCTTCATTTCTACGTGTTGGTAAATCTTGAGGCTTATGTAAATCTAGGTCGTACATGATACTCATGGCAAGAAACACGTCCTGAGTGTGTTTCCGGGGGCGAGGTTGGAAATGCGTCCTGTGGAGCGTCAGGTAGTGCACAGGCATAACTGCAGCTATAAATGAGGAATCAAGTGACCAGTTGTTGAACCTAGAGACAGAATCTCACTCACCAAGCAATATATATCACCAGACCTTGCAGATTCTCAAGAGTCGCAACTCGTCCCTGAAGAAGTGCAGTGGCCAGCACCCTTTCAAATAATTGCGAGAGGCGCGCCTGCAGATGCCCATCATCATGCGAGGCCGCAAAAAGAATCGCAAGGCACACAATCGGCTTATCCCGATGCAAGTCTGCCATCTTGACCGATTCCGGGATGATAATAAAAGGAAAGTTGGGCGTGAGTGATATCCTAAAGCGGTTGAGAAGAAGATCTCCCTTCTCAGTAGTCAATAAACCCAACTTGAATGGGTCCTGTGAGACCACATTGACTGGTAGGACCGCCCTTGACTCCTCCTCTTCCTCGCCAGCCGCTGCGGAGGACGTCCTTGAAGCTCCGCGGTCATTTCCGGGAGATGGATCTGAAGCAACGCTGCCTCCTTGTTGGGAGGCCAGAATATTATCAAGCCTGGCGATCTCAGCCTCGAGCTGGCTGATACGGCTGCCGATTACAGGTTAGCCGTAAGGCCTCGAGATTTGAACAGACGCTTGATCCCTCCCCCACCTGCCAGCAAGGGAAAATGGAAGAAGAGAAATGTATTATTACTTTGTCCGTTGCGCCGGCGCCTGGCCTCGCCGTGCGGGTGGGAATATGCATGTCTTTTTCAGCCGGAGACAACGGTCGCACAAGCCCGAGTCCTGGGTTCTTTCACAGCGGAGCTTGGCGTGAGAACAGACCTGGCATGTCCTCAGGAGTGACGGATCGGCGTTATTACGCTCTCCTTGCCGTCTTGAAATTCGCATGGCTTGATTGCTATTGTCCACATGTAAATATTTGCACGTGTTGCGTGTGGCAGAATGCCGTGTAAGTACGACAGATTCTCGTAACCAGGTAGGCAATGCTACTCTGAACTATTCTAGAAATGCAAGAAATCCATGTGGAAGCTATAGGATATTAATGTGATGCAACCATGTCATGCTTGCAGTTGTGTTGCCGAGTGTGGCTAGTGCGGGTGCGTGGGTATAAGTCGCCGTTCCGGCTCAGATCTGAGGCGACCGTGGTCAGCAGTAGGGGCCCTTTGTTCGTGAGTTATGAGCCACGGCAGGGCTTCTTTTACCTCTCGCAAACATGATAGCCACACCAGATGTGGAATACGAAGCACCTAATACGTCTCAAAACAATATTTGACGCGTTTGATGGAGGCGCAGCCCGGCTCAATCAAACGCACTTCCACTCAGCACAGGCCGTGATCCTGCGGCAGTCTTGGCGCATGCGATCCAGGCACCGAGATTAAGTGAGCCGACCGACACGGCACCGACGTCTCTATCTCACCAACATCCCCTTCGTCTTGGTCAAGGTGAGAAACGAGGGGGGCTTCGTCATTCTTCTCGTAGACTTATGACTTGTCAAAGGATCCACCATCACACATTGTACCCCCATAGTCAGCCAGGACGACAGCCACCCGCCACGGCGTAAGATGGCGCCTCTTAGCTCGGAGCCTCGTCAGGTGCTCGTGGTCCTGAACCCAGTGCGACGGAGAGCCCTGTACCAGCTCGTGACCGAGATCACGGCGTACATGCGGTCACAGTTGGAGCTTCAGAATGACAGAGACGACAGCCAGGCGACCAAGAACGGACCCCAGTCTCCGGCTCACCCAGCGCAGGCCCCACCACCACTCGGCCGAGACTCACCACGGGGCTCACCGACGCCTGCTGGTGCCACCACCACCTCCGCCACCGTTGCAAAGGCAAAGGCAGAAGCGTCCGTCTCACAGGCACACACGCCGCCAAGCCCGGAGCTCATCGCGCTGCGCAAGGCGGCTGTTGTGCACTTCGACGAGTGGAAGAGGGAGTTCCACACCAAGCTGAGGGAGATCCTGGCCGCCAGGGATGACGACAAGATCCTAGGGGCGCGCGAGGAGCGCCAGAAGAAGATGGCACAGATGAAGGCCGAGAGCCCCGCCGAGGGCGAGGATCTCATTGACTTTGGCGGTGACCCCTCCGAGAACGAGGCGGCCCTGCACACCACGAAGGCGATCGAGTCTCTCAGGGCCATCTACCACCCCATCCCCACCCGGCTGACCACGGTCCCGGTCGAGGACAGGAAGGAGGTCGTCAGCTCCGTCCTCATCCTTCTGCTATCTACCGGGAAATACACGGCCTACGCGAGGACCTTCATCACCTACCTGACCTCCGCACTCGGGCTGCCCCTGTCGTTCCTCACCGACGAGGAGAAGGAGATCGCAAAGACCATGATCGAGGCATCAGCTGAGGCGGAGAAGGCCAAGAAAGACGGGGCCATGTCTGCCGAGGCTGAGGCACAGAAGCGGAAGCAGCAGGGCCAGGTGGGCAGGTTCTGGAAGGTCGGCCTCGCGTCGGTGGCTGGTGCCGCGATCATCGGGGTGACTGGTGGTCTTGCGGCGCCAGTCGTAGCTGGTGCTATCGGTGGCCTGATGGGGTCCGTGGGACTGGGTGGGTTGGCTAGCTTCCTCGGCATCTTCTGGATGAACGGCGCGCTGGTTGGAACTCTCTTTGGCGCATTTGGGGCGCGAATGACTGTCAGTGTCCTCTAAGGTTCCCTTCCTTGCGCTGATACTGATGGCTGACTCCGATATAGGGCGAGATGGCAGACAAATACGCCAGGGAAGTGGAGGACTTCCGGTTCCTGCCCCTCAAGGACGAATGGGGTTCCGAATTCCGCAAAGACGACAAGGACGTACGAAGGCTCAGGGTCTCCATTGGCATCAACGGCTGGCTTCTCTCAGAAGATGAGGTGACAAAGCCGTGGCGCTCCCTCGGCGATGAGACAGAAGCCTTTGCTCTCAGATACGAGATGAACAGCCTACTGGAACTCGGGCACGCCCTCCAGGACACTGTGACGTCGTACGCGTGGAGCGTCCTAAAGATCGAAATTCTGAAGCGCACCGTGCTTGCGACCTTGTGGGCAGCGCTTTGGCCCATCCAGATCCTCAAGCTGGCAGCCGGCGTCGACAACCCCTTCAACCTGGCCAAGAACAGATCTGAGAAGGCAGGCCGAATCCTGGCGGACGCACTGATCAACAAGATCCAGGGAGAGCGGCCGGTCACCCTCATCGGGTACTCCCTCGGTGCGCGGGTAATCTATGTCTGCCTCAAGACCCTTGCGGAGCGGAAAGCGTTCGGACTAGTGGACACTGTCGTCTTCATCGGAGCGCCGACGCCATCTAACAGAGACGAATGGCAGCTGATCCGCAGCGTTGTTACCGGAAAGTTATTCAACGTCTACTCAGAGAACGACTACATCCTCGCATTTCTCTACCGCGCCACCAGCATCCAACTCGGTATTGCCGGGCTGCAAGCGGTGGAGGACATCGAGGGTGTCGAGAACCTCAACTTGACAGAAGACGTCAAGGGACACCTGAGATACCCGGGACTGATCGCCCAGATCCTCACCAAGTGCGGATTCCCAAACATCAGCGGTGGCGATAAGCCAATCGAGAAGGAGGAAGACATCAGGCTCGAGGACATGGACGGCAGCAGCAAGACGGGCACTTTGCTGGACTTTGACGAGCCCCCGGCCCCGGTGGCTGTCAAGCCATTGGGTAGGAAGACACACCGTGACATCTCGTTTCCGAGCGGGTTCCCCAAGACGGAGGAGCGTCCCGTGGTCAGGAAGGTCCAGTCGACACCAGTTGCCGGGCCACTCAGCTCTGAGCTGCAGACGGCGTTCGACCCGCAGGAGCCCAAGTCGCTTGGGTCTCCCGATGCTAAGGAATGGCAGCGCAAACAATTCAGTGCCACAGAGACAAATCTCCCTGCATCTTCACAGCCTCCCCCTTCATACAGCCCAGGCAAGTTCACGTTACCCCCAGAGGTGGAGGATAAATTGTATGGGGCGACAAACTCCGATGACGAAGACGAAGAGGACTTTGGCGGCGGGATAAGCATGATGGACAACGATGATGACCATTCAGATGATGGTGACATGGTCACGTATATGGAGCCATTGAGACTTGAGGATAGGGAGGAGAAATAAGGGGTTCCAGCCGGCTGGCGAGACAACAGGTTCTGCGAGGAACAGGGCCACCATCCAACGGTTTCATACATAATATTTGCTTGCTATAATATCCTGAAAGCCCGCCAGGACTTCTATTGTTACTCATGCGTAGACCTAATTATACCACTTCTCAAAGCTCAAGGTCTCGAAACAAGGAATTGCAGGCTCCAGTTACCCTTCGCATTGTTTCCTCCGGGTGTTCGCGTTACCGGTTCCCTAGTGGTCCCCTGCTCATCGACCCCAGCCATACTTCTCTTCGCAATCCAAAGATCTTCGGCAGCTGTATTGCCACTTGTTGACGATGTCATTTCCAGTCGAGAAGACACGGGAGGCATCAGGCCAGTTGAAATTCCCTGTCTGATACAGGAACAGCAGGCGCAAACTGGCCGTGAGCAGACATGTTCCGACCAGGGGCCATATGAAGCCGATTGGAAACTGAAAGCGGGCTGCTTAGACTCACAATTGCTACCATCCAAATGGTACAGGGAATCTGTTTCTCGACCACTCTGGCATGAGCCAGCATCACAGTGGCGAGTGGTCCAGGAGAGTACCGCGGCGGATCATGATGACAGAGCATTTGTTGATACGTGTGTGGCATATTCTGGCGCCGGTCCTTTGTAAAGTACATTTGATGTTCTTCCAAATTGATGCCGACGTTTTGTGGAGCTGTATGTGGTGTTGGCTTAGAGAGTGTCGGCGACCCACCAACACACCTTGGATTCGCCGAATCGGGAAGGATTATGCACAAAGCTGGATCTCAAGACACTAGGCCGTACGGAATGAACTTTCCCCCCAATTCTTGTGAGCCCATCCCTTCGTACTGCGAGAGGTTTGGTGTGAGTTCGATTGCAGTGGGTCTCTTGCGCCACGATGTTGTTGGTTATGGTCTAACATCCACCTATGTAGTTACAACCTCTGATAATGACAATGACCATAAAGTGGCCACTGTCTCATACAAATTGCCTCACCTCTGATCTATAAAAACATGTTCTGAACGATTATCATTATTTGTTTTCGAACTCCCTATCTTCAGCTTCCCAAGACCATTTAGAGAGCTGGCACCTGAACAGCAGAGTAGTGACCAGCATGGCGGACCCCGAGATTTTGTTAGAGCAACTGAGGCTGTTCGTAGACAATCCCGATGCATCTCAAGCCGACGAGGCCCAGAAACAGGAACTCCTGAAACTTAGCCGCCAGGCTGCATCTGCACTGGAGTCACCATTTGAGACCCTGCAGAGACTCGTTTACTCCGTTCGTATCAGCTTCATCACCTCGTAAACATGCCGCCCACGCGCCGAAAAAGACTGACACCTCAGAAAAAAGCCATTGCCCCTCGTGGCCGCAAGGATATGTCAGGACCGCAATATCTTCGTCACACTGGCCGCAAACCAGGACGCCGCAGGTGTTAGCTCCGCCGAGTTGATCGCAGCGAGTGGGCTTCAGCCGAGCGTCTTTGAGTCCATCATCGACTATGCGTGCGTACAGGGAATGGTGGCGGAAGCGTCCAAGGGACGATATGTCGCGACAAAGCTGACCCACACGCTGCTCGTGCCGGTGTTCGTTGACGGACTGACCCATTTCCACGACAACTGCCTCCCAGGGTTTGCTGCTCGTGCCGGTGTTCGTTGACGGACTGACCCATTTCCACGACAACTGCCTCCCAGGGTTTGCTGCTCTCCACCGCGCCTTAACCGAGGGCGACGGCAGATCGAATGCCTTCAAGTTGGGCCAGAACACCTCGGAGGACTTCTACACGTGGATGGACACGCACCCTGTCCAAAAGCATGCTTTCCACAACTTCATGAAGGAGCAGTTCGCCAGCCTGCCGACGTGGCTGGACGTGGTGTCATTTGAGGAAGAATTCACCCTAGATATGCAGCCCGATGACGTTGTGTTCGTCGATGTTGGTGGTGGCAATGGATCCCAATGTGCGGCGCTCAAGAAAGCCTTGCCTGACCTCAAGGGCCGGGTCATCTTGCAGGATCAATCCTATGTGCTTGAAACGGCGCTCGAGGTGGAAGACATGGAGAAGATACCCTATGACTTTTTCACAGACCAGCCCGTAAAAGGTAGGCAAGAAAACCCAGAAGCTCCCTCAAACAGGCCCATTGGATCTGACAGATCAGGCGCTCGTGTCTACTACTTCCGCCAAATCCTGCACAATTTCGACGATGATGCGTGCGTCCGCATTCTGAAGTCTCAGATTCCGGCTCTTGGGCCTGACAGTGTCGTTGTGATCGACGACAAGGTCCTGCCCGACGAAAAGCCGGCGGTTGGGACGCCCGGGGTCGAGTACACGGCGGCGTTGAGTATCGCAATGAAGGTGATGTTTGATGCACAGGAAAGGCGCGAGAGTTCTTTGCGACGGTTGTTGGACGAAGCTGGGCTGCAAGTCAAGGATATAAGGAAGTTCACCAGATTCGATGACGCCGTAATCATCGCGACGAAGAAGCCCCTGTTCAATTGAGCCTCGCATTCTAGCACCCGGCTTGCGTTGTTAGTGGGTCGACAGGTCGAGCAGAGATCAATGGTATGCAAATGCAATTCTTCCGCGTAATAATTGCCATCTTGATGCTTTCTAAATCTGTCTAATTTCCTTGCCGACCATTTCTGGTCTGTCGACTTCCCACTCGTCCCGGAGCGCAGCGAAAGTGAGATCACTGACGAGCAAGCTCTGGCCTAAGCTCCACACCAAAGTGATGGCGTAGAAGAAATTGGCGTTGCCGCTACCAGCGTATATCCACAGATAGTAGAAGGCCGGCCCCAAAAATGTGGCGTACAATATTGTCGAGGGGACCACGAAGGTATACCGCATCAATGGGAAGACGTGCCTGTAGAGTGGGATCATTGCGAGGAAGAGCGACGTGTCACTGATGCTGGGGTAGGGCTTGAATATTCCAAAGATGCCGAGGAGCAGTGTAATCACAAACAGAGGCTGTGAACGGATGCGTATGCTCAGAGCGCCGACATACGATGACAAGTGCAGCCAGAAGACGGCCAAGAAGAATGACCGGAAGGAGTCAAACATCTCGATGAAGAAGTACCACCACAGTCCGACATTTGGTGTCAGATCCGTGAGGGTGAGCTGGATGCCGTACGTGGAGGAGACGAACTCCCACGACCCAGTAATGAAATATGACGCTTGGAACAGGATCGAGACGGTTGCTGCCACAACGCCAATGAACTTGGCCGCGAAAGCCAGCGGCTGCACTTTCCCTTGCCCAAGGCTGCGATCATATGCCAAGAGCGCCAGAGGCGGAAGTAAGAGGGCCGGGTACATGGACAAGTAGGCGGCGAAAGACATGGCGATCGCTGCGCTGTAGGGAGCACCAGTCGCTGCCTTTGCGACGGCGTGCAAGATGGCGCATGTCGTGAAGACACTCGTGGGTCTTCCGATACAGGTCGCGATCGTGAAGGGGTTGAAAAGAAAGCTAGCAAAGCCAAAGTCAGCACGCTGGCGGATCCGAATATGGAGGCCGGATGGGTCTCACAGTGCAGCAACTACAAAGCTACTCCATCTCTTGTCCCTCCTCGGAGAGGTGAACCGCAAAGACTGGCCAGCTTCCCCAGAATCGGCAATAGCAATTAAAGAGTTGGCGCTGAGGAGGTCGACCGCTATATATAGTATATATGTAAAGACGGGCCAGCAGGCGAAGCTCGGAAGGAGGGACAGGACGGGCAGCAGTAAGGGCGCTTGATGGTACACGCCGCCATCGTAAGGCGAAACATTGTGGTTGTAGAGGAAGAGGCCCTCTTGTACTGCATTAACTGTCAGCGCGAACCGAATTATCGGCGTGGTCCAGGAGCGAAAGGGGTGCCATACATCGTTTGAAGCTGGTGACGGGAGTCGATACCTCAACGCGCCCGGCCACCAGCTCTGGTAAACCTGGGAAGGCGAAGAACAGAACAAGTCGCAGGAGGGCGGCAGCCAGGTAGAGGCCTTGCAGCCTTTTCAGGCTTGGAGTTGACCCATTCATCTCTGGGCCATCTCCAGGTGAAGGGTGCGGGTTGCAGTCAGGCGTGGTGTCGACGATGCTGTCTGGCTGGGCAGGCAGTTGGACCGGGAGCTCTGCCAGGCTGGCTTCGGAGCTTGCTGACTGACATGAGCCGCGGTGTGGCTGGGGTACATGCAATTCATCAGACCCCTGAACCAAGGCCAGAGCACCCCTGTACAAGAGCATGCACTAGCCCCCAAAAGGCGGGCGGTGAGTGCGGCAGAAGTCGAAAAAGTTCCTTATCGATGAAAAGTTGAGAGGAGCAGAGGCCCTTGGGAAAATTGGAGGCGTTTTCTCTCGCTGCGCCGGTCCAACGTATTTTCCCAGGTCAACAGTTGGAAGCCAACCACCAGCAACATGGGCCGCATAAAGAAGAAGGGAGAGGCCGGAAACGCCAAAAACTTCATCAGCCGCAACCAGGCTATCAAGAAGTTGCAGCTCAGCCTGCCCGATTTCCGAAAGCTATGCATCTGGAAGGGAATCTACCCGCGGGAGCCCAGAGACAAGAAGAAGGCCTCCAAGACGTCCACGCCCTCGACCACCTTCTACTACTCCAAGGACATCCAGTACCTCCTTCATGAGCCGCTGCTCCAGAAGTTCCGCGACCAGAAGGCTCTCGAGAAGAAGATCTCGCGCGCCCTCGGTCGTGGAGATGTCGGCGACGCCGCCCGTCTCGAGAAGAATGCCGTTCGCCCCGAGAAGAACGGCAAGCCGCGCTACACCCTCGACCATGTCATAAGAGAACGCTATCCTACCTTCATCGATGCCCTTCGGGACCTCGACGACTGCTTGTCGATGCTGTTCCTCTTCGCCAACCTGCCTTCCACCTCGACCGTCCCCGCCAAGATGATCGCCCGCTGCGAGAAGCTGTGCTTGGAATTCGAACACTACCTGATCGTGTCGCATAGCCTGCGGAAGTCTTTCTTGTCGATCAAGGGAATATACTACCAGGCCGAAATTCAAGGCGAGGACGTCCTCTGGCTGGTGCCCTACAAGTTCAACCAGCGGGTGGTTGGTGATGTCGACTTCAGGATCATGGGTACCTTTGTTGAGTTCTACATGACGCTTCTTAGCTTCGTCAACTACAGGCTATACACTTCAATTGGCTTGAAATACCCACCAAAATTCGACCAGGCCAAGGATGACCAAGGTGGAGAGCTAGGTGCCTTCACCCTAGAGGGTGCCAACATTGCCACGACTCAGGAGGAGCCCAAGCAGATCACAAATGGAGAGAGCGAACAGCACGGCCCCGACCCCAAGGTCCAGGCTCAGGTCAATAAGCTGGTGCGGGAGATGAGGGATGGCGAGACCAATGGCGACGACAAGAAGGCTGAGGATGCGGATGAGGAGAATGAGGACGAACCTACGGACGCCATTGACAAGTTCGAGCCTGCGGTTCCCGGTGGCGACATCCTCCCCCAACCTTCATACGGCAGCAACGACCCATCTCAACTATTCTCAAAATGCACATTCTTCCTCGGACGTGAGACCCCTCGGCAACCGCTCGAGCTGATCCTGCGTTCCTTTGGTTGCAAGCGCATAGGATGGGACTCCGTCTTGGGCGAGGGCGCATTCACCACGAACGAGCTCGACCCCGCCATTACACACCAGATCGTCGACAGGCCACTGGTCCAGGCTGCTGTGGAGGCCAATGGCGACGGTGAGGACAACCAGACCTCTCAGAAGCTTGCTCCAAACCAGAGGGTACCTGGCCGCATCTATGTTCAGCCACAATGGGTTTGGGACTCGATCAACGATGAGGAGCTGAAGGACACCAACCTTTACGCCCCAGGTGCTGAGCTTCCGCCGCATCTGAGCCCCTTCGTGAAGCCCGTCCAGGGCCAGTATGATCCTACGATCGCCCTCGAGGAGCAACAGACTGAGGCGGAGGCTCTGGCAGACAGCGATGCCGAGATTGATGAGGAGGCAACTGGCATGGACGCCGATAACTCAGAGGACGAGGAAGATGCCCAGGAGGATGCGTTCGGCGGCTTCTCGGGCGAGGAGGACGGCGCAGAGGACTCCGACGAGGAAGAGTCGGCAGCGGCGCAAAGGCAACAGGAGCTGGAGGCCGAGCTGACGGGCAAGCCGGTCAAGTCCAAGGCGCAGACGCCCAAGGAGAAGAAGAAGGCTGAGGCGCGCAAGGCGCTGGACAAGAAGACCAAGGAGGAGGCCGAGGAGCTGGAGAGGGCCAAGGGCATGCTGAGCAAGAAGAAGAGGAAGCTGTTTGAGCAGATGCAGTACACCAACACCAAGAAGAGCGCCGAGGACGAGAAGCTGCGGTCCAAGAGGAGAAAGATCGAGAAGCAAAAGGGTAAGCGGGCGTAGATGGGAAATAAAGGAGTCGGGGATACCATTAATGAATTTACTTGAGCCTGAGAAACACTCATACTGTCTGCCCACCCCGAGCATTGATGATGACCAGCTTCGGTGCATGTCCACTAAAGGTCTAACATCTTTGTTGTGGACTGGAAGTGCTCACTGTCAGACTGTCTACTATCGACTCACATAGAGTCTTATCCCATGGTAAAGTTTCCGATGTGACAGCCTCCTATGCGACAAGCCTCGTATGGGAAAAACTCCAGTAAGAGACTCTCCTATGAGAAAAATTTCAGTGAGAAAACATCTAGTGTGAGAGCCTTTCAGTGAGAGAACCTCTGGTGTGAGAACCTCCAGTGAAAAAACCTCCCACGGCATAATCCACTGGGGGATGGCCGCGTAGACAGTATTATATCGTAAAGTTGCAAGCCTGGGCCATCTCATGGCATCGCGTCTCAGCACCTAGTTATCACCCAATGTACCTAGAGGAAGCGCTGCACCAGTAAAATTTAGCGCCCACTCCCTGAGTCACAGCCTGTATTCTGACCGATATAGCAGCCACGCCAACCAGCCTAAAAACCTACAAAACCAACAACACAAAAATTGCCCAGCATGGCAAGCTCCCACGAAGATGAGGAATGGGACAAGAGCACGTCCGAGATCCAGTCTGAAGACTCGGACGACCTGCACGAGAACCGCCCGAACCGCTGGCAAGGCCCCCCGCAGAGCTGGCGCAGCATCACTGAGGAGGACCGTCTCACTTACAACGCCCTCGAGAAAGTGAGAAATCAGGACCTTTCGCTGCACCTTTACAATGCCTACAAACTCAAGGAGAGGGCAACTGCGGCAGCTGCAGGTGAGGGATCTGGCCAAGAAGAGGTACCTACCTTCCACTGCAATTCCATAATTAAGCCTCGACACACTCGCTGACTTTCATAATCAGGATGTTGATGCAGAGACGGGCGAACCTGTCCGGAATGAGCCATGGGCACCACCTAAGAGCTGGACTGCCTGGCCCCTGCCGCCACACCTACTACCGCCAGACGACTTCATGCCAAGGACGGAAGATGAGGACGAGATCTTTACTTACCGGCGTTCGGAAGACCAGAGGCCCAGCGCTAAGCTTGAGGATATCATCTCGGCGACCACACTGAGATTTGCCAAAGAACGCCTCCACCAACGGGGCTTCACCGAATCATCCCATGATGACGACGACAGCACTGTCAAGGCGGAACCTCTGTCCTCTGAGGCCGAGTCTCAGCCGGACGAGTCAGTGGATGATGACGAGGACGAGGTGGTGTTGGACGGTGGTGAGCAATCAGAAGGTCGACCGCAACGAAAGCAGAAGGCTCCCGCGAAGACTTTGAAGCCTGTGGTTTCCACAGATGACGACCTCTCATACGACCTCATACGCCCTTCCACACGGAGGATCCTCGGCAAGCTGGACGACACCCTGACCATTCTACACAACGCCCGCATGACAAGTGCCCAAAACCTTGTTGAAGACTCCGATGCCTCATCCCCCGAGACCGACAATGAATCACGGCAATCATCCCAGCCCGCGAGCTCACCCGAACGCTCCCCCAGCAAGCCCCCGAGGATGCCAGCAGGAGACATGTCGCCAAAGAAATCCAACCGCGGCCGACCACGCAAGTACGTCCAGATGGAGGGCGAAAGCGAGAGGGACTACGAGATCAGGCGCGCGAGAGCCCTCAAGGGAAAAGTGAGGCTACCAGCGACAGCAGAGGAGAGCCAGAGCGGCTCTCCTCGAAAGAACACGTCACCCAGCAAACGACGCCGTGAGAACACAGCCGGTGATCACGACAAGGAGTACTGGATGCAGAAGAAGCTCGACCGCTTCAGGCCGCGCGACTGGAGCGACGTCCTGGGCGCCGCGGCGCTGGCGGGGTTCCCACCCGAGGTCGTCGCGCGGGCGACCCAGAGGTGTGCTAATCTGTTTGGCCAGGGGATGGAGATGCACAGGATCGACGGGGCGGCCGGTGGGGTGAAGACGACGACGTACCAGCCTGGAGGAGAGATGCCACCGGGTGGCTCCCAGGCCGAGGAGGAGGACGTTGACGATCTCCAGCACGGTCATTCGCGATCCGTGAGCCGGAATTCCAGCGCGAGGCCGAGCAGGACTGGTTCACCGACATCTGACGACGACGAGGGCGATGAAGAGGGCTCTGCGTCGCCCAAGAAGAAGGGTCAGAAACGGCCCAAATCCAAAGGCAAAAAGGGGCAGCATTTCTGCCCGTTCCCAGACTGCGAGAGAGCCACAGATGGCTTCGACAGGCCATTTAATCTCAAGAGGCACATGAAGCTTGTCCACGGTGAAGACAGTCCACCGGAGGTTTCTGAGGACGGCGAGCCTGGCGAAGCAGCTGTGGCGGATGACATGCTCGATGGAATTCGCCGTGACGGATTCCTGGAGCCCATACGGGTCCAGAAGGGCTGGAGGGCTGAGGATACGAAGAAAAGGGCTGCAAGAAACCCCTAGACATCGCGGTAAATGGAGTCAAGAGTCTGGAATTGGAGGGACCCAGCAGCATCAGAGCCGGATGATTGCTGAGCCTCTCACAATAGCTTCAGTCAATAGAAGCGTCTTGCGTCGTCACCAGTTACAATCACACAGGAACAACAGTGGGCTTCAGGCTTCTAGGGGTGTGGAGTGCTCGGCAGCAGAAACCACCGAGCGGGCTTTCAAGGACACAGAACTAGCCCAATCTATGGTTCACAATCCAAAAGACATGATCAATTGCTGGATCCCCATCGAGCGCAGGAACACTGCCATGAGACCATCCACTGAAGCAGACAGCCTACTTATCACCAAATTGCCTCGCAACCTCCCTCGCAAAGTCCCCAATCGTATCAAACCTCCACTGAAAACTAACCTTCCCATCCCTAACCATAGCCTCATAATCCCCACCGATCCCCTGCGCCTCCTTCCTCTCCCCGCCCCGCGAGATCCAACAACTACTAAAGCCCAAGGCTTTGGCGGCAGAGTGATCAACCCTCAGGCTCCGCGCGACATGCAACAGCTCCCCGCCCTCCTCACCAGGCTTGCCCGCGTTCTTGATGCCCAGCTCATCACCCGCCCGCCGGAACAGGTACTCAAAGTTCTTCCTCGCGGGCTTGTAGCTCCCAATCTCCTCGGCCGTGTACACAGCATCGAAGGGGACCGCGCCCAGCGGCCCCTCGGTGGTGGCCTTGATGTTGGCGTTATCGATGTTCGACAGGATGATCAGCTTATAATGCTTCTTAAGCGTCCTCAGGCCCTCAATCGTATCCCCAAACGCAGGCCAGCGGCCTGGGCCCGTCGCCATGTTGTCCAGGTCCTTCTGGGAGAGGGAATCCTCGGGCAGGCCCACGTCGGCCGCGAGCTTCTTCAGCGCCGTTGTGAGGTTGAGGTCGTACCTCAGGGTGGGCTGCGTGACCTCGAGCTCGTTGGAGAACTCGTCAAACCGGAGCAGGGCGAGCTTCGGATCCTTTGCGAAGGGGTGGTCGGACGGGAGCTTGGATGTGACGGGCTCGAGGGCCTGGATCAGGCCGGGCTCCCATTCTATCAGGGTGCCGTAGCAGTCGAAGCTTAGGGCCTTGAATTTGGTAAGGTCTTTGGTGTTGTCTATGTCCGCCATGGTTGGTGTGATGTTGTTTGATGACAAGTGAAGTTACTTGTTGTGACGGGCTCAGATTTGGTCGGTAAAGGTTTGGTGAATACAAGTAAATAGACCACCACAAATGTCTTACTCTATTTCCGGATACTCATCAATTTATACATGAAACCGTTGATATTCAGAGCCTCCAAATGAGCTTCATTCCTTCGTCGCATTCTTCTCACCTCGCACTTATTCCCCCGCCCACAGGGCGTACGATGACAACCGCTCGGCCTGCCGCTTTGGGCCATATAGTGCAGCTTACACGCCCTTGTCACTGCATTGAATCCGCCACTTTGCACATATCCAAACGATCTCGACAAAGGGCGTATTTCTGTGGACCATCTGGCAACACAATGAGGGGTTCACTAGTTATTTGAAACAGTCCATTCAATTGAGCAGCCCAGAAACAACTGGCTCAGGGGTATCGAGAATACTCAGTAAAACCTACACAGCGCCATTCAGCAACCTGCATTCGCACAATGTATTCGATCAATTCCGTCCCCGCACTCTTCGCATCCCTATGTGCACCAATTCGCCACCGAGAAGCTCCTTGCAAACATCAAACATAGAAAATGAACAGTGGCTGGCCTGCACCCTGGCCTTCATCGAATCATCGCATTAGCGCAGACGAGCGCTCTTCCGTCGTCGCGTGCTCTGAGAGAACTCTGATGGTGGCATGTTTTCAACGCCGTCCAAGTGGACCTTCTTGATCTGCTTAGACGGTATCCTAGACGTGGTCTTCTTGACAAGAGGTACGGTATTGTCCTCGGCCGGAGGAACAGTAGACATTGTACTTGCAGTTGGGTCGAACACGACCCCAGTGGTTGTGACATTCGTATCGACCTCTCGCAGACTCTGGCTCAATGGGTTGGTTGCAGAATCGGAGGAAGCTGGTCGAGACGGAGACTTGGTTTCTTCAGATGTGTCGACATCATTGAAAATGGGATGTGCAGGCGTCGCCCTGCTCGGCGTGGCTGTTGGCCGGCTCGGTGTCTGTAAGGGAGCTTCGTGGACACCAGAAATGAGAACTTCGCGGGAGGCAGTCCGAGGCAGTACGGTAGGATAGTGGTATTCAACCCTTTTGGGCGTTTCTCCGGTGGGCTCGTACTCGCGGAGAGATGTGCTTGAGATGTCCTCTCTTAGCTTGGTCAAAGGCTGGCAGAGGCTGTCGTCGAGCGGTTGCAGGTCTTCCCGTAGATTCTCGATCTCCGCGCCCATCTTCTCCCCAAGATCTTGAATCCTGTCGGATGTGCCCTGGTAGTGCGACGATATGTTGGAGAAAGAAGCGTCCACGGTATCTGACAGATTGGCCACCGAGGCCTCGTGTTGCGCGTGATGCCCAGCATTTTCCGACCGAGCTCTAGTGACGAAGTCGTCAAGGGCGGTCATTTGCATGTTCAGGTCTTTCATCTGTTCATCGACCACACGGACTGTCTCGGCGTGTACTGATTCCGTGGTGTTCTGGATCGAGGTGCTATGGCTATCCGCCGCCTGCGTTTTGACTCGATTAGTACCCTTATTTTATCGTGCATTGCATACTCGATCAAACTCACAGTCCAATCATCCTGAAGCTTGGTCTTCAATACGTCACGAGACTCGGACACGTCTTCCAGAAGCTTCTCCTCATTCGAGTCCCACTCGTCCATCCCTGCCGAGTAAGTGGTGACTTGTCCTTCGAACGCTTGTGTGGCGTCCTTCACACGTTCCTGGATCATGGCAGCCTTGCCGGCCAGTCGAGTCTCCTGCTGCTCCGCATGGGCAGTGATGAGTGATGTGATCTGTGCGAGGAGCTGCTGTCGGTCTTCCGCTGCTTGTCTTCTCTCCTCGTTGACAACAGTTTCGATTTGCGCCGAAGTGGACTCGCTTGATCGGAGCATCGTCTGGCTGGCGTCCTCCAACTGTCTCCTCAAAGAATCGGATTCGCTTCGCTGCACACTAATGTGACGAAGCATGTCGTCAAAAATGGCTTTGAAATCTTTGCCAAGAGAACTATAAGATGTGTGAAGATGAGAATGGAATGTATCCAGCTCACTCATCACATCGGCCGCTATCCTCTCGGCAGCTGCAGCGATCGCCTGGAGACTCTCCCCAACACGCTCCTTGATGTTGTCCCTGACGACCTTGATCTCTTCCAAGACATTGTCCATGTCGTCCTTGGACTGCTGCTTTTGCTCAATGAGCTCATCTCTCGACGCAACGAACTTTTCGAGATTCTCGTCGAGGAAAGACTGAGTAGCCGACAACTTCTGCAATTCCTCCCTGACGAAGTCCTGCATTCTTTGCGAAACGCCAGAGATGTGGTTCTCTTGATCGGTTCGAAAATCTTGAACACGGCTCTCGACAAGTTCAGTGACATCAGCAACCTCAGACTGCGAAATGGCCCACGTGCTTCGATTCAGATCTTGCAAGTCCGACTTCCTCTTGTTCTTAGCTCGCAGACCGCTCACATCACCGACGGTTCTGTTGAGAGTTTTGATGAGCTCTCCTCCCATAGCTGTCAGCTTTGCTTCCGTCTCCTGGTGGGCTTCACGAAGTTGAGTTTCCTCGGCAAGGGTCTTCCGTGTCGCTGCCAAAACTAATTCTGTCTGGTCAAGAACGCCCTGCGTTTCGTCAAGCTGCGCTTTCGTGCCCTCGTGATCCTTCTTGAGTCCCATAAAACTCGAGGTCAGGGTGAACAGCTCTTGCACTTTGTTGCGCAGATTCGACTCCAGTGTCACAATCTTGGCAGCTTGCTCATCGGCAAGGATCCGACGAGACTCGCTTTGGGCAGTCATTTCCTCGTACGCCTCATTGGTGAGATGGACGCCATTGCGTAATCGTGTAGCGATCAGTTCGGTCCTGAGTTTCTCAATCTCTGCCGTAAACTCTTTCAACAGTGCCATCTTGTTGATGAGAGTATTGACCTGAGGCTTGTTTCTGATGTTCTTTGCCCGAAACGCGTAATCTAATGTAGAGATAGTCTCTTCGAGGTTGCTCTTGGCAGGAGATATGGTCGCGATGATGCATGTTTTTGTTCTGCCGCCGAGAGAATCCTGCAGGAGTCGGGTAAGTTTGGATTCCCTGTATGGGATGTGAGAGCTCTTGTCAACGAGTGCATTGATCACGCGGCCCAGTGTCAACAAGCTCTTGTTGATCAGGCCGGCTTCTGCAGCACGCTTGTTCTCGGCTCCAGACCGCTGGATATTCTCGCTTCCAGCGAGGTCAACGAGGTTCAGCTTTCCTAGGCTGATAAAGTCGTCGCCAGTGCCGCCTGGCCGTTTGGCATGGACTGTGATGGTGAAGACGGTATGACTTCGACTACTCAGGTCGTTGCACTTAGTCGCGGCGACTTGTCGCCTCAAACTTCCTTCCTGCAATCGAGCGATACCCTCTGCGGCATTGGTGATGTTCCGTTCCTCCACTCCTTGTACCATGGTTGTCATGTGGCCCTTCTTTGACACGTCGTCAAAGATCTTCAACTTTGCATTCTCGTCAGGCGTAAGCAGGTCGCGTAGCTCCTCGTTGTAAAGCTCAATGAACGAGCAGCGAACACAGTTCTCGGTGCCGTCGGTATCGAGCCTGTTGAACAAAGCTTGCAAGACGCGAGGGATAATTCCAGCCTCGGGGGCGAGGAGACCTAATGATTCGGTCATGTCACCAGACATGGTATAGGTCTTGCCAGTGCCGGTCTGGCCATAAGCAAAAATAGTGCAGTTAAAGCCAGCAAGCATCTGCCAGAGTCAGCGACCTCGTTTTGCCAAGGACCAATTGTGGCCGACTCACATCTCCTATAATTGGTTTTACCACGTCATCAAAGACCATGGATTGGTCTGCTGCTTGCGAGAAGACACGGTCAAAAGCATATGTCTTGTTGTTCAGCGCGTTTGGCCCCATGGACAGCTCGACATGCTGTCCCATCACACCGTTTGTTGCGACAACGACAGCGCTGTTTTCGCCGACCTCGCGATCACTCCGACCTCTGCATCGCACCACGACATTGATATTTGTCTCGACATTGTGGTCCGTCTCGAAATCGCGTTCCTTGCGCTTCATGCCTGCAGCCGGAGATGCCCTGGTGGACGAGGCAGTCTCAGCGCGCGAGGCAGTGCCGGACCTGTCGAACCGAGACGTGACGGTGGCGGCGCTCGGGGGCCTGACGCTGGGGGCGCGTGTGGTCGAACTGGCTCGTATGCTTGCGCGACCGACGGCGCCGGGTCGGCCTGGAGGCGGCATGATGGACGAGGATTGGGCGCCCCTCCTCGCGGGGACTTTTCTTTTGGAATCCAGGATGAATGTGTGCACCGGACGGTGACTTTGGGACTGGTGATACTGGGTATTCGGGTTGGACGCTGCTGCACGCGCAGTGCGTCGGCGGGGATGATAACAGCTAGAAATCAATGTATCAAACAAATCAATTTCTCACGATGGTTGTTGTAGGCGACAGAAGAGCCGAGGCAAGCAGATGACGCGTTCGGCGCGTGGGAATGTAGAAGCAAACGATGAGGGTGTGAGGGTATAACAAAATGGCTAGCAAGCAAACCGGAGCTCTGACAGACAGGGTCCAGCAAGATCCATTGGGGAGGGGGGCGGCAGGGCTCAAGGTCGATTGCACAGTAACACAAGTAGATGAAGTTTGCGTGCAGCTCCTGTTTACAAAGCGGGCAGGCGGGTCTGGCGCACTGGCAGAGCCCCCTGCCGGTTCCCCATCAGGCCCAGCTCGATGTGACATGGGTGTTGTTGGGGCAACTATCGATAAGGAGCAGCAGCCATGACGGTCAACCCCTGTCGAAACGGTCCCGCCTGCCGGGCGTGACACATGCAGATGACGTTTTGGAAGTGTCCCGCGCTTTCCCTTAAGCTAGCCCCCTTAGGGCCCCTGTCCAAGGGCCTAGGACGCATCACGCGGCGGTGGCAGGCCGCGACTTGACACTGAGACCACGGCTGACTACTTAGTATACACGTTTGTAGAGAGCTCTGGCTTGGATCGTGAACCAGTATCACAGCTTGCTCTCCACAACATGACCAGTTGCAGAGCAGAGCGAGCTTGCAAGGCTGACCGTACAGCCCACAACCTCCAAACAGACCGAGCCGTCCAGCCAGCCATTCCGTTCACTTGAACACGCTTGCCGACCTCCCTCGCTCCCCGCGAATCCCTTATCTCCTCGTCTGGATGCGCCCGCCCTCAGCTTCCAACATGGCTTCGCTATTTAGTGCTCAACTCCACCCAGGGCGTGCGCTGGGATTCCTCGGTAGGCTGTCTGTTGTCAGAATTAAATTGCATCCTCATAGTTACTGACCTCGTCTCCCCGCAGTCCTCGGCGCATCCCTCCACGACATCCTGACCCGACTCAAGGCCGAGCCCCAACGCTTCCCGAAGCTTGACCTGGTATACTCGCCAACCGACCCAGTCAAGGAGCCTGTCATAGTCACGCTTCCGGCGAACGGAGTCCGTCTACGGTTTGATGGCCCTGAACAGCGCCTTCGCCTGGTCGAGGTCGTCGACTTCACGAAGAACCACATCACCTTCAAGGACCAGAGTACAGATCGCGACTTGGTGAAGCCACCAGCCGACCCGTCAGCTCATTCTCATTCGGGAGAGCCTGCCACCGAACCCACCTTCAAACACATATACCAGAGATTCCTGGGGCCGACCTACGATGGCGAGTACATTCCGGGGTCCGATGGGCAAGGGATATACATGCTGTCGTACCCGGGCGTGGCTTTCACGTTCCCGCTGGCGCAGTCGGCCTACTCGCCAGATAAGGATGTGGTGACGCTATTGTCTTCCACCACACAAGTCGCTACTTCGATGGCAGTCTTCAGCGGGGACTCCTGGGCCCAGTCCCGGGAGACGCTGTGGACCGAGGTCCTTCCCAGTATCAAATCGTTCGCACCACTTGCAAAGGGCAAGGATGTGTGTCCAGATGAGATCTCACTCGTTAAAATCCATGGAGGGGGCAAAGTACAATTATTCAAGAAGTGGACAAGCAACTCTACCTGGATATTACTGGGCGACACAACTCCACAGGAACTAGTTGCGGAACTCGGACCACCAGATGCTATCTACCGGAAGAACGACCAACGCATGTACATACACAAAATTCGTACCGCCAGCAACAGTCGAACGCGGCCAGATAGCGATGGTCTGCGGCGACCTGGTGATCTGACGGACACGGACCACTCTTCTGCAAACACCATGTCCGAGGACTCAAACGATGACGAGGCAATCGAGGAGGAGTTTGCCGGCAATGTGTCCGGCGAGTGTTTCTACAATTATTTCTACTTGGGTTTCGATGTTCTTGTGTCTACACCAACAAACCCCTCTCAGCCACCACCGTCCCAGGACAAGTCAGGTCTCCCAGAGAAGACCATCAGGTCGGAATCACCAGATCGCATGGTGGCAACCAAGCTGATCCTGCACGCAAACGTCCCAGGCTCCTACCCATTCAACCGGCACCGACGCTGCAGGTGGGAGATCGCCTACCTGGACCAGGCCTCGCCGGAAGCACCAGTCAACACCGAGACGCCCTTCGCCGACATCTCAAAACACCTGCGGCAGGAATGGCAGTCCATCTACTCCTCAGAGGACGAGGCCCTCCAAAAGCAGAGAGGTATGGTTCTCAACCGCGGCTGGGGCGACAGTCCGGGGAGCAGCTGCGAGCTTCTCGGCGGCTGGGAGGACAGCGGCGATAGCACGCATGCGGGCGTCGGCGTCAGGCGTGCTGACGGTAGTGAGGACTCGACGACGACGCTGTACGGATTCCCGGGCCTCGTGTTTGAGGTGCTTAAGAATGGTTATGTCAGTAATTTGACGGTCTTTTGATGGCCGGTGCAATTCATTGTGCGCTGTGAAGCCACGGTCAGGGCCGCCGCTATCTAGACTGGGTAATTATCAGTCTGGGGGGTTTCCAGGATTTTATTCGAGGAGAGGATGGGTAGGAGTTCAGCGCGTTGCATAGGATGCATTCGAAAGTGGCCGTCAAGGTCAACCTTTATCGTCATGGACAGAGTTTTGATTCCTTTTCCCGTTGGTTGTGGTTTAGATCGGGCTGTTCAGAAGGGACATGCTTGGATAGCGTAGGACAATACTCATCGTCCTTTCAAGGCTGCAAATGACGATCCTACTGCAGGTTTCCATGTGTGACATCTCTGGGACTCGCATTTCAAGAATGGAATGGTGCTCAATGACCGCAGGTTTGCGCAATGTGGCCTGCCAATATGTACCCCCAGGCCCGGCGCCATTGCGCGATGCCTCCACCCGAGTTCGCCGGCCTTGCGCGGCCTCATACGGCCTTCCCGAAGTCCCTCAGATTAGCTGTTGCCGCATACTCTTGATTGTAGCTAAAACCTTGATCCACCAAAGTCGTTCTCCCCCATCCTGACCCAAGCTCCATTGTGTCGGGTGTATTTCACCGGCTGAATATCATCGGCGACACTGATGCCCAGTGGGATCGGAGGAAGCGTAGGCTGTGACGAAGCTTTTACTGTGTGTGAGATTTGGTTCTTGTTCTTATAAGACTCGGATTGAAGCTGATAGGCCTTGCCGGTCCGTACGTCCAGTGCATCGGCTGACCCGTACACAAACCTGCGGTAGATGGGCTGGTATGTCGGGATCGACACGACGAGAAAGCCGACGCATAGCTCGACCTCGGATGCCCACGCGGCTGGTATATCAGCCCCTTTTGGTGCTCAAGTGTCAGTTCTAATCACCTCTGCCAGATAAAGTCTTCAGGATACTTACAGGAAGCATCAAGGGAGCCGACTTGGAGAGCGAACACAAGACGGATGATGCTGATGACGCAAGCACTGGTAACGAGGGTTGTCAGAAGATTTGTTATAAAGGAAGTGAGAAGAGTCACACTTGCGCCGCCCCGCCGGGGGTACAACATACCTCCCGCCCAAAGCCAGCGAGAAATGGATCCATCTCTTCTTCTTCATTGACGTATGAAGACTGCAGATCTGCCCGATGGGCAGAAACAGGATGATAAAGTCCGTGACGATGTTACAGACTGTAGAAATCAGCTGCAGGTGCCCGAATTCAATGCAGTGGCCCTCGACGGAGTCGTCCCAGAAAGACTCGATTGGGACACACTGACATATGGAGCCGATAGCACTCATCAGACTCCATAGTACCGTAAACACCCCTAGTGCCCATAAGGAATGGTGGAAGCGCCTGGATGGGAAGATGGACCCGTAGAGGGCGAGGATGCTAAGCTTCAGCAAGCCCATTGACATGGCGTACGAAACTTGTGCGATTATAGCCGTCTATGAAGTGTTCGAGTCAGTCCTGGAAATTTTATAGCCAATATAAGCCTTGAAAACCTACTATTTGCATTCCTTTTTTGCTTGTGACGAAGATGATATGGCGCCCGCCGCCGTATTTTGTATAAAAAATGAGGCTGATGGTGATAGCGACAGTGAAAGTCTATGAAGCAACGAGGTTAATTCATCAGTTCTCCAAAGGCTTGTGTTTGGAGGTATGGACGGCGCCCGAGGATCGCATACCCAAGAGACCATGAGCAGACTGTCGCTAGCATGTACATACCACCGGTGATGGATCAGACGCCGGCCAACAAGTCGCAAGAAGACGAATACTGTGCAGAAGAATGTGAAAATTGTCGTGCAAGCGATGATTCCATCAACCCGGCTGTCGCTGGAATGCTGCATGAAATACTCGTATTGCTCAGGAGTGGGTGTGTCACCTTGCCCGCTGCCCATGGTTGCTAGAGGACTCTATGTTATCTACTCTAGATCGAATAGAACCTTGAATACAAAACTACACTGGCGGATCGAAGGAATCACAGAGAAAAAAAGGGCTAGAAAGCTGGATTATGAGGATAGCTTTTCTCGGTGCCCTCGGATTGTCGGAGCATGGCGAAGCACTGCATTGTGGCAATGCAAGTGGCCATTCTGGGACACAATATTTGATGACTGGTATCTTACATAAGTTAAAAATGATTGTAGCTTACGTCGATCTGCGCGTACATCGGGAAGGCCGTTTGCTGTGCCGCCGCCCTCTCTGCCTTCAAACCGGCTCTGGAAAGGCTGTGTCGACAGTTTGGGGTCTATTCGTCCTTGAAAGCATTCGGTCGAACTCGGCTCGAATTTTCAACAGAGCCGCATGTAGGGCTGAACTAGTGATAGATCATTTTGTCAGTGTTGATTGTATGAGTACGCTGTACTGTCACACTGACACATTTGCATAGCAAGACTCATTCGGGCGCAACATATGTGCATTTGAGATGACAGCTTGAATTCTCTTGACGTTCATTTCCCCATTCATGGTCATTCTTGACTAAGTCATGCGTAAACTAACGTTGTTCGACGGCCATAATTCCGGCCCAGCTGGCTTGAGAACTTCGTACCCAAACCACAAGACATCACTATCGAGTGATACTACTATCTTACCGCTGACCGAGACAAAAGCCTTCTTAGGCCTCTGCTTGAGCCTTACTATGCCATTCAAGGAGATTCTACTCATTCTAACGGTAATTAGGTAAGCCAGATTTGAACACTCCATGCCAACAGCCACGCACCGCGGTACCCGAGAACAGACATCAGCCCACCTATTCGGCATGTTGGTCCTCGCACATTGCAGGTACTGCTCCACTTGCACTGAAGGATAGTCTACGAAGTCAAAAGATTCTATTCGCTGAAATGAGCCAAGACTGTCAATAGCAACTCCACTCATGCAGATGGAAGCATGTGAGAACCAACAGCTACTGTATAATCGGGCGAGGTGTGTTAGTTGGTTTCTGAAGGAAGGGGTCTCGACAGGTTCCCGTGAAAGTCCAAAATTCCCCTCACGCAGTAAGATCAGCAAAGGATACTGTTTTCTCGCCCAAATTTCGAAGAATAACTATTTCCCATCCCCCACAAACTTAAGACAATAGGAAAGGCAACGTCAGAAAGCAGCAATGGCAGAAACATCGGACCAGCAGGCCCAATCTTTACAATTTCTCAAGTTCTCCGCGCATCACTACCGGGCAGAGAATGTCGACGAGCAGGCATTCGCCAAGTGGTACCAAGAGGAACAAATTCCAAGGATGATCAAGACAATTCAGAAGCACGGCATCACGCACTACAAACTCGTACGTATCGGCTAATTTTGAATATCAATCGAATTGTGTATACTGAAAGTATTATCCGACAGTTCATCACGCCAGCTTCGTTAAGGAGCTTCTTCCAAGCTGATTTGGACAACCTGAAGGGCTCACTTCCCGGGTGGAAAATGGCCCCATACGATGTCACATCGTCCTATTAGGCGACCCCAGATCAGCTGAGGGCGTTGCTTACTGATCCTGAATGGGAGGGAAAGGTGGTCAAGTTCGACAAAGGTTGGATTGATACGGCCAGGGCTGAGTGTCAGATCGGATGGGAGAGTGTCTACTTGCAGGATGGAGAGATGATCAACATTGGGGGCCTCAAGAAGTACCCAATTTGAACTCCGTTCCAGACCAATCATCTCACGCAATGCCACAATTGAACCAAGGATTCAATTGTTCTGGTGGTCTAACGCATGGCGTTGTCACATGCAAGCCTCACATGGCGCATGGTTGGCCAGGGGTGGTCGCTTGATTCCTCAAACACCGTACTACACAACAGTATCAACACGAATGAGTTTTACACGCTTGCCCCTATCTTTGTGACACCTCAAAGGCAAATTGGTAGTCTCCAGAAAGGACAAACTGTTCATCTGGATGTCTTCCCTCGCTCTCAAATAAGGTCCAAAATTCGAGGCTGAAGATATAAGTATATACCTACATGTAGGCATGGAACTCTATCGAGTTCTCAGAAACAACATTCACGTATCTTGGCTCCGGATTTTGCTTCTGATCTCCATAAAATTGGTCATTTGAGACCATATTCGAGCACCTCTTTTCAGATGGCCTGTCATGGCGAAGGACTCTCAGCGAATCATAACAAAGACAGCACACAGGACCGATCATCACAAATCGACATGATCACCGATCAGTTTAGTGCTATCATTATGAATTCAGAGCGTATTCCTTCGAGTTTTTCCGAGTCTGAGACAGTCAGATTCGAAGCAGGAGAGGGGTCCTCCGCCTCTGAGGTTCATGCATCTCAGGAGCTTTTACATGGTTTCTCATCAACATATCAGTACTCACGCCTCCCTGATGAATCCGAATACATCCGTATACTTCATCTCCTGCCTGGAGAGCGAGGTGATCCCATTCGAGTACGGCTGGAACCTTGCTCGTTGAGCAACCGACCAAGCTATGAAGCTATCTCATATGCATGGGGAAGCAAAACTGATAACGGTGTGGTCCTGGTCTGTGAGGGAAAATTCGAATACGCCATTGAGGTCCCGAAAAGTCTCCACGGTGCTTTGAAGCAGTTGCGGCACCATTCCGACCATCGCTCCATATGGGCTGATGCTATTTGTATGAATCAGGCAGACGATCAGGAGAAGAACCATCAAGTGCGACTGATGCGGAAGATATATCAAAGAGCAGTGGTGGTTGTGATCTGGTTGGGAGATGACGCCTTTACTTGCGGACGTATTCCTCTATTCGAAGTTATCAACCAGTTGAGTCAACGCAGGATTCCGCCACCTGAAGACCAGGAGACCTGGACCGCGCTTTGGCAATTTTACAGGAGGCCGTGGTTCTGGCGAGTGTGGTGTCTGCAGGAGGCAATCTTGGCACAATCCGCTAAAGCCATGCTTGGAGAACAGTCCACGTCCTTAGAGCAGGTCGGGCTCGCCGCGGCATCGCTCCATGAGGCGCCGGTGCAGACTCTTCCTGACGATCGCACCTTAGCCGGCGTGAGGAACGCATATCTCATGCATTGGCTGTCGCACACGAATAGATCGCGACATTGTCCTTCATTTCTGAATCTCCTCTCGCTGACAAGGCCATTCATGGCGACCGACTTCCGAGACAAGATTTACGGTATCCTAGGAATACCAACAATAGACTCAGATCCCGATGCCAGCGAACCGTTTTTACAGCCGGATTACACCAAGACACTGCCAGAAGTGTACATAAAATGCGCATCAACTATCGTCCAGAAGACTCGGTCCCTTCGGCTGCTGTCTTCTGTCCAACATGAACAGCTCCCTGGACGGCCGTCTGATGTCTCAGAACGCATAGAGGCGGACGGAACGCTAGTCAAAGTTCCATCATGGGTCCCCCGCTGGCATAAGTACTTTGCAGGCATAATGCAGGAATCTGACCCAGCGGCGGACTCTTTCGAAGCATCTGCTTCAATGAATTTGGATTCACGGCTCAAAGCTGAGGTGAGAGGGCTTGAACTTGTTACATATGGCGCTCGGATAACCGCTGTCAAATCTGTCTCTCGAATTTTTGAGAGCTCAATACCCTTGCGGCATGCCGCATCAGATACAGCCGACGAAATCTGGGTGAAAGCTTTTGATTATCTAAAAGCATCTACAACGGACCCGAAGGAAGCTCTTTATGCACTGAGTACCCTGCTCACCGCTGGCAGAGACTGGGCCGGATGCATCATCAAAGACAGAGAGCAGCACTTCGCCGACTTCTTTGCCTTCATGTACCATCCTGCCATGCTTTCCGATGGCGATAGTGAAGTGTGCCCGGATCAAACACAGGGAAGGTCTACACAGGCATTTCGGGGTGATGTAACAACGCTCAGGAATCCTAATATGCTTGTGGACTCACTGTTCCGCCCGCGGACAGACTTCGAGGTGCCCGCTGTATTCAAAGCAGGACAGGCAGATCGATTTCAAGAGACAATGCGCGGCGTGTGCATCAGGCGGCGTCTTATTGTCACCGAGAACGGCCACGTCGGATTTGGACCTGAGGTCACTGAGCCAGGAGACGTCGTGTGCATTCTAAAGGAGGCTCCTACGCCTCTTTTGGTTAGACCTGAAGCTCATGGGGATAGCTTCAAGCTCGTTGGCGAAGCTTATATTCAAGGCATGATGTTCGGTGAGATCAAAATACCTGAGCCGGGACAGATAGTGCTGGGCGAAAAGCCGTTCGTAGACGTGATTGAGACTAAGACTTGGTAGAGGATATGAGTAACTACAGCCATTCCCGCTGATATGAAGTTGGCCTACATTCATAGTCCACTAGTACGGTGGAAGTGAATAAGACACATGAAAAGTGCGAAATAGAAGTTGAAATTCATGCGGAAATGCAATCAAATCCTTTCCAGATGTCTACTAGTGAAGCAAAGGTCTCTCTTTTTCAAATTATCTGATGAGTATTAAGCTAAAGTTGGCAATGAGTTTTGAGCTTCAAAGGCTCTCGCGCAATCCATGGGCGAATAGGCGGTGTTGTGAATGTGACCAACAGCAGAATTTACGAACGCAGAAGACGGTAGTATGACTCCACAAGAGTGAAGAGTAGTCACAATATGACACTCAAGCCAATCTAAGAGACATTTATTCTAACGAAAGGAAGAGTCCTCAGGACGCATGACTGCACGTCCCCCCTTGTTGAGCGCGAGATGCCCCCAAGGTGCCTAGTTCTAACCTTTGTATTAGAAAGCAATAGATAGTGCTCGAGCACCCTAGTGTGAATGCTGAGTGTGTACGTTGCCGTCCTCGGGCTAGCACTGGTTGACGATCATGTTGTTGTTCCTTGGACGCCTGGAGCATGGCTCACCATACCGGTGACAGCTAGGCTGATGCTGGCGACAGCGGCCAGGCCGCGGAGAACTGTGACAACTAGATCGTGGCGAATAGTGACAGCAATGCCGACCCGGTGGTCCCTGCGGTCCTCTCTGACCCGACTGTCCTCTTTGCCCTGATCTACCCCTCTCACCCGATCTACCTCTAGACCCTTGCCGCCCCTGACAGCCGCGTGGTCCTGGCGGTCCTGGAGGTCCTGGCGAACCTCGCAGTCCTCGCAGTCCTGATGATCCTCGCGGTCCCGATGATCCTCGCGGTCCTGGTGATCCTCGTGGTCCAGTTGCCCCATCTTGCCCAGGTGGCCCTGGGTACCCATGCAACCCCGGGAGGCCTTGCTCTCCTCGCTCTCCTGGCGGTCCTTGAGCTCCATCTGCGCCAGGTGATCCCCTTTCTCCGGGTGGCCCTGGCCATCCATGTAACCCCGGGGGTCCTTGCTCTCCTGGCTCTCCTTGCGGCCCAGGAGGCCCAGGTTCGCCCCGTTCGCCTCGAGGCCCAGGGGGGCCATCACGCCCGTTGATGCCATCACGACCAGGGGAGCCATTATATCCCCTTGGCCCACGTTTCTCGACACTGTCCTTGGGCTTTGAGGACAAGTAGAAGCAACCAAACCAGATCAAGAACACGAGTCCAAGAGCGAGAAGAACACCAAAGATGATCAGGCCCGTCTTAGCGGAGTCATCGTTCTGTGTTCCGCGTTTCTTAAAGGCTACATTTCCAGTGGCAATTTGCAAGCCGCCCTCTAATTCATCAGATAGTCAGCAGTTGGTCCTCAATTGTTCAGAGGAGAGTGCATAGTCGTGGGTACCTCTGTGTAATTTCGGCATTCTGATTTGCGTGGGTTGCCCGCCCTGGAGTTCGGTGCCCAAATCGACGAAAGGACGTGCACCTTTGGGAAGCAACACCGCAACAAGAAAAGATCTTGACCACCTATACAAAGGCCATCTCGTTCCCCACGTTGTTGGCGTCTAGGATGACCGAGAAGGCTCCATGTGACTGCCTTGGTAGCATCCTATATGACACCGGTGTACGGGTGTATGCGGTGGCTTTCCCCAGCCTATTCAGCTCTGCCACGCTGAAGTCGTGATCAATAGTGTGCTTATGTTATCGGACCGGATCACCAGCCGATGGCGTCCTCACCGGTCAAAAGACAAGTCATCACTCCGGAAGCAGGCTGTTGTGTACGAAAGAATAAATGTTGGCGATTCGACACTGAGGGCCGGTCCAGGGTGATGGACTTGCAGTGAGGGTGCCACAGGACGCGCATGCAAGCAAGGAAAATAAAAACAACTATGTCGTCAGCTCCGCCCGTGGGGGTAAGTGTACCGAGTTATTGCCCGGTTTCGTGTTGCGGACGAGGCTGTCTGACGCACCAATAAGCCGGTACTTGGCGGCCGAGGTCAGTCTAGTAGAGGCCTGAGTTGAGGAACCTGCCTGCGCATTACCACACCCATTTATATCATCTATAACTTAGCTGCTATAGGAAGGGGCCACAAGAGGTCATGCTCTCAACTTATGTTCAGCTTTGTAAATATAAGGTACCTATGTAGCGCAGCAATGTTAAGATGGAGAAAGATTGATCTGTCATGTCTCCCGGTCTCCCGATATAGTGCATTGAGGCTCTATGGGGACTGTGGTCTAATCTCACTGGAGTTTCACCTGGGCATCCATCAGGCTGGACATGCCACACTTTTCTAGACCGGCTGCATCATGCATCAATTGATGCCATGCAGCCACGGAATATGCACGAGGCTTGCATTTTGACCCCGTGGCCTGGTGCCACATCTTAGATGGCCAAGCTTCCGCTCCTCCGATGGCAAAGCCACAATGGTATTCTGGGGATTTTGCAGTTCTACCTCACCACGGTGTGGGCAACTTGGCCGAGTAGTCAATCTCAAGCCCAAAGACTTGCTTGATTTATATGTCCCATACTGGTCTCGCAAGAGGCGTGAGTTGTCTCTCTTCTTTGGGGTACCTAGGTAGTTCTGTTCTGAGCGTGTAACTGTGCATGCCGAGGAGAGTTAAAATCTGCCGAATTAGGCAGGAGCCTTTACTATACTGCAGTTGCACGCCTAAAGAAGACTGGATTGTAGATGACACAACGCTCATAACAGCACCTGTGAAACATGATCCCGCAATTAGCACCTGAGAGAAGACATGTAAGGCTTCTCTTTGCTGCTAAGCATTTAGTAAACCGGGTTATTATTCATGATTATCTGCTGTCTACCGAAGACACCCCTAGAAGTTGAAGTCACTACCACGAGATGTTATCACTTACTCATACAAGGCACATGGGAATAACTGTCTAGTGCCTGGTACTTGGCAAAAGTGCCCACGATAAATCACAATACTGTACTGACGATACAGCACCGTAGGGCCTATATACTGCTTAGGATTTAAGTCTACTTAATCTGAAATTCTAGTGCTTTGCCAGCCGCCTATCGCGCAATCAGTCAGTAGGTTTTCGTCTCGCATACTACCCATATAAATTTAGAGAAAAATACTAATACCTCATAGCAGAGTCCCTACAGCTGAGATACATGCTTCCTGTATCATTGCCTTCTGTAACAGAGAATCTCCGTAGCAGCATGTCCCACAGGAGGGTGTTTCATTGTAGGTGGGCGAGAAATTAAATAGCAGAGGAGCAGAGAAGTAGAGCTCGTCTTAGCCATCTCTTGTAAGTTGACTCATATAAACTAGCTGCTGGACTGGTTTGTCGGCACCTAGGTAGCTTAGCGTCAGTCGAAGTGCCTCTTCAACCTGTCTAAGCAGCACGCGGTCTATGGCCCAGGGGAGAAATGTCAGAATCCCCAAAAATTGCTTTTAATTACTAGGTATTCATGTACTTAAGCTGAGTTGAGCAAGCAAGGACTTACGAAGCCCAGCTTGGCTCCTTGACCTACACAAACACAAAAGTCAATCTTCAATCTGCATATCCCTGCACACACGCAATCATGGTCAACAAAAAGAACAAATACCTGGCAGAGCAAATCGCCACCCAGGGCCCAACCAAAGGCCAGCAGCGCATCGCCCGCCGGGTCCAGCAATACGACGAGCTCATGAGGAAGGAACAGCCCTTGACTAAGAAAGATGCTGGGAGGATGAGAAAGTCACCGCCGACCAAGCATGAGAGAAGGATCACCCGCGCATGCCAGCACCAGGCAAAGCTGGTCCGGAAAGAAATCCGGCAGACCAACCGGGGCAACATCGAGGCTCTCTTGGATGCGACCAAAAGCAGCAGGCCTCAAGCTGCGCCCACGGAAACTGAAACGGACCATCTGTTTCAATTTTGTGGAAATGTCGTTACCGATCAGAGCGAGGATGAAGCTATCCAGGCTGCTGTCGAGGCCTCTGCAGCTCCTTTCGACCCGTACCGTCGGGTCTTGTTCGCCAGCGGCACATGTGGCACTGCAGCGCCCAGGATGAGGTCGGCCGGTGCTGCCGTCGTCTACAAAATCGCTCCTGGAGGCAACACCGAAAACAGCGATGCAGATCATATCTGGGAAGAGAATTTGTTCAGCCTAAGCCTATCACAAAGCAATTCTACGACCCAGGGCATCGAAGCCGGCCTAGGATCCGTCGCAGAGGCGCTGGCACTTATTGCCACCCAGTTGGCATGTGCAGGAGACGGCAACATGTCGCACAACGACAACTTGTACATGCGGCCGAAAGCGACGGTTTTCACCGACAGTCAGGCTGTCATGGCGAAAATAAGTAACATCAACCTGACGGCACAGCAGCTGAAGAGCACGCCTTGCATAGAGAGGCTGATAACAAGGTCAGAGTACCTTCGCCATCTCGGCGTGGAAGTCCAGTTGCGCTGCAGTCCTCACTTCCAGTCGGAAGGTAGTAAACGGGCCAAGAGTGCATCCCGGAGGACGGCAAGATCACATGGGGCCTGCAAAAGTGTTGACGGCGTCGACGAAGGCCTGCAAATTTTGATTGACTCATTGGAACACGAATGAAACACATGCACGGGCAACAGTTTGATACAGCAACAACCTTGGAACGAGATCATCCTGCGATCGACTCCCACACGAGGTGGCATAGCAACGACGACTGAGGCAACAACCCGCGATCAGTGTAATCGGCTGACCTCCATCAGTCCCTGGGGCCATCCTGAACGAAACCGGAATATGTCTAGTGTCCAGGGGTGGGTAGCCTGGGTTGTGCAGTACGAAACATTGGCCAACCTGGTTAGTCACTGTATTCCATGAAGCGATGATTCCGGAAGCCATTGAACTAACCTGTCAGGAGATGACAGCCCGCCGCTCGCCACTCTGATCAAAGCAGACCTGCCGCGGTCGGTTCATTTTGTCAGTCGTCACTGAGTAGGCTCGGATAATGAACACCCCGAAGGGCAAAGAAACCCCATCCCCAACAAATGCTTTCGAGGGCCTCAGGAATCGAACCATACCCGTCTGCCGTCGCACGACACGCCCCAGGCCTGTCGCCACAGTGAAATATTCCGAGGGGGACAGATGCCTACCAGTTATGATCATGAATGTGCGCCCCCGGGGGTCTGCGGCATCAAGAGAGAGCCGCAACAGCTTGCAGAACAGCGTGCAGAGAAGGCTTGGGCGCAGCGCCGAGCTGCTCTGAGTGTGAGGGATGTGGCTCAGGGACGTTGGCAGACGTGATGCAGAAATTGGGGCAGCAATGGAAAGCACAAGAGGTTCAACCAAGAGCTTCAAGGAGGGCTTCATTGAGCCAGAATGGAATGGTCCGAGGGTTGCTTGAAGCATTGGCAAGGGAGATGAACATGAGTGATGGAGGCCTGTGTAGGAGGGGACCGAAGGAAAGGAGGAATTTGAGAAGAGGAGAGAGGGGGAAGAAACACCAGGTCCAGAATGTGAAAGTTTTAAGAGGGGAAGACTCGGGTGGAAACAGACTCCAGAAGTGCGCAAGAGGTAGGAGCAGAGGGAAAACACTGGGCAGTTGCTAGTCCATCCCGCAGACTGCTTCCCGTTCCCTATTCGCGACTTCCATAGAGCAATGACCAGGAAGGCGCAGCTACTCGACGGTAGCCGGGAGCCACTCGAAAATGGATTGATGGCGGCAGAGATCGATAGTTTCGTCCAAGGCAGGCTTTCGGAGCCCAGCTTCAGACCATGACCAGATTCCAAGGTATTCTCATCATTGCCAGTGATAATTTGGGCAATCCGCAGACTTAGAGTAGACACTTGAGTACTTTCTTTCAGAGCCCACCGAGACCCGACCGTAGTGCCTCGCCTTCTGTCAATGGTTAGTGACCAAGAGACCGAAGGGGAAGGAACCGGAAGCAAGGTACATGTTTTCGACCACAATCATTTCGCCTTTCCTTCTGGGTACTGTCTTCCTTCCACATTGGGGCCGAGACCTCACGGGGAGCAAAGCAAGTCCTGGTCTGGTTGAGACGCGAAATGTTGGTTGAGCTTGCTCGGTGTTGGAGGGCGGGTGCAACTGGATTGTATCATGGCCCTCCGAACCAGTAGTCAAGAACGCACACTTCAAGCGACAATGTCATCGAGTTCTTGTTGTGAAGCAACGCAATTCCAAGCCGGGTACATGGCACAAAGTTGCATGAGCCTCTCAAGTCACGAACACATTCGTCACATGCGAAACACAGGGCACAATTCTCCCTCACTGGTGATGCGTCGGTTTTCTCACAAGGTGAAATTTCCCAAATTTTCTCTATGACTGGATTGATAGACTCGCCAGGACTCTCCCACCCCTTGCCCCCCTTCCATCTCTGGCTGTTTCTCTCTCCCTCTCTCTAGCTCGCAATATGAATTTCTGACAACCCCCCATCCTTCCCCTCCCGCCCTTCCAATCTTTGCTTTCCCACGTGTGGAGATTACTTTAATTTGTACAGAAATACCCCCATGAAGAAAAACTAAGCTCCTCAGATGCAGACTTGATGATCGCACTCGCTCGGCTCTCCTTTGCCCTTTTCTACTTTTTCCTCCCCTCTTCCTGTGTGGTCGGTGGCCGGGTGGTCCTTCAATTTCCTTCTTTCTTCTTTCAGCGAGATCGATCCAGAGGTACTCGGACCTGGGGAGATGGGGGACATATGGTGGTGGTGTTTGTTGGGGTATGGTCGGTGAGATATGTTGATGTGTGAATGTGTAGCGGATGGTATGAGAATAAAAACACAAATGGCATTATCAGAATTGAATGTAACAGTGGAAAAATCTTCCTCCTCGCCCCCTCCTTTGGGGGCCGCTCAAATCGTGCAACCAGAAATGACTGCTCGTGATCTCCGTCACCTATTACTTCTCACAAACACTCCTGCGTGGAGTACCATGTCTTCGATAGCACAGAGGTGGCTTTGGTATCGTCGCACTCGGATTTCGGACTGGTATTTCGGCATTGAAGCCAGAGATAGTTATCGCACAACAGGCGCGCCTGTGCCCCTGACCTGAACGATTATAGGGGAGGAATGGTGGTTGGTCGAGGGGAATCACCAGTCTCGTTGGTGTTCACCGGCCGGCCAGATCATCACCCCTTCCGCCGCACAGGTTACGAGCTCCAGCAAAGCAGACAAAGTCGGCTGGATATGCGTGTTATATCCCCGACCATGAGGCGTTGTTGGCCAGGGAGGACCCGCTCTCATGGCGGAACTTCAGTCTCAGCAGCTGTAACACTGCCCTTTTCTGGGACACTGGGGTCGTGTGCCGATCATCGGTCATCGCCGCCTCTATCCTTGCCTCTCCTTCGGAAGAAATCCATGACTCGCCTCGCTGCACCACTGCTTCCAGCATGGTCGTGGCCGCCGTGCCGCGAATATTCGTCCTTGTCGTAAGCGTCGACAAACCGCTTGTTCTTCTGCAAGATCCCACGGGTCCCTCGGCTAGAGGTTCGCCTGTGTTCCTTCACTGGCTGCTCTTGGGGATAACTTGTCGGGCCTGTCGACTGCTGCACATTCTCAATGGACGAATCTGAAGCACTATTCAGGACCGCTCCTTGTTGCATATGCGACGGGATGCCACTTTGCCGCCTGCTCTGGTAGGGGTTCGAACTATTTCTATGTTGCCGCGGGTTCTGGTTGGGATCCCGACGTTGCTGTTGCTGAGGTTGCGAGCCCTGGAGTTGAGCGTACATTCCGTCAATGTCAGCGGCGTTGGGCGCCTGAGGCTGCTCCACATAACGGCCTTGGTCGTCGACCTGTGGTGGTTCCTGCATCGGAAGGCTTCGCTGTGAGTCACGGGGCTCTTGGTCATACTCCTTACCAAGCCCAATGGCCTTGAGAGATAATGAACTGGGGAGGAACGAGAACCGCCTGTTTGCTTGCTTGTCCAATGACGTCTGCGACCCGTTCATGCTTCCAGATTGCTTCTTTCCAAGCCCAAGTGAGAAAGAGCGGCGCGAGCGCTTCGAGTCCATCGACGGACGAATGGGGCCGTCGTCGGAGATGGGCTGGGTCATGCTGACCGGAGGATACTTCTTGGACTTCTCACCGGAAGGAAGCCCGCTCTTGCGGTTACTCCTACTGCTGAACACCGACCCGCTTCGGCCGAAAATCTTGTTGCCAATGTCGCCGATCGTGTTGGATCGCCTGTGGCCCCTGGAGTCGGTACTATCGGCCTCCCCTGTGTAGCCACTGACCCTGGACAGTTTGGATGGCGTGTTGACGCTTGGTCTACCGTAGTCTGAGCCCTGGTCCTCGTTCGCGGAAGGTTCAGGATAGGCTGATCGACCTGCAGGTTGTTGTATACTTCCATGCACGTTAGTATCAGCGACCGTGGGGGCGGAGGGTTGGCCGTACGTAGCTCTCCCTGTTCCATAACCCTTCGAACCGGTCGAGCCGCCGGTCGTTGGGCGCCCAGGTGCCCCTGCAGACGTCATGTATTGGCCATCAGAAGCTGCCCGCATGGCTTCACGGCTCGGCCTCTGTGGTTGCACCAGGTTCTGGTTGTTGAGATGCGCGCTCGGAGGCCTCCTCGAGGTGACGGGTGCTGGGCCGTAAGACTCTCTTGTGACGGGCGGGTCGCGGGGCAATGGTTTCTCGTTTGCGGTAGGCGACTGAACCTCAACGGGTCCTGCGCTGCCTGAACGGGCCCTAGATTTGGACGATGAGCCGTGTCCGCTAGCCTGCTCGCCACGCTGGGTCTGGGTGTTGGGCGCAACATATTCGACCTGTACCGTCCTGCGCTTGTTGTCTCTCTGTTGTCGAGCGGTATTCGCGGCCTCGGTATCTGGGTCAACAGTGCCTTGCTTGCTCGTCAGGCCACCAATCGAGGGACCAACAGTGTTCTTCTTGTGCGCCTCTCGGACAGATGCGCTACGGGCCACCATTGGCGTCTCATCCTCGGCGGGTACAGTGGTGTTCTGGATCTCTCCGGGCGTGGTGGTGCTGCTCGTGATGAACTCCACCACATGGGCATACTCGCTCAGCCAGCTGTGGCGGGCCACTTCGAATAGGTCGGCACGCTTCCGGGGGTTCGGAACCAGTATTCGTCGCAGCAAGTCTCGCGCGTGAGGAGTGACATATTCGGGGAAGGTGAGCGGGGTGTTGACAATGTACTTGTAGAGCAGGTTAATGTTGTCGCCTTCAGGGTTTGCGGGATCGTCGTCGAAAGGTAGATAGCCTGCCAACATGGCGTACTAGAGAAGTGTCAGTATCAACAAGCAAGCCAACAAACGACGCAGAGGCGACGTACCAGAATAACCCCACAGCTCCAGACGTCGACCTTTCGACCGGTGTACAATGAGTCGCTAACAACCAATTCAGGAGCTGCGTAACACGGACTTCCACAACTCGTCTGCATGAGGTCACCCTTCCTCATCCCGTTCGGCTTCAGCTGGTTCAAGCCCATGCGCTTGACGAATTCACGGTCGCTGAGATTGTTCTCCTCCTCTTCCGACAATTCCTCAACGGGATCGAACGTGTTCGCAAAGCCGAAGTCGGTGATGATGATGTTTCGATTGCGGTCCAGCAGCAGATTTTCCAGCTTCAGATCTCTGTGCACGATGCCCTTCTTGTGTAGATAGCCCACACCAGAAACCAATTGCGCAAAAAGGCGACGAGCGGCGTTGTCCTTGAGGTATCGGTGGTTCAGGATGTAGTCGAACAGCTCACCGCCTGAGGCGTATTCCAGAATTATACCAAAATGCCTCTCGGACTCCTCCATCTTGTGTAGTCGGACGATGTTGGGGTGTGTCAGTTGCTTCAGGATGGCGACCTCGCGCATAATCTTGGCCATTCGGGATGGGTTGCTCCCCAGTTGGTCCTTCTTGATAAGCTTGATGGCGACCTGTGTGTGTGTCCGAATGATTAGCGCCAACTGTGAAGCACATCAACGATTCGCTACCGGTTCTTACCTGGATGCCACCTTCTTGCTTCCAACCGAGCTTGACTTTGCCGAACTCGCCCTCGCCGATGGTGTTGCCCAGTATGTACTCGCCAAACTTGGTATGCTTCTCGCGTTTACTGAAGTCATGCCTACTCCGAGTACCCCGCCGTGTCTCCTCGCCGTGTTGTTCGGCGCTTGCAACAACTGGTGGCGGGGCCGTCTCGTCGGCCTCGGTCGGGTGCGGTTGCGCCAGTGCCTCGCGTTCGCGCGTCCGCTCGATATCCACCTCGGGCTGTGACACGAGCATGCTATTCAGTATTTCGCTGGCCTCCCTGGAAGGCCCCTGCGGTGTGGACGACGACGTCTGTTGCGACCTGATAGGCAGTGATGTCGAGCCACTTGCCGCCCGGGAGTCCCTGTGGCTGCCGCTGGTGCTCGACTTGTGTGATTGCTCCTGGCCTGTGTGTGCCGACTTTCGGCTCCGAGAGCTGTGATTTGCGGCTTCGTCCTGATAAGCCTGATTCGCGCTCGCCTGGCCATTTGCGTCGTTCGCTGCGTGGCGCTGCGACGTTGATCGGTCGGCACCCTGGGCTGCTGCAGATCTCCTCGACGCCGAGGCGCCGCTGGAGCCGCCAGCAGTCTGCTGGGACGAGGTGCGAGGCGGCACCGTGGTGGCGGGCATTTTGCGGCGGTCGGAGGAGGATTGTTGGTACTGGTCGGACGGGTCGACGGGGATGGGGGATGCGAGGGCTGCGCGTGAACTCATTGGGGAGTTGCTTTGGGACGGTGCGTCTCCCTTGCCGCTGCCGTTTCCGCTGTGTTTTCTGGACGGCCGTTTGGAAGCCGAAGGTGAGGAAGTGCTGTTCTGTGTGGTCGCATAATATGGGTCACGGGCAGGGGAGGATGTGGACTGCTGGAACTGTTGTGGTTGCTGCTGTGGGTGCTGGTGGCGGCTGCCAGGCGAGGCGGAAACCAAGGGCGGTGAATTGATGGTGACGGAGGTAGCTGTCTGGTGAGGCGCGGATTGCAGTGCAGCCGACGACATCTTCCCACGCGGGAGCGCGGAAGGAGTGGAGTCGGGTTGTGTGCTTATCTGTGCCTGCTGGGTTGGCGTTGCTCAGGCGAAGGGATTCTGGATATTTGTTCAGCCCCGTGCACGATAGATTCGATTGAGGGCGTGCCTTGCTCGTGACTGACTTGACCCAAGGGAGTTGACGTTTAAGGGGGTCGGTCGGACGTTGGGCTAAGGAGGATGTTTCGGCTCGGACACTAGCTCAGGTCGGATCGGGTTGCGGTTTTGGGAGGCTGGAAAGGAAATGCTTCCAAGGTTTCCAAAGTTGGAGGAGGAGCAGCAGTTGGGGGCAGATTTGAGGTACGGCCAAGTACCACACCAACCCAAGACCAGGAACCAGGCGGCACGGAGGGAGGCTAATGGCTACCTAGGGCAAAGGAGCAGGGCGGCAGCGCAGGCTATTCCCAGGTGATAAGGAAATAGCCTTGTCGTGCGAATAAAATAGCAATCAAACAAGAAACAAGAGTGCAAGTTCAAGGAGCGAGCGCGCGTGTGTGTGAGGGCGGAACCTCTTAGTACGTTCGCAATTCGCAGGGGACGCGGGAGCGTGACTTGGACCCAAGGTTGAATGTTGCTGCAACGGCGAGTGCAACCAGCAACTGAACTGACTGGGGGACTAGACTGTGTGGTCCTGTCTTGTCTTTGGGAGCTGGCCTGCTCTGCTAGTTGTGCTTGTGAGAGTGTGTGCGTGCGTGTGTGTGCTGAGCTGAGCCTCGCAATTAATGGGGGAAATATGGGCAATGCAACGAGTCGCCAGGATGCCCAATGAGAGACCAATTGCCCAGCTCAAAACACCATGGCTGCCCTGCGATTTGTTGTTTCGATACGGCGGTCAGTTTGACTTGGGGCGGCTGGGTGTGGGATGTACGTGCTGGGATGGGATGGGATGCGTTGTGTGGCGGCGACGGGTTGACGTTGCGCGGCGCTGCGATGTGTTGTGACGGTCAGGTCAAGTCAGTCAATCAGTACAGGTCGTTGTTGATCCGATCGCCCTATTTTTTTGCCCCCCTTCTTGGGACGTTGTTTGTGTTGCCGTTGTCCCTGCAGCCTGCTTCCCGCCTGGGTCGCCTCAGCTCGCGGTTGATGCAGGCTTCGGCTCGACTCGACTGGACTCGACTCAGGTCCTGTGAACAACACACATGCAGCAATGCAGCCCAGACGCGACACCCGCAGAAGCTTGGGAGGCGGCGTAGTGTTGTGGTGGATTTTGGGACTGCCTTGGGGGGCCCCGATCTTTTGGCCCCTTTTCTCTGATAGGTTGGTTGCTTGCAGGATGTACGTAGAGCGCAGTCAATGCAGGTCAGGGACGCCAGACCAGTGACCCAGAGTTTGGTGGACTTGATTATTCAATTATTAGGCGCGCCCGCGACCGACAAGATGAGACAAGAGACTGGACAATGACGCCGTTTTTTTGCTTGGGTGTGCTCGCTGCAACAAAAAGGTACAGTACCGGACGGCAAGGACAGGAGCGGAGCGGCGGGGGTTAGAGAGAGGGAAAGGAGTGGTGGGACGGGGTTCGAGAGGTGAGGTCAGCTCGAGGCCAATAGAAAAAAGGGACGTGAGGTTCGGGGAAACGAGAGACGGCGAACAGGACGGGTCGACTGAGACAAACGCCGCTGATTGTCGAGTGAGGAGGAGGAGGTAGCAAGGAGGGAGGGCGGGAAGGAAGAAGACTGGCAGTTGAAAGGTAGAGGCAGGGTAGGGGGGTGGTCGTGGTTTGGGCGGATGGGTGGATTCTAGGTAGGTGGATGGAGATGCCAGGCGAGACGAGACGACGATGCTGCTGGGTTCCGTTCCCACCACAGCCGGATTCAAATGCAACAAGCGCAGATGCAAGCAAATGCGAGTGCAGAGCGCAAATGCAACTGGGGCCTCTGCTGGGATCTCGGTCGACAAGCGAGAACATGAAGGGAGAGGCGCTGCCGGGTGGGTAATCTTATTTGACCCCGTCCGCGGCCTCGATGAATCAACCCGCCAGCGTCTGTGTTCCTCTGCTCGTGCTCGTCTCCCGACAGGCTCCTCTCTTGTTTCCTCTCTCTTGGGTGCGAGCGCGTGTGTGTCTCTCTCCACTCCCTGTTTTCTGACAGCTCTCGTCTATGCCTGTGGACCTGACCTGGACCGTGCCTTGTAAATTATTCCTCTTCCCTGGTTGTTGACATCCAAGGAATCCCCGCGGATTGGCCTCGCCCGAGCACCAGAAACCTTGGTCACGATACCTCCATCAATGCCGCGAACTGTATGCGTTCATGTACGATGTAGATCCCGCCTGTTAGCAGCCGGCCAGCCAGCCTTTCCCCTCACTGGCAGATGTTGCCCTCCAGCAGACAGGCCTGTTTGAGCATCACCATTATCAATCCGAGGTAGGTGTATGCGTATGCGCATGCTCCACGGCTCCACGGCTTCGACGGCCTCGCGCGGCATTGAGACAGCAGACAGGAACACGCGGGACGGGATGGTCAGCCATGGACCTTGCCCCAGTGCTTGGCCCCAAATGCAAGCTGGGGGATGCTTGGACGATGCCGGCCTTGGGCAAATCATCACTTCATGCACCCTAACAGCCGCCGCATTTCAGACGGAGATACTCTGATATAGCGCCGCCGCACACACGCACACACACACACACGACCTTGGCCACGGAGCGCAAGCACGGCGTCAAAGGTCTCCGAGCTGGCCAGCGGTACGTAGATTAGGTACCGAGGTATATCTGTTGGTATAGGTGCTGTTGCAGACCAACTGCACAGCTGCATACCAACCTAGGCAGGCCACGGTAATGCTGCGTACGTGGTGTGTAGATCCTCGGGGCACATGGACAATATGCACCGCCGTACGACGCCCAGCCAGCAGAAGCTTAAATTGTTTGTGTCCTATCCCACACACGAGAACAAGTCAGACGCTCCACCCGATCGACGTGTCTCAGCTCTCGAACGAGGGTAGCTTGCCCCGGGAAAGGTTGTCGTATAGCTAGTCTGTTGTATATAGTAAGCTGCCCTGACCTCCGTGCCGGTGTGGTTTAGTAGCCCACTGACGGCCAGTTTATTTTTCTGTGGCCGCTATCTTGCCCGCATGGAAGAACAGACACTGGACTGATTAATAATAACTCACTAAATGTTCACTAGGGGCCATGCAGCATGTGAGCTTATTTTTGGTTGTATAGTCTGGAGACGCACACACGTATTCCGTATAGTGCTACTAGTATAGTTACTGTACCTGTCGGTAAATGGTGGGGGCGGCGGTGACATGCCGCATGCGAACAAAAGCGTCCTGATTTGGTGCTTGAGGGGCAACACTGCGGTAGTGTCCTGCACGATGGAGGACTCTTATCCACCACAAGACCGAGGAAAACCACGGCGCACCAAAACAGCGTCGAGATTCGCTTTCCACGAAGCTACCTGCCGTCGCAGCGTGCCTTGGAAGCGCAGCGAGGAGCAGCCGGCCCTGGGACGGAATGTGACGTGACGAGACCGAGGCCAAGCATCTCACAGCTATCTCATCTCACTCACCTACACGGCACTGCCTTCCAGGTCGTCCTGTTCCTGCGGCCAGCACCACCACAGCCAGCCATCAGCGAGATGAGCGAACCTTACGACACGGGCACAGGCAGACATCCACTCCAACCCACACGCAGATGCAGTCGCTGCAAGCCACACCAGACAAGCCCTGCATCGAGCTGCATCAACATCACGAGTTCACTGCTTGACCGCCTCGGACCCTTTCGTCTGATGTCGAATCGCGTCGTTAGGGACATCCACCCGGGGCAGCAGGGGGAACCGTCGAGAACCAGTCAACGACGGCGCCCCTGCCCTGGCCTCTGCGTTCCTTGACACTGCTGACTGCTGACAGCGACCCCCAGAAATGCACAGGCGCATGCGTAGCTCCACTTTATCCTTCGACGAGGCTTCTCGAAGGCTCAAACAGGCGTGTCAGGAGGAGGGTAGCCGATACCCATTCCAATGCGAAGAAGTCGACCGTGCCGACTGTTTCGGGACGGCGGCTGGGACTGGGATATCAGGTAAAAGCTGGCAAGGCGGCACGCTGAGCAGACAGCAAGCATCACTCGAATTGGGTTGGGGTCGGTTTCTCCAACGCAAGGAAAACCTGAGGGCCTGGAAATTACGTACTGGCACGGTACGTTATGGGCACCCGCCTGCAGGCCAGGCTCATCGTACAGCGGGCTGGTACCTCTGTGGTAGATGATTGCAATTGCAAGTTCAGAGGGAAAAAGGCGGGCGCCCCGTCCGTCCGCTCGTTCCTGAATTCCTAGCCCGCTGCACGAAGGGAGTCAGGGATCAGGGACTGGGGTCCGACGCACGCCAGCCCTTCCTGCCCAGACTGCCAGAAGCCATGCTCAATTGCTGGCCTTGCTGGCCTTGCTGGCTTGAGAGACGGATGATGGGGCAGCTCCCAAGCTCTGGTAGCAGCCCAGGCCGCCCAGCCCAGCCCAAACCCAGCCAGCCGGCCCTCTCAGCCCAGCACCCCCAGCACACAGCTACCGGGCAGGGGGATGAAGGAACACCCATACTGCCAGACAGCAACCGTGTGGGTGCCAGCTGCCAGATGCATCATCTTCAAAGCCTCATCATCGATCGGCTTGGGGGGGAATAATCCCCGAAATCAGAGTCCTTGGGCCCGCAAAGCACCACCCAGGCCTCGCTCATGAGTCGCCGCCCAACCAAGAGTCTCCTCCCTCGTGCATGTCTGGCTGGTCTGGCCTGTGTGGCCTGTGTGTGGCCTGTCTTGCAAGTCGGGCCTGTCTGGATCAGAAAAATGCTAACACCGCCCACATGCAGACCAACAGGAGCAAAGGGCGCCATCCTTTTCGTCTCAAAAGGGAAACCCCACAACGTTAACGAGACAGACAGAGCAACCGCGCCTTGGCATCAACCAATTGCCATGCCAATGTCTTGCAGGGAACCAGGCCAGTTTCAACCACTGCTCTCTTGCAGCCAAACACCATTCAGACCACGCCCTCATGTCTCCCTCCTCCAAACGCCCTCACTCTCTCAGTCTCTCACACAAGGTCCTGTGGTTTAGGCGTTTCGTCCAGCGCATAAACTTTGTCTAGTTTTCTGTTTCTCTCCCTCCCCACCACTCGCAGCCCCCCGTACCAGCCCCAAACTTTCTTGTCTGGGCGCTAGCAGCCTCTCCCCGAGACCCGTCATACCTCATCATCACCTCCGAGTCTGCCAATGCCCCCCAATTCCCAGAATCCCCACACAAAGCAAGCGCCATGCCGGCGCATGAATGGGCGGAGACCCAGACGACACAGGCAAGCGCATGCACGCGCCACACCTCGGCCACAAGGTTGCACGGTGGGCAGCAAGCAGCACGCATATGCTAGATGGGTCAGAGACGACACGGACAACAGGGAGACTCGTGCACCCTCCGCCCGCATATCAGGAGCAGCATATGGGACGGGATTGGGGAGGTCGGAAGGCTTGGGGGCCGCATTGAGTACTGTACCATCCTGCCGCGTCCTGACTCCCTCCAACGCCTCAACCCACCTCCTCCAACCGCCACATCTGCCAGGCGCATAACGCAGAGCGAGATAAGACCATGGCGAGAAGCCTCAACAATGCTTCGTCTGCGGGATAGCCAGTCACCAAGTCAGTCAGACATCTCCGCGCCCCGCAATTGGCGCCCGACGGCCGCGCCAGAAAAGCGCAGAACATCATGCCCCCATCATGTCCTTCTCCCTCTCTGCACCTCTTCCCTGTGCAAGTGCATCGTCCGCCCTTCACTAGGCATAAACCTTCAACTTTTCTAGCACCATCTCTAGCCTCATTCTTGGGCCTGCCTGCCTGCCTGCCTGCCTGCCTGCCTGACCTGTTCCGCCTTGCCGCGGGAGGGACGTCGTGCATTGAGCCCGGGAAATGGACGTGGCGTTAGGTGGCAGGGGTAAGCTTGACATCCGTCGTCACACCCCATCTCGGTCCCGCGTGCTCTCCTAGAGAATCGCTGCCGCTGTCTTGTTTCCAGCAAGAATTGATGTGCCGGCCGGGTAGCTGCCCGACCAAATCTTGGCCAACCTCTGGTTCATGACGCTATCTTCTTCCTTTTTTTCTTCTTCCCCTCTTACTGTAGCTTCTTCTTTTTGGCGCGTTGTGGATCCTGACCGCTCATTGCGAAGACCATCCTGGAGATTCTGCCTTACCAGGCGGGCAAGTTCTGAGTCTGAGTCACGAGGGGATATCATATCACAGGGACATCGCGTCCAGAAAATCACGTATTCGAGGCTATAGATATGTCTAGGCACGGCTAAATCCCATCGATTGGTGATTAGGCTTTCGTGATGGGTACCACCGTCACGTCGGTACAGTTCACACCCTCCCAGGTATCACCATGGACGCGGTTTGCCCGTTCATCTCAAGCAGACACACGCGCATACTGTGACTCGTGCTTCCCTTGTCTCAAGAAACTCGCGCATATATGCGTCGAGAACAGACACCACCTGGAGCTCGGGCCGGCCACAAGTTTGCTCCCCGGAGGCTCTTTACTCATGCATCTCACCGATCTAAATCGTAAGAGCACCGAAACTGCGTGATGGTTACACGGCACAGCCACCCCGGCGAAAATGCCCGGATCGCTGGGACGTCCCCGTCCCGTCACTGCGAGAGCGAAACCCAGGCCCACCCGGACTTGGCCGACGGTTGAGATCTCCCGGTCACTCCGGCCGGACGGGGCTCGCAGGGGCACTAACGGGCACCATTGTCTACCCGTTTATGCGCCTGGGAAAACACGACTGGGGGAGCATTAATGATATTCCACAAGCAAGCCCATTAGCCGCGTAATCTCCTGACTAGAAACCTCGTCGCGACTATATGCCGAGGCAAGGCCCTCCGGCTTGGGGTATTCTCACCAGCACGGTCCAGCATGGTCGGAGGAGCGGAGCCTCATGTTTTGACCTGGAAGGCGCTGGAAGGAAGCAAGGGATCACGACGACACTTGGTGGATTCCATACCCCGCTGTGGCTGTGGATGCGCGCGAACTTACGACCGATCGCACGAGACTGCCCCTCATAGCTTGATCGAAATGTTGTACGCGTCCAAGGCCACCGCCACGCCGGTCAGGACCGCGCTATACGCAACCAATATACCCACACTGGCGACCGGCCCGACATCCAGAGTTGGCACTGTCATGTTGACCAGCCCTGTCAGCAGGTTGGCAAGGAGGAAGACGGCAAGACCGTTGCGGTTGTATGCGCGCAGCACCCTAGGAGTGGCGATCTCATATGCATCCTTCTCCGCCTTGGAGTCGGACGCATTGCAGAACGAGGGGAAGAAGATCGTCTCGACGAGACAACAGGCCATGAGCTGTACCGTGTTGAACGAGACCACGCCCAGGACGTAGGGGAGATTGGCCAGCCTGCGTGACACCTGCAGTCCCGCGCCGTAATTGTAGTTCGTGGACAAGAAATACAGCAGCATCCATACAAGACTCCAGACACCCATCGTCATGAGCAAGGTGGTCCTCTGCGACGCTGCGCTGGACCCGCTCCGGGTGATGTTGCGCGGCAGCACGTACATGCCGGTGTCCTGGCCGGCCAGGAAGATGGCCAGGTACCCGAAGAAGCTGAAGATGCCCTCCCGGTTCATGGACAGCAGGTCAACACGGGGTGCAATGAGGATGTAAGCCTTCAGCCCCGTGGTCTCGAGCAGCACCTGGTAGCTGACCGCGAGGATGAGCGCGAGTGCAGCATATGACGGGACATACTTGAGCGCGGACTGGAACACGGCCACAAAGGGCGGCAGGAAGCCCAGCGTGAAGAAGAAGTTCCAGTGCACGCCGTACTCGGTGACATGCTCCGCGTAGTCAAGGCCCTTGACGCTAAGCAGGCGGATGACGCCCAGCACGAGGAGGGGCAGGGAATGGCGCATCGAGTAGACGAGCCGCCGGAACAGAGGTGTTCCGCGGCCTTCTGCGCCTGCGCGCTCTTTCAGTACGGGCCTGGCGCCCACGACCCCGGCCGAGAAGACAAAGGCGCCGACGCCAATGTCCATCAGCGACGTGCCCCACGTCTCGACCTTGCCGAACCGCCGTGGGAAAATCCGAAAGTCGACCGCCAGGATGGCCAGGCAGGTGATGACGAGCATGGACCCCCGGAAGACGGTCAGGAAGGGCTTTGTTGAGAGGACGTCTAGCCCCGCCGCGGACTCCTTTGTCCTGTTGGCATTGGCCTGCGCGGTAGTAGGCGGGATCTTAGGCTTCTTTCGGCGGGCCACGTTTAGGCCGTTTGCTGGGAACGCGTAGACTAGCAGGGCGGGCGCGAGCAGCAGGACAATGAGGAGGATCGGGGTGTCGGAGTACAGCGTGATTGCGAGCAGGATGGCCCCGACGTTGAGGAAGTAGTCGACGACGAACCCGAGTACCGTGTACGGCCTGAAGAAGGACTGGCGGCTCTGCAGCGCGGACCACACCAGAGCACCGACCTGGGGCAAAGCAACGGGAAAGTTTCAGCTGTCGCTCTGCTGCTGCAGACGTCCTCCCTCCGTCACAGGAACGTAGATTGACTCACGGGTAAGACAGCCGTAACGGCCGCGATCTCGCTGACGGAGCCTCCCGTCAGGTTGGACACGAAGTCCTCCTTGAGCTGCTTGTAACTGGCTGTCGAGTTAGACATGGTGAATCCCGTTGCGTCTGAGGGTAGCAGCCTGTAACAAAGAAAGAAGAGGAGAAAAATGAGAGACAGAGGTCAGAAATCAGAACCACGACTCTCGGAAGTCGAAGGCTGGGTGCATTGCGCTGCCAACACGTCGCCAAAAAGGATTCCAGTGAGGCCAGGCTGGCAAGGGAGTGTGCGTGTGGACGGGAAGAGAAATGACAGCTCTGCACTCAAGCTTGGTTGTCCTTCAGCCTCGCTCCAGCAGGACAGCGTCACAGGAACCCAGGATTGGGTAAGGGTCCAGCCCCCCGGGGTCCCGGAAGAGAAGACGAGCGGCCAACCAGAGCCGGGCACCCCGACCCCACCTAGTGTGTAAGCGTGCGCCCATCCCGGGCTCTGGACGTTGAGATATGATGTATTTGCCATGTGGTGGACGTCGCTCCCGGGTAGGGCGCACCACCGCCGGGTGAGGCGTTGAACAGGTCTCTCTTTGTTCTATTTGGATTTGACAGTTTCATCGCGGCTCAGGTCGCGCGCACAAAACGAAACATGGCTTGGACCATCCTGCTGGAACTCGCTTTGTCCGGCGCCGGCGCAGCAGCAGTGCTTTGAACCGTATTCTGTGTCTGCTTTCCCGGCTGAAAGGGTTTCCAAGGGCCAAACCGAGGCGCGCAACGAGAAAGAAGAGAAAGAACAGATAAAATTGGAATGATGGCCGGTCACCACTCGTGCTCAGAGATCCTCGAGATCTATCCTGTACTTTCGTACTTTCGTACTTTCGTACGTTCATACGTTCGTGTCATCAGCGTCCCATACTCATAATCTTAGCAACGACGAATTTGCCGAAGTTGGCCTGTTGTCATTCACCTGCCCTCGTTTTTACTCGAGCATTATACAATTCCTTCGTCACAGACATATTTTTTCTTTCTTTTTGTTCTTGAGCCCCCAGAATCATGATCATGGAAGCCCAGAGTCGTGGCCGGCCCAGTCTCGAAATTAGAACAGATTACGCAAGGCCAGGCGAGACACACCTCCGGTCAGCCTTCCGCAGACATCGGAGCCCTCAGCCCTCCGCAACGCCGGCAACATCGAAGGCTCTTCCTAGCCCAATACAGCCCTCGAGTCCTCGATATGATGTGTCTATGAGTCAACATGAGAGAGCCATGGTGGAGAGCCTAGACGCCCGCCGGGTGCTGGCCAGCGCGATGTCTCCTGTCACGGAGCAGTCGATGTCAGCAAGGGTCAACCTTCTGTCCGTGGATAGTCCATGGCAGACAAGAACGCCGTCTTTTCCCACAACAGCACCCAACACGCCAATGGTGACCTCTCCTCGGCGACAGAGCATGGTGCAACAGACCAGGTCGATGCTGCTGTCGGGCATGTCCCCATCACAAGCTGGAGCCGTGGCCAACAGGAAGCTCTCCGCGCCGGGCGAGACCATCAGGAAGCCGCAGAGGCCGGCCATGGCACTCTTGGATCCAGAGAAACTCCAGGCTTGGGGCCATGTGTATTTTGGCGACCCTTCCAAGGCAGACGTCCTCGTGGCACCGAAAGCCTTGCGCCGTCCGAGCGGGACAGATCAGGGCAACGGCAACGGCCATTCAGATCGCCTTACCATCAGGGCCCACGTGCGGCCCAAGGGCAGGGAGCGCAAGCCGTTCCTGATCGAGCGCAATATCGACCCGAACGTGCTGAGGGCCATGATGACGGCCTCGCCAGTCACGCCTGTGCGCTCGCCTGTGCGCTCACCACGCCGTGGGGCGATAGCTCCTTTGTCCCCTGATACCATCAGCTCGCCGCGGACGCCTATATCGCCTCTAGCCTCGAGCCGGCGCCGCTCTACCGCGACTTTGTCCAGTCCGCTGTCGTCTCGGTCCAGTCATCAGCACAGGAGCGGCTCGAGGGAGGTGCCTATACGTAAGTCAGACTCGGCCATCTCCGGCCCACGGTATATTGTTTTTGTTTGTTCCCGGATGTCGTGCTAACGAACGATCGTTCTAGATCTCCCTTATGCTCGGACCTACCTGCCAGCATTAGCAGCTATCATGCTTTCGGGCCATGTCAAGACAGGCGACACGATAGACCTGCCGATGCCCCATCCAGAAGCCTGGACTCAGACAGTGTCCTACTCGTACACTGGCAGAGGCGAGCTGACGGAGGCAATGAAGCAGAACATCTTGCACCTCGGAGGAACGGTGTAGATGGACTTATGCCTTGACGATATCTTAATAATGATGTTGATGGTGGTCATGTATGTAATGCTTGGGATGACCGATGTTCAGGACCCATGATTCTCTTCTAGATGTCTATACTTGCTGAGATCTGCTGAGTGCTGTCGCGCTATTTGTTGGCACCCATATGGCCGCAACCAAAGGACATAGAAAGCGATGGTAATTCCATTCATATGAAAGATTTTTGCTTGAACCGACCTCGTTTGACTCGTGTGTAGAGGGTAAAACCGGCGAAGTGACGGGGCTTTCCGAGCAGAAGTCAACCGAGAACCAGACATCGAGTGGGACGAAGAGTCGAGTGGATGCCGGAGGAAGTGATCCGGAGCGGTAGAAAGAGATGTTCTGTAACAGGAAGAAGCAGCCCGAGCCAGGGGTTCGAGATCCTGGCGTCCAAGTGATGATGATGGAAGGTGCGTACACGGGTCTGTTGGGCAATTTTGTACTATAGTAGCTCCTTCCCTGCCCGCCATGCAAGGGGAGGAAGGAAGGGGCGGCCCGTCCGTCGTTAGCATGTGGCTGTCATGGCCTGGCCCGCTGTCAGTCATGGAACCAGTTGGTCAAGCCTGTCAAGCTGGACAACATCTTGTTCCCTCCAGCGCCGTTTCGACCGTGAACAACACTTGTTGCATGGGCATGGGCATGGCAGTCGCTCTGACTTGTCGTGTGTGTCGGCCAGACTCTGCCCAACGGACCAAGAAACCCAAGCAATAACGGAGATTGCCTCTTTTGACAAGGCTCCTTGCTGCTACTCCTGGGTCGGGCACCAATGCCTACCAGTTCGCTGCACGCCGGCCGGGGATTATTCGACAGGCTCCTCTCGTCGTGCGAACTTGCCTCCAGTCGATACTCGTTTTGGCACCAGGGCGGGCGCTTGTTGTTGCATCTGTGTGCTTCCGTTGTCTCCCTGGCTCGGTCCAGAACCCAACAAAGCAGGGCCGGCCTTCACCAGTCACCAGCCCAGCCCGTTTGCGGCCTCCAGCAAATAAGGTTTCGTTCTCGTTTCCCCCCATCAACAAACAAACAACCCGCCACCACCAAGAGGCAGCCTGCATTCAGCTGCTGTGTTACGGACAAGGTGTCAGTGAGTCAGTTCCCGCCCGAACTATGCTGCCCAAGGTACCCACATGTTCCCGCAAGGCCCGCACGGAAGAGGGGCCCAGACCTTTTTTCCATAGTAGCTATCCAAATCTCCTAATAAGGTGCGGATCGGCACTGACTGCGACGACAGATATTCTTCTCCCTTCCACACACGTCGCTTTGAAGCCCCCAGCATGCTTCCGACAGCACGGAGTACTTGCGGTACGACTTCCCCAATGATAGGAGCACCAGGCTCTTCCAACACGGCAGACCACCCTTGAGAACTAGCCGACCCTCCTTCTCTCAACACCACGAAAACAATAGTTCTTCTCACTGGGCGTAGGACACCGAGGTTATCTTGGGAAGGCCGAACAAAGATTGTTCTGTTTATTGGTCGGCTGCCGGCTCGGTGAACAGCCCTGGCTTCTCCGACCGCCCATCTTTCTGCCGCGGGGTGTGAAACCCAATCTTCGATATTTGAGGTGAAGGTTTCTCCAGCAACTCTCCCACGTCTCCCAGGAGACCAGTGAAAAGCGACAACCTCGATCAGAAGGAGAACGACTCCTCCACTCGCATTGAAGCATCACCGCGTCGACAAGGGAATTTTCCACAGATTAGTCCAGAGGAACAGAACGTCCTGTCGTCGACGAGCACCATCAACGGTTTCCTAGGTCATCATTGCAGCAAAATTTTCACCCAAGGGTACTCTCAACTAACACAAGCAATTGAAGCCGAGTTGGAAAGCAGCACCGTCGCGATGGAGGCTCAACCAATCATCCTTCTCAATGGTTGGCCAGGTGTTGGAAAAGACACGATTGCGGAGACACTTAGCCTCCTGATCGGTGACAACAAGGCATCAATGCTGGACTGGGGCAAGGGCCAGAGCGGAGAGAACTTTCAGACCATAGCCGACGACGACGAAGTGGCACAAAAGGCCCAACGAGATGCGTGCCTCGCTGATCAAGTCGAACACCCTTCGACATTCAACAAGATGGTCATTTGCACCGACTGTCTGTCTGACACACCATTGGGAAGGAGGCTTGCCCAGGACTTCGAGGTTGTCTCGAAGAGGACGAGCCGCTTATTGATCCCAATCTATCTGGAATGTCAAGTCGAAGAAAACATGCGAAGGTTACAGGAAGCCGAGCGAAGGGTTAGCCTGAAGGACAAGAGTGAGTCTGACACTCGTTGCTCCTGCGTTTTGTATTCTCCAAGTTTCCAATCCCCTACTGCAGCGCATTGAAGGGGCTTCGACGACAAGCAGGTGGTCTGTCGTCAGACAGTATTGCAGTGGGAGGGCTCGGCTCCGAATGTGAACGTCGATGGGCAGACAATCGACATGCCCGTCGCCCTGACGGGGTAGCCGAGCGCCTCGCCCACATCTGGCACCGACCGTCCTGACGAGCGGCCGTTGTGATGATCCTAACTTTCAAGTTGTTTTTCCTGTTGAATCTATCATACTAATACACTGTCCCACAGTTCGAAGCCCTAACGAGGCCAAGACCGTCAGATCCGAGGGAGGCTGCCTGTATATTTTTAAGAAACGCGAAGGCTTATCCATCAACATCACCAGGATGCTGCCCCACGAAGCTGCCCTGAAGATACTATCATACATCAGAGATGTCATCGACCGTCGGAACGAAGAGCTGGTAAATGAGGAGACGACACCATTGGAAGCAAGCGAGCCGGCCTGGGGTTGAGGAACAGGGAATGGCATGGACGAAGTCCACTCAGCAGCTGGGACTACGAAGGGAAGCCACGAGCGCCCTCTGCACCACATCCTTGACTATTTGATGGAGAGTGTGAAAAGGGTGGGCACACGACCGAATGACGGTGAATTCGAGAGCATGGCATCTCAGAAGGAGAGAGCGCCGTTTTGATATTGATACCCCAAAATACGTCGCGATTCTGAAGATCTGGTTGGTGGAAAAAGCTGGCAGTGCCATGCGTGCTCTATGCTCTCTTTGAAGTTCACATGTTGTCGATGCCGGCAAAGGGAAATTGTATGACTCTGCCACGGATGCACCT